>VXAL01014244.1:92767-154979 GCA_013399475.1 Chauna torquata | reverse complement strand
CCGTCCTTCCCGAACGGGTCCTGCGTGGGCTTCCCACCGGCTGCAGCTCTTCAAGAGCTGCGCCAATATGGGTCTGTACCACGGGGTCCATCCTTCAGGAGCAAACTGCTCCAGCATGGGTCCCCCACGGGTGGCAGCTCCCACCGGATCACCTGCTCCTGCGTGGGCTCCTCTCCACGGGCTACAGGTCCGGCCCGGAGCCTGCTCCTGGGGGGCTCTCCATGGGCTGCAGCCTCCTTCAGGCCAGATCCACCTGCTCCTCCGTGGGCTCCTCCACGGGCTGCAGCGTGGAGATCTAATCCGCCGTGGTACACCATGGGCTGCAGGGGGACAGCCTGCTCCACCATGGTCCTCACCACAGGCCGCAGGGGAACTTCTGCTCCGGCGCCTGGAGCACCTCCTCCCCTCCTTCTTCACTGACCTTGGTGTCTGCAGGGCTGTTCCTCACTCCTCTCTCACTGACCTTGGTGTCTGCAGGGCTGTTCCTCACTCCTCTCACTCCCAGCTGCTGTTGCGCAGCAGCCTTTTTTCGCATTCTTAAATATGCTTTTCACAGAGGCGAGGGGTGGAAGGATTCTGCACTTGTTCAGACCCAGTACAGAAATAAACAAGATTTTCCATAACATTGTCCTGTGACTTAAAGCCATGCCTTCAGTTCTAACTGCTGTGATTGCTGTGTGCTCCTAATGAAAGTAGAGGGCTGCAAGCAACCCAGGAACTTAAGAAATGTTCTCAACAGATGCATGAAGCAACTGCACAGACTGGCAAAGAAGCTGGCGGTTCTTAGTAGTCATATGAAATTGCCTAATTTAATGCTAGGGGACTCCTGATGTCATAAATACGTATCACTATGTCTGTTCTTTCAAGCTTCTTGTGAAAAACTAGTTTAAAAACCTGCATTTCCTATGGGAAAACATTTAATATGTCAGCTGCTCTCCTATGTGATGACACATTTGTGTCAGACATAAGCAGTATGAAACTGAATAGTTGCCTGATCAGACCAGTTAATTCCTACACTGTAAGAAAACTCTCAGCTAGCCTGTGCTTATCATAGCAGGTCTTTTCATCAGCTGAGTCTCCAGGAGGGTAAAGGGGAGGAGCAGCGTGATCTTAGTGGGAGCACACTACCTTTTGTCTCTCTCCAGCTGGCTATGAGTCGTCTAGGGACACAGATGACTGCAAAACACAGATTACAGCAATCCCTAGCTGCTTCAGTCTGCACAGCAGTCGGAGATAATGCACTTTTGCCCAAAGAATGGGGGAATCATAGTATGATGTAAAACAAGCCTTTAGTGACAGTCCCATTTTATAATTCATGAGTATCTCTTTCAATTGAACACATTTTCACAGTACAAAGCATCTGACCAGAGCAACAGGAAATAACAGCTATAATACCAGCATCTGGTATTGCCTTCTCATTTTTACTCTTATTTTTTATCAATTTGACTCAATTGTTAAGGAACTCATGCTACCAAATCTATAGAAGGCTTTTTAGATCTCAGTAACTGTGACCTTTTAACACCTGGTATGTGAGCATTACAATGAGAGAAGAATTGGTCAAACCTATTCTAACTAATTAGGGACACAAGTAGAGGCAATATTAATGATCTGCAGCTCTGGTATTATGAGGTGCTTCTACTCTTTAAACAATGTGTATAATACTACATTTGTGAATTAATTAGCGTTAGGTAGTTCTCATCTTTCTCCATTTACACAACATGCATTTTCAGAAACCCCCTGAACTACAGTGTAGGAGGTTATTGTCCGACGTTTCCTGGGAGGAAAAGCAGAGACACAGAGTATACATAAGTGAACTGAAAATTAACTAAAAAGGACAGCAAAGAAAGATGAACTCATGCTGAAGAGATTTTGTAGCTTCTGGGATCTATCGAGGGGAAAAAAGAAGAATGAGAGCCAAACAGTACAGGAAAGAAAAATGTTCTAAAAAAGGCCTTTCTTGCAGGTTACTAATGAGCAGAAGAATTTCTAAAAGCTCCATTCAGGTATGTTCTAAAGCTTTTTTTTTTTGAGCATGTGGAACACAGCAAAAAGGACATATCTAGGATAAACTAGCATTTGCTGAGTCTTTATGGTATAGCTCCTGCAGCAGACAATGATTACATTCTCATTATTGTTCCATGTTATCAGTGCTCAAACCAATGAATTGCTAGCTCATTCCTCAGTAGACAGTGGTCACTGTTATGTTTTTTAAGCTATGCCCTGTATAGGCAAGAATTAATATTATGGTTTTACATAGTGTTAGAACATATAATGAATACCAGGGCACCTGTGGAAAATACTAAAATCAAAAATCCAGGGAAGCTAAATCCCCAGAACAGGTACCATTTATCACGGTTTTCAACCTGTGTCTCATTTAATCAATACCAATGCATGTTTCTTTTGACATTAGCCCAGATTGCCAGCCTGAAATGCAAGACCTGCTCTGCTAGCTAAGACAGTAGTGCAGCCACTGGCACACGTTGGACTTCGCTTCACTGCAGAAGCCCAGATCTGCTCAGACCAGAGGTGAGGAGGGCAACCACTGATCTACTTCTCATTTGGTCCTAGGATGCAATCAAGCACTAAAAACTAGATTGAATTTCCTCTCTTCCTTAATCTAGACAGTTTCATGATCTTTTCAGCAGCAGCTAGCACTCTGTTTTAAAATAAAATTTAAATGTTATATTAGGAGGAACACAACTCTGATACTTCCGTAACAAAATTAAAGACACTTAAAATGCAAGCATTTGCTGGTTTGTAAATTAGTTTAACCTTGCATTAACAATTAGCAACCCTCTGTTGGTAATTGGATTCAAATTATAAACATCTTCATTCTCATTAAAATAAGGATTCTGTTTACAAGCAAAAAAAAAAAAAGAAAAAGAAAAAAAAATCACTAAAACTGCATCAGTCCATCAAGGATCAATTTGCACAACTGAAACACAAAACTGCATATGTCAAACCTCTATTCAATTAAGAAAACAAATTCAAACTAATGCCTATGTTCAAGATGATTATCCAAGCCTTAGCAGAGAACTGTATCATTATAACCATTAATCATTACACTAATTCCTACAGATTCTGTCCTAAAGCAGAGTCCTCTCCCCACATTTCCTGTGGGGTAACAGAGCCAGAAAGAGTTGAAGCAATTTCTCAGACATCACACAATAATTCAATGTCTAGGCTGAAAAAAGATGTATTACTCTCAGACTCCTGTTGAGTGCTCCATCCACTTGACTGTGGAATCTCTACACTTCAAATGTACCTGGCAATTCCTAAACAAAAACTTTGCAGTTCTGATTGTACATTCAAGTAGTACGGGTTTCCCTTGGCTTGCTACTGAAACCAAACTGAGTTTTGCTACAAGAAACACGACAGAATACACAGCAGGGCTGTGCACAAGCACTGATCAAACACATCCCAATATTTGGCAGCCTCACATTCTCCCTATGCAGCTTCACCCCAGGCATATCCAAAGGCACCTCTTTGTCCCAGTACAACCTTGGCGTGAACATGCACGTAATTCAAAGAGGCTGCAACAGGATAATTGAGGGTTAAAATATCTTTCCCATAGCTCTTTCCTACATAAATCTAACAAACGCATACAAAAGGGCTTACGGAACTAAAGGTAAGATTTTCTTGCAGAAGACAGTCGTGGCTATTTAGCATTTTCCTGGCTAAAGTACAGACATTTTTAGTGTTTACTTTCTGATTACTTTAAAAGTAACTAGAAGCACTGAGTGGTGGCATGAACCATCCCAAAAGCCAAACTTTGTGAGAACAGGTCCAATTGACGTTGTAGTATAAAGACATATTTGTGATTTGGTTTGGATGCAAGGCAGACAATTGTACCACAAGACGGCTGGCTTGGTATCAGTGCATAAAAATAATGAAATTAAGGTAATAGTACCACATCTGCAACTACTGGAAGGTACCAGACAACTGGCACTCAATTTGCTGTCTCAATGAGCCATAACACACTGGTTTTGACCTACAAAAGAGAAACTAATCAGTGGGATCAGGTCGCCTTCAATCTATGGAAAAGTGCATATAAACACTGGTGATACACAATGGAGCTTGGGCAAAAAGGAAGACACCCACTAAGCTGTAGCTTCCCATCATCAAAGAGGTCTTGAGAGCATCCACCATGAAGTGAGCAGCAATGAGCCACTGACACCACAGCCACCAGAGGCAGTAACATGTTGACAGACTGCTGATACTGTATGGCCAAAGCCTGACTAACATGTTTGGGTCATACTTGATTTTTACTTGTTAACAGAGAAATAGTCTAGTAGCTGATCATAAAGGAATGTGTGTTCTAAGTTTCAAGACTTCCCTAGTGCCTGCCTCCCAGGGCACTCCCAATTTCCTACTTTGCAAGAACACTGAAAAGCGAAGATGAACAGATGAAACAGGAGCTGAATGTACAGCATCTAGATCTCACCACAGAATAAAAATTTATGTTCAGCTTTCCTAAGAGAACAAATGCCTGGTTTCTACTTGAGCTACAGCCATTCAAAGAAATTGGCCTGTCAGTGAAAGAGCTTCTTACCCATGTCTGTGCAGAACCAATGACAAGAAACTGATTCTACATCACTAAAGATAGCAGGTAAAAGAACAAAAAACCCACTACCAATACACAAAATAAACTCACACATGTTCACCATCACAACACAAAATTTTGCAGCATTTGAGCATTAAACCAGAGGAACACTTTCTCTGATGACAGCCCTGACCCTTTTCTGCTAGCAGAGGGAACATTTTAAGATATCCACACTCCTATTAGCAAACAATTTTATGGCAAACAGTATCACCTAGGTATTTAAACTGATGATCCTTGATACAAACAATACCTTGCTACAAAGACAACTACCTGAATAGCCATCTGGATTCCTAAACTACCCATCTCTTAAAAACGTGTTGCTGAACCCTTTGTGCCAAAGCAGGGTTTGATTCACAAAAGGAAGTAATGCCAGAGATTTTAGAGTTCTGTTAGGGGTATTTTCCCTTGCTACTAGCTTCATGTGGAAAATTATCTGGTGCCTGAGTGATAAGCAGCAGTATAAATTCTCTAGACAGGCAGACTGATAAGGAATCTGCACTGCTTACATCTTCAAGAGAGTTCAAATAGTATGTCAGCAAGGCAGAGGCCACAGAACAACTTCCCACTGCAGGCAGGCAAGCGAAATTCCAGTGGCACAGCTGATAGCGACAAAATTTACATGCATGCCACAGTGCTAGATTTTCATGCAGGGATATGCTTCACCTCAGAAAGGATGTTGCCTACATAGAACCCAAAACTTAACTGTGTAAATAGCAGGTACATGTGTGCTAATATCTGGGGAGCCAAGCGAAATGGCCATATGCTTTATTTTCTACTATCACACACCCCCAAACTTTTCCTTGTCCTGCAGGTCTGAAAGTGTCATCACAGTTCATGTTTCATTTGGTGAATTCCTTGCCAAAATGTTCAGTGTATCATTTACTCAATGTTACTTTGAATAATACCTACTAAAATGTGGTATCACATCAGCAAACCACATGAATAAAACTTTTAACCTGCTACAGCTGGCAACACTTCTGTCTTTCTTGTGGAATGATTAGCAGTGCATGATAAATGAAGTGGAAATCTGATGACAAGATTCATTAGGAAATTCTTAACAAATATCAAGCAGTCTTTGCAAAACAAACCTCACTGAATTTATCCACGCAATTAACAAGATCAGTCCTGCTCCTAACTTTCAAATAACTCAAAAATGCTAATTATTCTAGCTCTCATTTCATCCCTTCAAACTCTCACATGAATCTAAATGAAATAGCCATGTATTACCTTGGGCAAAATAAAAAGACTGTATCTGGCCTATCCCCATCCACTGGAAGGCACTTCATCTTGATTTACACTAACTGGGCTTGTAAATTGCTCTGAATAAATGCAAAATACAATTGGTCATTTCTTGTACTTCTAACTTGTTAAAGCTCCATGAATTTCTAAGTACATTTATAGCAATAAAATGGCAGGTGTTGTCAGCAATAAGAGAACAGTTTATAGACATAAGGAACTCTGAATCCCAGAGATAAGTAATATGATTTGTTTAATGAAAATACAGCAGTCTATCGTTAGAAAGCTAATATATTCAAGACCCTGAACTGCAGTTGATTGATTTGATTAATAATGGGCACGAGACACGGGTACTCTGCTTAGATCTATGCTAATCACCAGTTTTAAAATGTTGTACAGAGTTGTGATTTCAGTGTCTTGTTTACATAGCCTACAAAGAAAATGGTCAAGACCCTTTTTTATCTACAGCTGACAGTTTTGCAAAGACTTAGGCTGGAAAGCAAATATTAAAGTATGACCTCCCAGATCCTTTGATAGTACTTGAAGGGCTTATGACTACATTTCAGCCTACGAAACCAATTTTGCTGAATTTGGTGCCTCTCCTTGCAAAGCACCGATAGGCACTTAAGAAATCCTGGACAGCCTGGACAGTTTCAATAGAAAAAAGACAGACCTGCCTGCCCCTCAGGTTTTTATCAGGGTTAACAGGTGGAAAAAGAGGAAGAATTTGAAGATACAGAAGAAAGCAAAAAAAAAAAAAAAGAGGTTGTGGAATACAGAGGGTAACAACGCAACAGTGCAAAGTAGAGAACAATTGAATGAGCTATGGAAAACTGCTATGGGGAGGAGTGCAGACAAGGAAACCAGTCACGAATTCTGCCAGTGACGGGAAACTACAAGCCTGAACGTTCTGTCTACTATAATAAAGGGATATCACTGTAACAGGTTCTAGAAAACACTTCTCCTTCTCCCTCCCAAATTTCTCAGGATTTTGCAGAAGAGATTTTAATGTGAAGAAAAAAATCATTCAAAGAAATTTCCCTTATTCAGGCAAACACTTGTATTTTACTCCAGAAAACATATAGTGTTGGATTTTTTTTTCTTTTCAGAACACCCTTTGTCAACAGTCCAATTGAAATCTATTGAGCTACTCAAAAAAGTATTGGTTGCCTATGTGTTAGCAAAAACACATATAAATGGTCTTTAATTTGGAAGAGGGTTTTACAGCTATGCACAGAAATAATTTTGAGAATCATGATATTAAAAACATATTTCAAAAATAGATGCTCCATAGTCTTTTTACATGCCATCCCTGCTGAGCCTAAGTCCAAGCAAGCCCCTGATTCAGGTCCTCATTTTATTTTAATTGGGTTGTTTTTAGTAAATGATGCAACTCATCCTCCTATTTGCAGGATTTCATGCTGTGCTGAACAAACCAGGTCACCAAAAATTACAGTGCCCCCAACAACTCCCACAGAAGGGGGACCAGAAACATATTTTTGAAACCTGAAAACAAACGAACAAAAACATACAATCTCTCCTCAGTCCTGAACAAGGACAGAAGGTAAATACTTAAAAATAACTGCCAAGTGAAATTCAAATAGAACACGGATAAATATTTCACTTCAAGCTCTTCAGAAAAATTTGTAAATTATACATGGGCATGGGAATGAGGAGGATCAGGGTGAGGATGAGACTTAAAATTCTAAACAGCTTAATTCTTTTTTTTTTTTTTTTAAATCAAAGCTTACAAACATGGCTCATTGATAGAAAAACATGATGATGTCAAAAGACAAGCTCCTTCCTCAAACAGTTTTAGATGACTTCTGATTTTCTGAGCTCTGAATTTCTGTTTGATTCTAGGCTAACAAAATACAGTTTCACACAGAGATGGTTTTATTCCTCAGTGTTAAGGAGTGCCTCTTTCCCCCTCTACTCTCACCTGCTCCACACCACATGGTTCAGCACACATTTGAGTGCAATCATGAATAGAGTTATTCCCTGTTTTTGCAGCTTTTTACTTGCAGGAGGAACTGACCATTTCAGCCCCACCTTAACTGGCCAGCAGGGATTTCCCTGATGCCGTGAACAGTTGCACTGGAACAGATCTAACACAACCAGCCCCAGCACTGATCTGCATGTCTCCCTGCTACCTGGCACTGCCATGCATCTGCTTCCTTCCCAAGAGGGTACATGACCAATTCAGCTGAGAGAGATGAAAGAAGAGTCTGTGAGATGCTCTGACAGACACCTGAAGTGAGAAGAAACATACAGCCCTTTCACACCTTTCCTTGCTTGGCAAGCAATGTCATATCCATCTCCTTTATTTGAACAGGCTCATGCAAAGTGCTAGCTACTGTTGGGCTTCAGAGGAGATCTCCAAGAAAATATGCAGACCTCTCTCTCTCTCTCTCCTCCCACTTTCCTGCTACAACTGTTGAGGAAACTAGTGCTTTTGGAGAGTGTTCATGCAGGTCATAGTATAAATATGGAACAGTGGGAATATTTATAAGCACAGGAGTGAACAGAGGGCACCTAAGGCAGATAGTCTGGAGGGAAGAAAATCAGGTGAGTCATATATTTTGATTCATTTCCTAGCCTTTTTTTTTTTTTTTTCCCCACCAAATGAATGCTGCATTGAAAATTTCAACTCAAATCATGGTGAGCTAATAGTAAACACTAGGCACATAATAAGCACAAGCGAGTGCAGTCTACAGAGAAAAAAATGCATTTGTTTTGGCCTCTCAGAGCCAAGCCAGCAAAACTATTGAGTGAAAGCTCTAATATCATGAAAGTAAAAAGCAGCTGCCTCACAACACTGTAAGACTGTGGCACAGTAAGATCTAGAGGCACAATCTCATGCTCCTCTGATATTCTCATTTTCATATTGGCAATGGAGATGGCAGAGATGCACAAGCACTACAAACAAGGCTGCCCTCCCACTCAGAAAGCCCCATCTTATCTGGACTTTTTGTCTGTTCACCTGGTTTATAAACACTACCTTCACCTTTGTCCCTTGCAAGCACAGAATACAAAGGATTTCTGTCATACCTGTTTTGTTCCCTAGTACTAAACTATGGCAGATGCTTTCCTGAAAACAAAAAAAAAAACACACAAAAAAAAAAAAAAAAGAAAAGAAAAGAAAAAAAGAAAAAAGGGGGGCAAAGGGAAAGAAAAACAGCCTTGACTATTTTGCATTCCCCTTTTTATCTCAGTGCCCATGATACATCCAAGGGAAGCAAGTATAACCTCTACAGGTTGAATACTATAATTTGTCCACTTCTTAGGACAGTACTGTACCACAGCTCACAGAGTTTATGTGGGCCTCAGAAACACAACCTGGATGGATAGCCAGGAATTTACTGTTAGATTACATGACATCTTAACAGACTAATAAATTAATTATTATTAATCCAGATTTGGTAATTAAAATAAAAGAAAAGAAAAAGAACAAAAGAAAATTCAGCAAACTATAACAAAAATGTTTCAGAACAATGAAGTATCATTTATAGACTTTGTACTGCGTATCCCTTCGTCATGGTGGTATGCTCACCACAGAACTCTCCCTGAGTCCTATGGCTGATGGCTTAAGTCTAGGATGGGAGAGAGCGTTCTGGCAAGCTATCAATGTCCTGAGTTTTAATCCAAGAGGAAGGCATTAATGCTGACGGCTGTAGCTTATTTCTCTTCCATCTAGGATCAGTTAAGGTTATTTTTTTTACACATTTTGTAACATACCTTACATCATGCTTGTTCTACACTCTCCTGCAATTCCATGTCACATTCAGATTTGCTATTTATGGCATACTCTACATTTTCTTTGCTGTCTTTGTAATGCCTAAAACCAGTTTCACCCACTCTCATGGCTCCATTCCTTTAGAGACCAGTAACTGACCATTGGTGGGCTGGTTGGCTGTAGCTCCAACAGCCCTGGTATTACTTCGTGCCCTTTCATTTAACACATCTGCTGTCACCCCATCTCTGTTCTCCTCCATATTGCATTTTTATCCTGGATTCCTAGACAGCTCTTTCTACACAGAATAATGACTTGTTAGTCCTATCTATTAGGCAGAAAAATATAGGAAAATTATTATAAAAATAAGCACACATTACGACCAAATAAAAGTAAGCTAAGATGAAACTGATCAGATAACACCTACCACTTCATTAGACAATTTCTGTTAGAGTTCAAAAGACCAGAACAACACTCCAGGCAGGCCAAGAGAAGCCCTGACAATGCAGATCTGACAAAACCTAGTCTTTGCATAGCTAGTATAGAGCTTGTGTTCTGTTACTAGAAAAGGTAATATAGCCTTTGTCCGACTCCAGGCTGCAACCTCCAGCTCCCAGCTTCTGACAGTTTGCAAAACATGAACCTTCACCTGTGAATCCAGCAAAGCCGCTGCAAGCCCTCCTATGGATTTAAGCTCCTGATTAGGACCAAGTACAGGTCTTCCTGGAGGCCCTTGCTCTTCCCTGTGTGACTTTGTCTCATGAAGCCAATACAGGTCTCAGAGAAATCCACGTGGCCACTCTTTGACCCGCTAAGCATTTGTTTTCTACAGATAGTACAGTCTGCACAGCCAACAAAACTGTTATAATTAAAATGACGCCCATAGAATACAAAGCCAAATCCTCAAATTCCTGTCCATAATGTTACTTCTTAGAGTGTGGTGTGATTAAAATCACATTCAGGTAAATTGTACACAGTAAATTAGCTTATCATATTTTGTGGGCACTTACATGCACACGGATTGGTATGCACTTGAAAACAACTAGAACCTACAAAGTGCATCACAGACAATGCCTGGAAATAAATGGAACAGATTCACAATTGTACTTGGTCAAATTATAATTAAACTGTCATCTAAATGCTAAAAGCTGACAACTGCACATAAAGATGCCTATCTTGCCTTGTGCTGTTTGTTGGCATCCCTTTAAAGAGACTCTCAAGAACATTGTGTCTTCCTTAATAGCCCTTCATTGCCGATGCACAGCTCACACCTCTAAAATACTATTCTAATTTACTAAAATTACTTCACCAGCTCTTTAAAAATGAAAAAATCCTTTCCAGCAAATTGGAACACTGCATATAGAGCATTTTGCATTGCAGAAGAAACTAGTTTTTACCATCTGTTATTTTTTGCGCAAGAGCCATCAATTTATGCATTGTTGTCTTAAAGAATCCCCAATACGATATTAGAAAAAAGGTGCAGTCACCCCAGTCACAATTTTGTAAAGCTATACTTATGCAATCCATTAAAAAAATCAAATTTACCACTGGACACACTTCTTCTAAAACTACTTTTCTCTATAGATATGTATACACATAGACTTGCACACCTTTTTACAGATTGCATGTGAAACTGCATTCATATCTCAATAAATACTAAACATGATCACTATTAATAATAGGAATTATATCCATTCTCACAAAAAGAAGCTTTTCACAAAAGCTTTTCACAAACAGAAGGTTTTTGAGATCAACACGCATTTAAATTATATCGTGTTTTTCTGTCTTCTTTGAGTTTGTTCATGGTTTTCTCTTTCCGTCACTTCAGCCATGACAACTGATGTAAATGGAAAGCATTGCATTACTCTCTTCAAATATATGTATATATGATAATACAAACAAATCAAAAACAGTGAAAGCAAAGCTAAGATGTGACAAGTTAACGATACTCATAGTGTTGTAGTGGATAACATATTCTTCTGTGCTATGGAAGACACAAATAGCGAAGACTGTAAAGAATGTAAACTATTATCATACTTCTTGTATCATTTACACTTGCCCTGCTTGATTCCCTTTTCTTAGTCTAGTTGATTCACCTCTGAAAACAGTCAGATATTCTTTGCAGACATTTCTACCTTTTCTTCCAAAACCTTCTGGAAGTTATGCTAAAGAGGCTACAGAGTTACTATTTCTTATTTCTTGCTTCTCTGCACTGGGGGCCACACCATGCTGGAGACGCCTGCTTTTACTCTGTGGTTCACACTCACCCTCTCTGCAGCAGCCCACATTGCCACAAGCCCCTGGTTAGTGAACGTTTCAGGCTAACCAGGTTCCAGTGTATTGCCCACTGCCTGCTTTGCAACTGCTTCCAGGCTGTTCCTTACAGTCAGTGTGATCAGCCCTGGCAGCAGGATGGCTGTACCTCAGCAATCACAGCAGCCTGGCTTCTTCTACTTGTATGAGCATCTTTTCTTTCTCTGTTTGTTCCTGCCGTAATCGAGTCTTTACCCCTTGTTCTGTTTCACTCTTTGCTTCCATAGAATAGCTGTCCTAATTTTAGATACCACAGTCTTCACCTTGATAACCAGTATTTTCTGTTGCATCAACAGCCATAGCAGTATGCATCAGCTTCTAAGAACTTTACTTCCTGATCAGAGCTACCAGAACTGTAGGCTTTCCCCACTGCCCAGATTTTAATTTTGCACGGGCCCCACAAAGATCAGAGATGGTTGTAGCATGAGACTGAGAGCCTGGGTGCACTTGATTTTATTTCTTTTCATGCACTAATCTCTGCCAAAATGCCCACTTTGACACTTATTGAGGCACTGCCCTCGTGAGGCAGTTCCCCCCACAAGCTTCACGCTAAGCAAAGGCACCATTTTATACTAGCCTGCTACACCCATCTGACCTCCACACGCACACTTCTACACCACTGTTCTGGAGAGAAGAGGGACTACGCAGAGCTTGTCTACAGCTATTGCCTCGAACTGTGGTCTCCAAACCTTTTTGAGCATGCACTTCCACTATACGTGTATTTATTTATAAATTATATACACAGAGTACTGTACTGATACATGTACATTATACAGAAAAACAAATTAAGAAAGGATGAGGTAAAGATTAAATAAACACTTTTAAAATTTTTCTAAAGTTTTATTTATTATTGGTAGAAAATATTTTTTTCCTCCACCCCAGTGGATTGTTTTGTGCATCCCTCGGGGTGCCTGCACCCTGCTTTGGAGACCACTGACAATCTTTTCTAACCCAAATATGCTTTCATGTGACATACTCTTTCTTCCAATATAACTTTTCAGCTTTTGGTATTCCTTTTAAAGCTTGCACAAGTCAACACACCTCCTCAGAATGATGATTTGTGGCTGCAGGGGACACATCTGACCCAGCTTTTACAGCTACCCAGTGAGAAGCTGCAGTGGAAGACTGCACAGGATCTTCTCATGCAGACATGGTAAAGCAAATAGTTACTTCTTATTTAAGAAGTCTTTCAGTGCACTTACTTTTTGTTTAAAAGATCTAATCTTGGGGCCATGCCTGTTTACAGTTCTGAGATCAGAGTGGTAGTTTCATAACAACATGGTATGTCTCTGATTGCACATTTCCTTTTCTTCCCTTTCTTCTTCCTCAACCTTCTCATTTTACAGCAGCAAAGGGTACTCCAAAATTCACTTTAAAGATTCCCAGTACCTCATTAACAGCAGCACTAGGGCTTGTGGTGCTCAGGGTGGAGGATGGGGTTGAATGAAGTCAAACCACAGACCTCTGTCCATCCCCCCACCCAAACACCCTTTTTCAATGGTGTTTTAGTAACAGCTGAGATTATGCGTTATACCACCCTAGTGCTGCTTTTAACATTTTCACGTCAGCTTCTCAGTCTCAGCAGGCTGCAACCCTTCTCTCTCTGGATTTGCATCTCCCAGACAAGCATTCAGACTGCTGCTTGCGCCTCTTTCATAGCTGCTGTACTGATGCGTGTGTGCACAGGTGGGGTGTTGCAGGTAGGTGTGCTCAGTCCCTGAGTTTCCATCCTAACTGCCTTTTCTCCTGTAAGGCAGCCTTTAGTGCCTCGTTCTCTTCTAGCATTTGCTTCCTTAGAGTACATGCTTACAGGCTTTTGGGGACTGCATAACACTTTTAACTATTTCACGGCAAAACTGTTCTTGAGTGTCATCCTCTCCATATTTACACTTCCTGTCTCTTTTTCTCTCTGTTTTTTTGTCCTTCATTTTGGAAATTCCTTATTCTGTCTCTTCACTACCATCTTCTGCACATCTGATTTCTTCACAGGAAGATTTTGATTGTGTTTTTTTCTTCCAGTTTTGCAAGCTCTTGGTCAATACCTTGCAGACCTGCAATAATCTGGATCTGAAAAGAGTCAGTACACACCTGTATAACCCATGTCCGCAGGTGGGTCATCTTTTCCAATGAAAACCAAGGAAGTGAACGTTTAGCGAGCTCAGTGAGCAAGCTTCCACTTCCACTCCTGAACAATCATAACAGAAAAAGGATGAGGGGATGTAAACCCGTTTCCTGCCTCTCTCTTACAGGTGTTCCTCTCTTTTCTGTTCTTTACCCTAATTTGCAGAAAAGCCTGCTCAAATAAAAATAAAAACAAGCTTTCAGACTCAACTATATTGAGTCAGAGATACTGGGACAAAGACCTCTGTTCACCTAGGACTGTAACAAGAATATTTGAAACCAATTTCAGCTAAGGCTGGACTTCTTTCTAGCTCTGTCTTGCTCAGACTCTCCCCTGTGCTTGTCAGACTCTGTCAGCTCACACTGCATGGGCCTAAAACATAACCAAACCTAACTTTGCCTGCTCTCAGTTGCAGCCAGATTAAGAGGAGGAGGCAAAGACCATCTCTTCACCTCTCTATGCTTCTTCAGTGGTCTTTCACCATCTAAGTTGGCCAAAATCAGTCATTATCCTTTAACCGACATACATGTCAAGACCACAGGCACACACATTACCTGGGCCCAGTGATACCCCAGCACGTTATAAAGGCCTCCCAAATGGCTTGCCTGCTTTCTCTACCAACTTGATGACCTTGTGCCATCTATGTGGGCCAAAGAAATACACTTTACATAAAGACTCAAGAAATTATTATTGGCCTAACTGAAATCTTAAAACTAATTAGATTCAGTCTGTGGCTTGTTACTACCAGTGACTACAAAATGGGCATATCAGGAGCTGTAGCAGGCCCTATTTACTATTTTTTTAAACAATTTTAAACTGGTATTTCAAGAAGCCTAGGCTCACCCTCTTAACTGTTAATGTCACAGGTCACTTATATATTCATAGCCCCATAACGATTATTCAGTAGATGATGGGATCATATGAGCTACAAAGTTCTTCTTGGAGCTTCCAGTGCAGCCACACAAAGTTGCACCATCCCAAATATAAATCTAGACATCAATCAAAACTCGGACATTACTTAGCTTAAAAGCCACCATTACTTATCTGCTTGTCCTTGTACGTGGAGAAAAAACCAACTAACACCCATGTGATGGCCGGCATCTTGGCCAGCAGACCAGGCACTGACCCTGATTCCTACAAAATTGAAAGCCGCTTTAGCCCACATCCACTTCTCAACAAAAGTGTTGCAAAAAAACATCCAAGCACTGTAGATCAGGCACACAAGAGGCCTGTGACACATTTCCTTCCCAGTTGGTCTCAACAGCTCATCATTTAAAAGCAGCCAGCACAGATCAATTCTTTGCCCTCCACTGCCAGTGACAGGTAGATCCACAGGGAGATGATTCTGCTCCTCTTGCAGTCGGATGCATTAATGACCTCTGCAGAGTGCACAGCTGCCATAAAAGTGGCCAGGGCTGAATTTTTGAAAGCACTACTGAGCTAACTGTTCAGTTACTGAAGGCAGGGATAAAGCTCACATAAGGAACATAGTTTATCAACAGCTAAGACTATGTCTCAGTGTCACTGTAAATTCAGATTTCAGTGTGCCAATTCTTGGATCAAGGGTACCAGACCGGCATGCCTTGATGCATTGTTCAGGTATTAAGCACGGCTATAATTGAAAATTATTCAAAAGAAGATCACTGTTTAAGTCTACATTTGCAAGCTGTGTTTTTAACCAAGTATTGTCTGACCCCTTGCAGCTGCCAAAAAGCCATATAAAAGCCAGACGGTACATTCAGTGAATTCAGCAGAATCACAGTCTCAGGCCCACCACCTTACCCAGATGAATTTACCACTGCTTGCCAACACACAGTGCACTGATCTGGTATTAATGAGCGTGCAACAACACTCTCAGTACTGATGGACATGGACTGGACCCCAAGAACCTCTGCCTGTATGTGGTCTTTGAACTTTTTTACCTGTTCCTCCTGACAAAACTGGAATGTCTCCAAACCCTACCTCCCTGCACATCCTGGCACAAAGGAAATAAATCAGCAGGAAATTGACATAGAGATGGATGACAGAGGGGGAGGATGAGATCCACTGTAATGAGTTTGGTCCCATGGAGCAAAGCTCATAATAATACTGATTGGCACAAAAGAGTCCCAAGATAAGCAATACAACGATTATCACAACAGGAGGTATTTGCTCATAACTGAATGACTGTGATGGCTAAACAGAGCTGGATTCCCCAAACAGAGAGGAACATATGATATTGCTTTTCACGTATCTTTAGAGCTTTGCTCTCTTGAGAGTTACTTGCAAAAGGATCTTTTCATTTCAGGACCTGCTTGCAAAGACATATTTGAGTCCCAAGATGCAAAACAATGACGAGTCTCCTAACAAAGGCAAGGAAGTATTTAGCGTGCTGATGATAATGACAGGTAGCAGGATGGAATCTAATAAAGGAAAGTTGTGTGAAGTATGAGATTTAATATATCGAGTATGTCTAGCAAGGAAAGCTTTGGAAAGATTTCAGCACGCTTGCAACTGCTGCATCTAGCCAATCACTCTAAACACACAGCACTAAGGCAATGGCTGCTTATATGTAACAGCTAATACCCTTTTCCCATCTTTAACTTGAGTCATCTGGTGTGTAGAGTGACAACTCTTCAACTCTTAGTGTACATACCAATAAACAGTTGAAAAGTAACCATGTTCTCATCAATCTTAGAAAGCTGAAAGGGCTGTAAGATATATCATTTTATGTAATCCAAAGATAAACAGACTACCCTACCCCAAACACTCCACCTAATATGTTAGAGCATTACAGATTTTTGGAAAAAAGCCTGTATAGATATATGGTAGTTAAGAATCCAGAGTTAACAAAGATGATGATAAAAAATTTAAGAGGGTTGGTAAGCCTCCTGCTTCAGGATTTTAGCCTGCTTGTTGCAACTAGAGATCAGGATGACAGCCAGTGGAAGAAAAACTGAAAAAGGGACACGCAGATTATCCCACATCTGCCTGTTAAGGATTCCTTAACCTTTCTTGAAAGCATCTCCTGCTGGCAACAGTTCAACATGGGACACAAGGCTACCAGATGAACAAACTCTTCAGTATCTACACAAGTTACATTTGCGACATAAAGCAAAATGAGCACCATGACCATTATAAGCCATCTGCAGATTCACTGTCCAAATCTAATACTTGACACTGCTTTTGCAAATGATCCTCCCTCCATCATGTGGACACAGCAGGACTTAGAGAAACCCCAAAAAACCTTGAGACGTTGGAAGAAGGAGTTCCACAACTTTGGCATCTGTATTGTGGCAGTCTGGCCACTGCCAGTGTCTGCCAGAGACTTCACCTAGGTGAGATTTCGTATTTGCTTTTTATCAAGTCATTGCTGTCAGAGAACTAAAATTCATTTCACTGTTAAATTGGCAGGCTCTGTATCAGCAGGCAAGGCTTTATAGGAGACAGGAAAAGGCAACTTGATTTATATTTCTCTCTGTTTAGGACTCTTCTTGGAGGAAGTTCCTACTTTGTACAGTCTAAAAAGCAACAGACTAGGGAAAACATTTGCTTATATATAACTGCTTTAGATGACGTCTTAACAACCCTTAGACAACTTTAGCTCAGCTTTCTCAGGTGAAAATATCATTAAAAATCAACACAAGCGATTCCAGCAGGCTGTATTCCTTTGAACAAAACCTCAGCTTCCAAGTTTGCAGTCTAAACCAGCCAGACACCAAAGGTACGAACAACTTCACTCTTACGCCACATCTAAACTGTCCTTCATGGTACCATCCGTATGGTCACAGCAATCGAAGTGAATTCTTACTGATACGAACATGCCAGAATAGTTACACAGTGTACAAAAACACAGCCCTCTATATTGCCATATCTGTGTTTCTGCCAGCACAATTGAATTTGCTTGTCAAGGATAAGTCTGCACACGTGTTATAGGACTGGACTATAACCAACAGAAGTCTGGATTTCCCCGAATACCTTGTGTTGCTTGAAGTAAGCTAGCAGATTGTTGCCAGTAAAGGTAATCCACCAAAATAATTCACTACCACTAACTCAAATCAAATTAAGGGCATGCAGAGCAACACAGGAAAAAACTGCCTATTTTTACTGAAGACTGAAGTGAGTCTTGTAGCTAAACCACAAGTGAACTCTGGGTTAACATACAGACTAATAGATTTAACACAGTTATTCTGAGAACTTGGATCTGTTTGACTCTTCTGACATTGATTTCATCTCTGCATGCATCAAGGGCAATTAGAGACCTCTCAGCAGAGAACATTTTCAAAAAAGCTAGAGATTTGCAACAGAACTTTTAAGATTTGTATGAAGAAAGTATGAATGGAAGTAAGTGGGATGTAGAAGGAGGCAGACAGGGAAAGCACCAGAAGAAACAACGGAAAAAAAGTTAAAAAGAAAGCTATGCATTAACTGCAACAGAGCACTGTAAGTGCTTTCATTCGAATAGAAAAGATAAGCTTTTGAGAAAGTGAAGAACTTATCTGGAGCTATAAAATACCCAGAAAAAGAAACATATGAACTGTGAAATAAAATACCCAGAAAAAGAACATATGAACTGTGAAAGTCAAGAACTTTGCTCAAACTTACAAGAAGGTTTAAAAGGGTAAAACAAAATATTGAGGTGAAAAATCTTAAACTGGCACCCACTCCTAAAGATTAGAGAAGAAAAGCAGGTCCGAAACCCATTCACCATTAACAGTCAAGCAGAGCCCCAGCAACACAATGGGACTCAGCAACCAGCGTCACAACTGGGCTCTGTGCCCGACTGACACAGATCCATGCTGTTTAATGCATTCATTAACAACATGACACAAACTTGTCTTAGTCAATGGCCCAATAAGGTCAAAGGGCTCTCCCATTAAACTGAGTGAAAACATACACAGTACTAATAAACATTGTGCATTCTTATATAAGTCCTAACACACATGTAACTCATCTACAAAAATTTTCAATAAATCAACAAGCTTAGAGGGATTCAATGAATATAGAACTATCAACAAAACAGGCAGCTTGAAGAATAAATTCTAGCAGGCAGAATTACAGAACTGAAGGGAGAAGCATAGCCTTATAAATCTCATATTGCCATAACGAGTGACAGGCCACAGGCTTTGTATGAGCAGTGCAAAGGCCTCAAGCCCTGTCTGTCTTTGTCTTGGCTGGCCTGCAGTTTTGATTTAGCTTGTTTAGCTGTCGCAGCAGTTGTCTGACAGCCAGGTAACTGTTCCCCTGATAAACTTTAGCTTAGCTTCGTGCACTTGAGTGATGAAATGCTTATTGATACAATACATTTGATATATTTCTGCAACTAAGAGTCTTACTGTATAACTATCTGTGAACCTAGAATACAACCACAGCACAGAGTATAGATCCAGAATGATACTGGAGGTGCCAGGGCTGTGAACAACCGACTAATATTCAACTATTGGCCACAAAAGCAATGCTGGGAAGAAAAGTTTACCAGAATTACAAAGGAACAAAGAAGAAACACACCACAGAGTAAATTAAGATGTAATGTGAAATTGTGGACCAATAAAGAAAGGGTAAGTGTCTCTGTTTGGATACGTATGAAAATAACCCCAAGCAAACCCAAGACAAAAGAGTAAGAAAACTCCACCATCACCATTAGTGTCCTCCTTTCAGCAGAGGCATGAGACGTGGATGGCTTACCATCATTCTCCCTTCTTCTTGATGAAGAGTGATGCTATTGACCAAAGGACTCAAGGATAGCATTGGATGGGGCAGTATAACACAGAGGAAGGGACAGGTACTGGGATATGTATACACAACAGTTTTACCTGTGTTATTAAAGGGAATTACTTAAAAAACACAGATAAATTGGTCTGCTAGTATAATTTCAACCAGAGAAGTAACAGTTCGGTGCATGGTGACTAAACCGTTAAGACACTGATTAGAAAATAAATTCTTGCCTCTACATAGAAGTTACATTGCTTTAGCCTACATAAACTCCAGATTAACAAAAGAAAACAATCCA
Source organism: Chauna torquata (assembly GCA_013399475.1). Lineage (NCBI taxonomy): Eukaryota > Metazoa > Chordata > Aves > Anseriformes > Anhimidae > Chauna > Chauna torquata. The sequence goes on along the minus strand of VXAL01014244.1, from coordinate 134,983 downwards.
TTATTGGATGAATTTAGAAAAAATCCCATCAGTCTGAAATGGTTATTTCTTTTAAACTTTTTTTTCAGTTATTAGTCACAGAATATTTCACTAAGTGGTGGGCTAGGGTTTGGTACTAACCAGTGCTCCATATGTTTTTCCATGATATTTTAACATTTTCTCACCTCAGTAATTTCTTTGATTTAAATTTCTCTACTCTCTCCAATGCATATCCCGCACCAATTTCTGTATTAGTTGTTGTTGATTTTTGTTTGTAAGTCATAAAGCCTAATGATTATCCAGAAACCAAACTGTTTGAGAACAATTTTGAAATGGGATAAAGCAAACTGGATCCACTTTCAGGATCCCTAGGCAAGAAGTGACAAATGACAAAGAAGCCTTCTAAAATGATGAGTAAGATATTCATGATTTACAATACTTACTTGAAAAATTACTGTTTTTTAATATAATAATCTTTTATTCATCTTCCTCTGTTTTTTGAGCTTTTGGAAGCTTTGTGTCTAGGACTTAAAAAGCAAGGGAAAGAGAAATTATGTAACCACTGAACTCTGGGAGCAAAGGCTTTAAGACAAGCATGAAGTATAATTCTGGAACCCATGCTGTATAACCTTATCATCAATACAGGATGTTACACACATAGCCGCTAGAGGCTGGCAGATGACTGGAAATGCCTGCATTTTCTTCTGGATGTTAGTAGATCTCTTCCTCTTTCAGTGGATGTAATGCAGAAAGGCTTCTCGTTTTTCAGGCATAGTAGTACAGTCAGAAATATTTCTGTTGGAGCTCATTGGCTTTGACCAGACCCATACTGGGGTTTACTGGGGGTGCATATATAAACAAATGGCTCTGTTTAACACCACTCTTTCACAAATAACATTTTTTTTTTGAGACATTGCAGAACATAGCTCAGGATATGAGCTGGCAAGAAGAGGCTGCCTAGCTGATCTAAAACCACTGGAGTGAAACGTGATTATTTTGTTTATTTCTATACAAATCAAATGCTATCATTCTTTCATCCACCTTTACCAAAACAGCATCTCACTAACAAAGCCTACTGTCCTCTAGTTAGGAGGATAATCAGAAAGGTCTAACTGGTGTGTGTGCTTTGGGTGCGTGTGTGGGGCGTGGGTGCTGAATGTTAATTCAACCTGCCAGTACGATATTGCAGCAGAACGAAAGATGGAAAATAAATTCCATTATCTGGACATTATTATGAAATTATCCTTTGTTCACACACAGACCCACAAACCTAAGGCATGAAGGGAAAATTTATTTAGTTAAAATCAGTACAATTTTTACAGAACTGATGCCTTTATTTCACCTTCAGGTTAGATAAGCTTAATACAATTTCAAAAGTGCTATTTTCTAAGCCAAACGAAACAAAAGACACACAGAAATGAGTGTGTCACTATCATAACCTCTACTGGCCTATACCAAAGAGACTTCTCAGGCTGAAGGCACCGACCTCTGCTCCTTGAGATAAAGAGCTAAAAGGGTGTGGTTCAAACAGTTAATTGCCTTCTGCACCAGCAGTGGGGAAGAAAAAAAAAGGTGATTAACTAATTGTCAACCTCAAACTTTCACCAGCTACATCTTCTTTGCATGCTTTCTTTTTTTTTTTGTCTTTTTAGGTGTGAGCACAGAATATGTGCAAGCGTAGGCTTGCACAGTGCAGGCTGTAAAATGTCCTCCCTGGGGCCATGAAGAAACCTCGCCTAAGACTAGTCCATACAAAACTGTAGAGAACACATGCAATTACTCAGTGCCATTAAAGTTAGCCAGAACTTAACTCTGCAAAAGCGTTATTTTCAAAAACATAACTTTTCAATAGAAAGCTAGTTGGACTTTTAAGACCCCTTTTTACTATCCTGAGTTGAGAGAGAGTATGTTGTGTATGTGCTTGTTAGAGAAAACAGAGGAAAAAGTTGAAGGGAACACAACCCCCTGGAAGTATTTGTTTTTAAAACAGAGCAGTCACTAATTTTCAGCTTGAACATTTTCTAAGTTTATTATGGATAAAAGCCTTTTTTTTTTTTTTTTAATTAGCAAAAAAAGATTGAACAAGCTCTAACTTTCAAAATGCCAGATTAAACAAGCAAAGTTTTCCTTTCCCTTCTCTGTTCTCACACTGTCCTCTTGAGAGTTTAGTGAGAGTTTAGGCATGTTATCTGTGGATCAGCAGGGTTTTCTGAGTACGTCAAACAGCAATTTTTCACATTTCCCTTAATTTCTTTTGTTTTTAAATATTTATGACTTTGTATGTTCTAAATGGTAAGTACAAGTTCAGGAAACCTTTAGTTGGGTTAGTGAATATGCATTCTGCCTGTATTTAGCATGAAGATTTTATCATTCCTATTCACTTCAGTTCTAAGAAGTAGAAGGAGGGCTGTTTAAAAAAACGAAAAGCAAAACAAACACAAATAAGCCTTAGGATAGCTTTCTAAAAGGAAGGGTAAGTTGTTCTGAAAAGCTACGTTTGACTAATGGAGGTGTTCTTCCGGCTGGTATTTGTAAGCCTACTGCATTGCCTCAAAAGTCAGTGAAAAGGACTGACTGTTCAGCTCATGTGCATCACAGCAAACACAGAAAACAACTCACCTTTCCCCACACATACTATATTCCCCCACACTATTCCCTAATGAGTGACATGGAAGGCTTTGTACCTGTCGGACCAGGTTTTAATTCTCTGCTTGTTCAACTCCTGTTACAGTTCTCTGGGAATTTGATTTGTAAATGCCAGCAAGTGAAATGTTTTAACAAAAACAAACAAACCCAAAACATAGAAAAAAACCCTTCACCTTCTATACATCCTGATCTTTCAAAATACTCTTTGCATTGATATATCTTATATTTATTCCTATTAACATGAATCTTGTCTCATTTGGAAATATGTATCCTATCTTCTGGCTTTTCCACCCTCCTTCTGTCCTTCTCTTCTCTCTTTCTTTCTTTCATTCAAACTGAATAAGCAAGGCACCAGTCTGCCCCACCATGGGGATATCCAGCATCAGGACAGTTCACAGATTTTGCCTGTACAGAAAGAAACAATAAAAGCCCAGCTCCTTTTGCCCATCTACACTCTTTCATAGAGAGGTGACCTCAAATGACTGATAACCCTGACACACAGAAATGGTTACTGAGCATGACCATGAGCCAGTACCCAAAACTGGACCTTCTCCAGCATAACGCATGGAAGAGATTTCTCCACTCAGAAAATGACATAATCTCCTTCCCAGGACACCATCCAATGTCTTGCCTGCTTTGTTCTCTGTTGCAAGCCACCATGCTGTTCCAAACATCTATTTACCAGAAAATATACAACTCACTAAAGCATGTCTTCACTGAAGCTGTCATATATGCAGCATTTTTTTCACAGTTTAATGTTGCAGCCCCTGGAGCTGAGGAAGGGTGAGAGATGAGGTTCTTAACCATAATTTTTGCTTTCTATATAAAGTTTGTGGTCCTCACAGTTGGACAGAAAGAGACACATCTCTCAAACATACATTGCCAAAAATGAGTAAAAAAAGGTGTATTTTTGAAGGTGCTGGGAATAAGGTTGTTTCCCTCACTTTTTCAGTCCTGCAGATTTTTGAATCATGGAGACTGATACACATTATGTTCATGTTTTGCAGAATGCTGTCAGTCATTGGAAACCAGAAACCTTTTAAAAGCAGTTGCTGCCAACTCTTGATCATGAACTGGCAGGGAACCCACCTACATTTTTGATAGCATATCTATCCTAGGATCCTGGTTTTGTTTAAGACTCAAACTGAACAATAGGGTAATTCTACCCAAGTTATACTAAAAACTAAATTACCATCAGAGTCAATAACAGTCAAGCTTTACACCCTTTACAAACTTAAAGGTTTGTAGCTAGATAAAAGCCATATAAATACATTCCTCATATGAATAACCATTGTCATAAATATACTTTTTTTTTTTAATTACATCATGCAAGTTTCTGTTGCCATAAAGTCAGGAAAACTGTCACAAGGGCACATTCGCAGTGGTGGTGATGTAACTTATTTCACCCTTCAAGGAACACAGATTCCCACTGCATTGCAACTGGTAACAACCATTTCAACATCTACCATGATCCTCATTGCCAGCAACAGGGAACTGAGCACCTTTTTAAAGAGTCAGTCTCCTGGGGTTTGTGCATGTGCTGAAAATCCCCCAGGTAGACAGAAGAAAACCACAGACTTTCTAGTAAGCAAATACAGCCCCAAGCTTAGTATTTTAAAAACTAAAATGTGTGAACCTTTAAGCCAATCTCACACATGATTCTTGATTCCAGAAGTTCATTTAGCCAACGTAGCATGAAAAAAATGATAGGTCATGTGCTATGAAGAAACAGACACTGAGAATGTCAGGAGCAGCTGCAGGAGCTCAGCATCACTTCAGCTCTGATCCTCTACATGGAATTCAGTCTCTTTCCAAGTGAAGAAGGAGCTTTCTTTGCCAGCCCTTAGGCCAGAGCAGACCAATAATCAAAGAAATCTTAAAAACAGAGTTCTGTAATAGAGAAAACTGCAGACCTTTCAGGATAATGAAACTGGAACATACAAGTCTTTCACTTCCTCAAGTTTTCCTTGTAATTATCATTAAAATGTTCCAAGAATAATTATTTACAGGCACAAAGGCTGGCCTCTTTACACTCAATGGCTTGCTAAAAAAGTATAATATCTTTCTTCGATGAATTACTAGCGATTAACTGTGCTAATAATGGGTATAACTTAAATAATAATGGGTAAAACTTAAAAGACGTTAAGCTAACTGAGATAAACTTATTTGATGTTAGCAATATTTGCTCAGTCCCAGGAGTAACTGAAAAGGGAAAAGCAATTGGAAACAAGAGAATATTAAAGTGTGTTTTACAGCAGATTTCAGAAAATCAGTACAGAGGCTCAGTTGTTTTATGAACTGTATAATGTCAGATACTACTAAGCAATGGAAATGAGATTAAAGAAACTGCTCATAGACTCTAATGCCTTCAGTTTTGCATGTAAGAACTGCTGCATACAGACAAGGTCCCATATGCTTCTTTGCATAACTTAAATGGTCTTTACTTCTGCTCCATTTTTCCTCATGTCCCCACACACAATTTCAGAACTGAGAAGTACTTGAAAATACAACAGTCCTCATTATAAAAATACTTTTTTTGCAAGTGTTTGTCATCATAGTCAAGAACTAAAAAATAGTAATCCAAGATTCTGTTGAATTACTGTGTGTGATTTCTAAATGTTGATTTGCCTGTCATCAGCAATGGCATTTTTTTTCTACCAGTTTCTTTTCATTACCCTGCAATAATTTCTTTAAACTTCATGCTCTCAGTCCTAATGATTTCTGCATCTACTGTATTCAGACTGAGCAACATTTGCCTGAAGAGGCAGAAAGGCAGCGAGCTAGTAAAAACACCAGACTGCATCCCAGAAACATCCTCAACCCTACCTGTTTTAAATACCCAGGCAAAGTCTCACACTCTTGTGAAGTATAAAACTTGATCTCCATTTATATTTTCACTTTTATCTATCACGTTGTTCATTGAAGCCAAAACCACAACTTAGTCTTTCTGTATGAACTGTAGCATCATTGTAGCCTCTGTTCTATAGATGTCATTCAGACCTGCATTACACCACTATAAAATGAGCCAGCTGACACCTGCAGTTATTCTGTGTTTACACCACTGCACTGAAGGAACAGGATGTGATGTTTCATGAGCAATTGCACCTGTAATGCCACAAATGGTACAAAAAGATTACGTATTATCCAGGATAAAGCAGGCCTTTATACACCCTGCAGCATATTAATGAGAGCAACATGGACTCTTTGATCAAGAGCTGCCATCCCAAGTTTTACTGCATGCTATGGGAGTCTAATAACACAAAGTAGTTTCAAGTGTCACAAACTTTCCCTTGCTTTTTGCTGGGAATGTGCTAAATCGTGCCTCTTACATTGCTAGTTTCTGACACTCATGAAAATGGTGAAGGCACCAGCTGATTTCAGACTTCAGATGGTCTTCAAACAGCAAAGGATTTCCATGAGTGGGAGATGTTCTTAAAGATCCTTGAGGTAATATTGGCATCCTCACGCAAGACACAAAAACTCATTTAAAACAGAGGCTTCATCACTCTGGAGGTTTTCAGAATAAAATCCCACATGGGAGTTAATAGATAATGTAAATGTTCAATAAGATCAGATCTTCCCATATATTTCAAGCATTTGGTCTGCAATAAACTGAAAAAAAAAGTACGCCTTGAACTCAGCATTAAGACTTTATTTTCAGCATTCTCCACATGTTTTTCAGTATTCAATTAGTAAAGAAAGGAAAAAAATCAATTCACGCAATTTTGTTTTTTAAATTGAAAAAATCCCCTGAAAAAATGACCCAAAGCAGAAATAATGTGTCTCCCCAGGAGGGTCAAACTGCGGAACTGCTCTGCCTCATCATTTGATTAGAAACCTGCAAGGAATGTCATGAAGAAGAAGCCACTTTACAATTAAAAGTGAACAAGAAAGTGCTAGAGTAGATGAAGTGTTTCAGATGAAGTGTTTTCTCCTAATTTTACAGGTTTACAGGCTTTTGAGAAACATACCAAATCACAATAGTACTCAGCACAGTTCTTCATTTTTGAATAACAGCTCCCAGTAGAACACCTCAAAAGGCCTTACAACATTCTAATCGTCATTTTAGCAAAGAGGACAACAGAAGGCCATCAAGAGCTGAAAGGACTTACTGATGGTCACATACAACTGCACTGAGCTGCAACAACAGTAGAAGCCTTGCCTGCACATCTTAGTCCAGTACCGTACAACTACACTAACATGAAAATTAGATAAGAAAAAAATATGGGATGTATTCACCTTTGTTGCTTCTGCTGACATAGCTGAAAGTGCAGTACACACTCCTGCAAATGAAGATGTAGATACTTCAGAAATCAGAGCTGTAAAATGCTTTCAGAGCGTCAGGCATAGTACTCTGTTAAATTACTACATGCTGCAAAGGTCTTGCTGGAAGATTACACCACGAGAAATACCATGAGAAATTGAGAGATGAGGGAGGGAGGGAAGGGAGGGAACAACTGTATTATTCTCTTAAGGTTCTGATTTAGAAAGCTTGAGAAACAGTGCCGTAATTAGTGGGCTGACATAGCTGCAGGACAGCCAGATAGACTGAGCAGGTCTAGATGTGTGGTATAAATGACATAAAAGTATAAAAGTGTGAGTCTGAAAGGTCATGAATAAACAAAAGGAGACCCTGTACTGGCAAGAGTGGACACAAATCGCTGGAGCTAGACTGGCGAACACATACTTCTGCCAAGTCCCGAAGCTTGTGCCCTGACACAACCACAGCATCGACAAACTCCATCCACACATCAGGAAAGTGGCAACAGATCTGAACAATACTGCCTATGCCACTACTCTAGTAATCAAAGAATTTTCTTTCAACAGCCTACCACAGAAACAGAAAAGTATTCCAAACGAACAAGTGAAAACATACAACGAGCAACAACCTTTCCTGACATTAATGAAACCAAAGGAAGCAAGATCCTAACGCACAGGACAATCCCATAGTACACGCAGTCTCCTAAAGGTTATTAAGGATCCATCCCAAAGCTAGTTTGCTCTCTCCAGTCCAGAAGGATCCCAGGAACATAACACAGCCTCAGACACCAGCTGCCCTTGTCCTCTGTGTGGCACACCAGTGGTTCCAGACAGACTACTTGGGCATGCATGTCTCAGTGCCTGCAAATAAGTCGGTCTGAGAATGTGAGTAGATGAAAGCTAACAGAGAATGAACGCAAGCAAAATCAACTTACTCTGAGATTTTGCAAATAAATACAGCCTTTCTTTTGCATAAGATCTCCCACAGAGTTTTGTTACACTTATTTCAAACAAACATGCTGAGGCCAGCCTTGCAAGTAGATATTCATAACTGGCGAGCCTGGGGCTTTTATATCCTTTGGCAACTACATGAACCCAATGCTCCTCTTTCATGGTGTTAGGTTTGGTACAAAGTTCCAGCTAATCTTTGCTTTCTCACTAACACTTTGTACACCTCAAGCATTGTCCATCAAACTTTCCAAACAAAGAAAAACATGGGGAAGAAAGAATTTGAAACAGGTTCACATGGAACTTTCCTCATTTTTTCACCTGAAATTTGAAAGGCTGCCATTTTTTTTGCTGGCATGGAAAAATAAAAATTACATTCTGTGCAAATTTTTACCTAACAATTCAGAAAAACATCTTTCATTTGGTAACACTTTGTTTAATGTTTTCCACCTTTATTGTGGATTCTTTCTTTCAATCACAGCTCTCTAGTAAAGCAAAAAAAGATAACAACAGAAAATATACAATAAATACAGTGACTGGGAAAAAAAAAAACCCTGGAAATACATTGAATGTCATTCAAAATTTGTTCTTATTTCAGGCAAAATTATGAATCTTTCACACAAGTTCAGATTTTTGGTATTCATTCCTGTAACAATGAATGCGCTACCTACCATTCCATGCATTCTTATCATTGACTTGCTTCTGACAGCTGTAATTAAGCAGGTATCAGCAAATAATGAACATTTTGTACAGATTTCATTACAGCAATGAAGACGTATGATTTTTCATCATAATGATTCACTCATCATCTTAAATTACCATCTGTAAATTCCAAGAATTAATTTCAGATGTGGTTGTTAGGCAACCAAATGACAACCAACATCCTAATTCTTTGAAATAACTTATCTTCATTTATAACCACATAGCTACTGTCCTCCCTTCCCACCCACGATATAGAAAGTGTAATAAACAAGTTAGTATTAGTCAGGCACTAGGAAAACTGAAGAGTGGAAAAGAGAAAAGTTAATTTTGACTTCTAACAGCTGTTCTTTCAGTTATCTCACCACCTTAGGAACCACTGGACACACTAATTAGATGCAGTGGAGTCCATGAATCTATGTTATTTTTCTACAAAATTGAGAGAAGTTGCATAACTATGTTCACACACCTGGTGAATTGCTTCTAAATAGAGCAACATGCTACCGCCTTTTATTTTTTTTAAGTTTTTCATTTAGAAAAGTCAGATAATCATTTCTAAGTGGAATTTCTGAACAACAAATCTATTCTTTTCTATTAGTTAAGCAATTGCATTTAGAATACAAACAAAGTTTTTTTCAGGTCTGAAACAGACCCTGACATTTTGAAAAGGATGCCATTGATTGTACAGGTCATTACACACCAGATATTTCCTGAGCCTGCTGAAATCAGTTGGAGAAATATCCATCATGACAGTTCTGTATTCAGTACAACAATGCCATGGTATGAAGCTATCTCCTCTGTAGAAAATACGTGTAACCTGATGAGACTATACTTGATTTAGGTATCAGCCACAGCCAGTGAGATCCTAAATATATGCTTCCAGAAAAGAACTGCTTCTGGCAGTGTGGGGCTTAACAGAAATGCTTTTTTCCTCACACCACAAGAAGATCAGCAGTAAACATGGAAATGCTATAGTTAACAATTTTAAAATACAGGGAACTAATCTTTTTAAACATTCTGCACCTGGAATCTTTGCTTTCCATCTTCCGTATAAGGCTCAAGCCTCAGGTGTGAGATGACATTAAAGGTTCACTACTTAGAATTAAATGTAACCCCTTACCTCTCCTCATCTGGGTAACACAGAACTGAACTCAGAGGGTATGATCCTGTATGAAAACGTGTACACTATTTTGCTATTAATTCTTATGACTGACTGCAGGATTTTCACATCTTCAGGCAAGTTAGGATGGATGATATTTTTGAAATTTTAAGTTGCATTGAAAATCAAAAAGGCTTGAAAATATTATCTAAGTTAGCGTTTTGCTTTATATGTTAATAATTCCAGCTGTCAGTCTGAGATCTCTACATATTTTGGTTTCATTTATATTCACTTTCAAATTACGCATGGATGTTTCTTCACAGTGTGGTTATCTGCATACAACTTTTGTGTTACATTTCTTGTATTTTCTCTACTAGAAGATTCTCTATGTCAGATCCAGATTCCTCTTTCCTCTCATCAACACAGCAGAGAAAGATGGCTAGGATTCTCGAATATCCATGCACTAGATTAAGAAATAGCTGCCAAAAGGATGAAATGTGTCCTGGTAAACCAGTAAACTTGTATTTCTATTCTGCACTGGAAAGAAAAATAAACCTTTTGCAAGACAGAAGGACACGTTTTTCTTCAAATAGCCCAGTTTCAGGTCCAGGATCATGTGTTTACTCACAGAAACTTTTTTTCCCCCTGGATCCCTACTCAGAAGTGACCAGTTGTAAAACATATCATGATAAAAGCTTCACTGACGCTAATGTAGATCCTGAAGTGTTTCAGATTTAATAGACCAGGATTCTCATTAGCTCCACTGGAAGCTGTTTGTTTCCACACACAGAGATACAGCATGCCTGAGCTTTCTTGAGAGGAGAAATGTCTTCTCCGTGAGGGAAAGAAAACCCAGTGGAATTTACTAAACATGACACTCTTCAGATTTGCATTTCCCCTTACAATACAAACAAGAAGGTATATATTTAGAAAAACAGCTCTACATTTCACAAAAGAAAATGAGTAATCCATCAGCTCTACACATTTGACACTTGATGAAGAAGCTCTTGAACGTATTTATTTACCACTCCCTCTTGCTACTGTTAAGGCCTCTGCCTTCTGACTTAGTTTGGCATTCCATGGAAGCAGTTGAGCTGGCACATATTATATAACACATTCAATTAAAAACCCACCCAGCTAATGAACATAACCAAGTATCTCCACACTTACACCTGTTTTTGCTGTTTTTCCAGCAACAGTAGCGTGCTCTGTAGATGCTGCCTACCTCAAATCCTCCTGTCTTTGCAAGTGCAGGACACTTGCTTCTGCTAAAGAAGCAAAATGAGCACAAAAGGCTTTCATGTCTGCAGGGAGAGATCAATACTCTCAAGATCTACGCTATGCACTCCTACTAAAAGGCCTACTCGTTCTATATATTTGGGTCTAGACTGAGACTCTGGAAACACAGTACCTGGCACTACAGTGATAGGTGACTTCATGCAAGTCACTTAATCTCTGAGCTCTGTAACTTTTTATTTTCCTTAATTCAGCATTTATAATTCTAAAGCAACTTGTACAAAGAACTCTGTGAGCTAGGTACTACACTATTATCCCTCAGATCAAAAGGAAAAGCAGGTTAAGACAGCTAGGCTACAGCAACTCCACACCCATAAAGCAGAGCAAAGTGCAGTGATGCGGTTCTTTGTGTTCTGTTGTACTAAAAACTACCAAACTCTTTTTCTTCACTACAGACCTCTTAGAGAGTGGTAAGATGCCTTTTTTTTCCCCCCAAGTTATTTTAGCAGAAAATGTCAACAACATTTTATTGCACCACAAGGCTTCTTGTGACCTGGAGTTACACTGCTGAAACAAAAACAGCAGAGAAAGCAAGTCCTTTGCAGCCCTGCTTATGTGACTGCTTCTATCTTGTCTGACACACTGGAGACAACCGCCACAGTTAAAAGGCTAAGAGCATGAAGAGAAACTCTCACTCAGCTGAGACAAATTCATACCATACTGAGAAAAAACACAGATATGCAGCATATATTCTCTACTGTACTGGCCTCTAAGTTGAAGTCAGATTTTTTGTTTAAACACACAGGCTAGCTTCTTTCAAAACCCTTGAAAAAGACCCTCAAAACCACGTTCAGAGGGAGGGAGGGAGGAAGGAAGGAATCCCAAGTAAAAGCCTACCCCACACAGCTACTCTCACTTCCCTGGTCCAATTAAGTTTACCTCTCTACTTGAGGCAGCAACTTGCATGGAACAGCGCCCTTTTCTCCATGCTTTTCAGAGCTACATGATCAGAACTTATCTTGCTCCTTATCTGTGCCACTGAACTAAAGGCAAGCAACAGTGCAGGGCAGGTTACACTGCCATCCAGGTGTCAAATGCTAATTTCACTGTACTCCTAAATTATTGTAAATATTCAGGTCTAAACAGGTAATGGCCAGATTGTGACATCCTGAGTAAAACTGGACTCCACAGGAAATCTTGATGGAACCACTCGTTGACTAAGATACTCCCAAAAGTGCTTCAGAGATATAATGTTAATAGGTTTGCTTAAATCACTTTGGATTCATTTTCTCAGGGATACTTTCCCATGTATTAGAACAAAATGCAGTTTCTTCATGCTCTGTTAAAGTTACATTGCTATATTCTCCAACAAATGAAGGACAAAAAATCTTCACAAAGTACACACTACATAAGGACCCTGTCTACTCACAATAACAGTTATTTTGCAACCAGAGGGGTTCAGATTAAATGTGACCAACAGTTGCTGTTAATTGTTAAAGGTCAGCAACTTTCCGCATTTTAAAAAAAGTAATCCTGTAATTAATGAAGAATGAAAAACTCCATTCTAGTTAAAAACAAGAACAAGTCACATTGTCCCATAGCTATTGTGTTAACTGGGTGAAACTGCTGGATTTTAAACAATGTATTCTAGCCTGTCCTGTCTGAGATCATGACCTTATTAAACCATCTGTTAGTTCAGTGGTGTGAGACCTTTTTTTTTTTTTTTTAAACTAAACCCATTGCTAATAATAGACTTTTTTTTATTTTTTTCCTCCATTAAGGCATTTGAAAGAAAGTCTGCAAAAAGCCCATCATCTGCAAATTTTTTTGTACAATTTAATACCATGAACTGTAGTACTGTATTCAAATAACAACACGTATTAAATTTCATTTGGCATGTGGGAAAATAAAATTAAAGGATGAGTTTTGAAACATAAACAGGATCAATAGATAGGATTCTAATTCATCATACTGAATAATTACATCCTGGCATGGTGCCCAAAGCATATTCACCATGAAGAGACTACAGTGTACAGTGCACTGCTGAAGCCTGACTTCCTCAGACAAAGGCTGTAAGACTGACAAATCAGCAGGTCTTACAGATTTGTTTGCTATTGCTGCATCACAGGTTCCTGGAAACTGCTAAACCAAAGCATTGCAGTTCTTTAGCAAGGTCCATAAATACAAGATTTTAACTACACATTGTGCAATACTTCATACTGCACTGATTGCACTCCCCACATCTCCCAGCTTGTGATGGGTTGGTTCCCTTTCAGGGCTGCTTCTCAGCCTGGGCTAAGGACTGAAAAAGGCTGTCCTCAAGTACCTGCACTGTAATGAAACACAATATTGTTCCCACCCTGCTGCTGCTGTGAGGCTGGGCCATATGTTCAGCTAAAAAAAATTTACACTAGAAGACCTCCCATCTTCTGCTGTTTTTTTTTTTTTTTTTAAATTTAGAAATATGCTTTACTTCTGGCATTGTCCAAACTGCTTTATTCTGGTCTGCAGGAAGCACTTCAACATCCTACCTTATCAATAAAAAATGAAAAAGCACCAAACACCTAAGGCACAAACCATGAAAGAAAAGGTTTCACTTCCTGGTTGCAAGAGCTGCATTGTCAGTCCTGCAGCAGATGTCATTGTTGGCTGCATTTGCTCACCTGGCAGAGTCGCCAAAGAGGAAATAAAATTTGTCATTTGCAAAATGCAAAATTTTTGTTTCTCACAACAGTCACTCTGCTCTATGTTATTCTCCTGCCATAATACCATTTATCCACCCTGTCAAAGGTATGTTACCCAACTGTCAGGTTAATTCACATGGAAGTACTTGTTCACAAGCTCTGCTGTACCACACCCAAACTAAGCAGAGAATTTATAATCCACCTAGTGACATTGTATTAGAATATGTTTCCATCCAAATTAGTGGGATAAAATACTGCCTTAAAACAAAGGTCACATAACCTAAATGTTTTTTTTTTCCTTATCGGAGTGAAATACTGAAGACGAAATTAACCATACATAACTAAAAAAATCCTCTTTTTTCCACTTTTTTTCCACTGTAACAGCCATGGCTCAGAATGACTCTCCTTAAACCTGAGCACAAGAAGCAACCCCAAACTAAAATCCCTTCCTCCTCCAACACAGAAGCCAGACTGAAAAGTATGCCTGGTATTACCCCAGGCAGTTACCAAGGTATTATTACACTGGCCTGCATGAACCCACAGCTGGGGCCAAGAGCCAATAATGAGTATGCAGGAGGACAAGGGGCTTGCACTACCTCTCCTGGGGAACAGGTTTAGCACAGAGGAGTGTATTTTGAGATGTACTTTCTCCTTGTGGCACTCCAGCCAAGGGTGGCACTCATGACAAGCTGCAACAGACACAACAGGGAGCCACAGGGCAGCTGGGGCTGAATCAAAGAACTGTGGTATGCCATGAAACAGGATTTGCTACAGCAGAAGCAAGGACAAATCTCATGTCTACAAATGACTGGTTTCTTAGAAGACTTTGGAGAGATTTCTTGTCTAAGGGCTGTCTCAAGAGGAACCAAGCAGAGGTGATCTGTTGCCCAGTTGCTGCATTTCCGAAGGCAAGATGAAAAACTATTTCAGTCTAGCACCATAAACCCACACTGACTCTTTCTCTATCACAAACAATTTCTTCTTTAGGGAAGGCCACAGAGCATGTAGCTTTAGCCTTGCCTCCTATTGATACTCAAGGACTTTTCTACTGTGATTGCCTATTCTGAAGTTCAGCAACCTCAGCATTTCTGAAAATTAGGCAGCCAGCTTGGACAAAATGTGGGTTACTTTCCAGTCAACACATATACAAACAGAGCAGCTCAAAACAGCTCATTCATATTACAGGAACTGCAAACTTAGAAAACACAAAGACTAAGTCAGTCAAAAATCCCACTCATTCTTACCTCATCTAGTTATTCGCTTGGAAAAATATTTAAACTACAAGCGCAACCTTACACTAGTTGCACTGCATCTCTTCCATGACACAGAATAAGAAGGTTTTGGTTTTATTTAAGAAAAACAGGAAGAGACTAATCAGATGCACGGCACTCTGAAGAACTAGAAGACATAGCTGCAGATCCATTCTTTTAAAACTGAGACTTTTAAGTTCAAAAATTTGTCCCCATTACTAATTCTTTAGTGACAGACCTGAACAAGAAGAAAATGTTCCTCCTGTTTAAGGCAAAGTGAAGAAAAAGGTAAATTTCTCCTGTCCAAAACACAGAAACCAAGTGGCTACTTGCATTACTTTGCTTTACTTTTGATGGCACAGTAACTTGAAACTGAACCAATTACAGCCAGTTACTGTTCTGGTATGGGACAATATTGACAGGTCTGGTGCTGGGCTTTTTACAGGCTTTTTTTTGTTTTTTGTTTTTTTTTTTTACAGACTACACCTATGCATAGCATGACTGTAAACTCACTCTAAGCAGGTCACAATATACCTATCAGTTACTGTACAAAACACCCACTAAAATCAGTGACAGCTCCACAACAATAACTGGAGTTATACCTGGATCTCTTAGCACATATTCTGAAGGTTGAAGCTCTGTTTGGTTCAATTTAGCACAATCTCCAATATGTACTAGTGCTCACTGAAAGAAAAAAAAAATCGTTAAAGATAACACAGAATTTTTAAAAAGCTTTTGGCAAGGGCAGGCTGATCTTATAACTGTTTTTATATTAATGCCCTTTTATGGAGGATTTGAAAGTATGCTGTGCTGTTTTTTTCTTGTCAAAGTCTGAACAAAAGCAATGCAAAAGGAGTACTATCCTGCGGACACTATGTATATGGACTTAAAAATTCCTCGAAGCTCAAAATGTCTCTTCTGAATGCAAACAAAACTAGGAAGATGAAAGGCTAATACTCTAGTTAAGAACATGTTGAATTACTATTAATGATCAGAATAAAAATGTTCAGTTCTCTACCCCATTGAAAACATAATAATGCTTTGTACCTAACCTGGTATTATGCATTACTCCTTCCCAATAGAAACAAACAAACAAACCAACCAAAAAAACACTAGCAAATTGAGTATCTAACTGTAATGGGAGTTGACCATAACTGTATTTCCTGCTGTCATTTAGAAATCACACCAGTCTTAAAACTCGTCTTACCATACTTTCATAGAAATTCTCAACTTCACTATAGCATTGTTCAAAGAACTGAAATATGAACACAAAGAGACCTTTTAAGGTACTCTGCTAGTCTCCAAATATAAAACTAAAAAAATATTTTTACATCCCACTCTGATTTCACCTTCTCAGACAGACAGATGCAAAAGCTTCTCCACATGGAGCCAAACCTTCCTTTAACAACAGAAGTGTAGGGACAGGTGCCTTGGTATTTGAAGGCAAGCAAAGTCTGAAGATGAAGAGTGACCTATTTAAAGCATGTTCCATTTTAGGTTTGAGAAGGCATTACCCCAGTCTGACAGCAAGGGATCTGTTTTGAAATTTGAAATGGCTTTATCTTTTGCTCAGTAAGGGTATGAGATGAAAGGGATTAGAAACCTGAACTGCGACTGAGACCAGAATCTGTTACTATTTTCTAGCAGCTTAAGAAGAGAGCATCATCTTATTGCTATTCCTTTACAATATGTCTGCAATTTACAGCACTGCTGCTCTTCTTTTTGTCTCTCAGTGAAAAAGAAACAATCATCATTTTCATTAAAGAGCATCTGCTGAGAGAAGTTCAGCAGTCCCATTTGAACTCTCTGGATTGAAACATATTATCCTCATCAGCTATCAGGAAACTTTGTACATCTTCTGGAAATTCACACTTTGATAGAGGCTGTCAACAGATTTGTGTTTATGTGTGCAACCTGAAGCATCAGTTATTTCACAGGGTTACACATCAGCAATGCAGGGTATGACGGTGGCTTGTAGCTGACTACACAGGCAGGCAGGCTGGCAGAGAACTCACACCTCTCACTAGGATTACATACTGCATCTACTTCCACCTGAGAGACTGCCTGTAATTGACATTGCAAAAGGACATGCTGCACACAGCCAAAGGGTAAATGGGAGAGACCGCATAGCCTGCATTTAGACATGCATCACTGCCAAAATCAAGATCTATTTACAGACCTCCTATGGGTGCAGAGTAACATTATCATTAGTGTCTGTCTGTTGTTCTCTAGCACAGATAAGAGGTTGCCCTCTAACCAGGACATTGCCTCAATGACAGATCCAGGTGGGCAAGACGTAATTGCTCCAAGCAAGTATGTCTTACTGCTCACTTTGTGTCTAACGGTGCATTATAAAAAGACAAAATCCACACTCAAAAGTCTCTTCTGATTTCAGGCTATTTTTCTTCTTAGTTAGGATCTTAAACAAACACATAGAAAAAAGGTGCTTTAAAAAAAATGTCAGTAGCAACTATACCATTGAATTAGTCACACGAACGTCACTTCCCAGTGTTAGCAGAGTGCTGAAAGAGATCCTACTGATTAGAATGCACCTGGTCAGCAAGTCCAGCCTGTTCCTGAAAGTGGCCTTGTGACCCCAAGAATTTGGGAACTGCTGACTGTGATCATGAACTGTTTCAGAAAAGAGAACGTATCTGCCTCTCTAGCCCCAATACTCACAGAATCCTTAAGCACTTTTGAGGAAGAGTTTCATATAAATCAATTTAAAAAAGCCTTTTTTTTTGCCTAAAGACAGTCAGTTTTTATTCACACTCATTTTTCAGAACAGCCACTGGTCTTTAGCTTTGTTTTGAGGCCAGGACAGATTACCGAGATCAGTTACTCTGATTTTCCTCATGCAGCTGATGAGAGAACTATATCCTCCAGATCTTGATTAGTGACTGAGGAGTGTTTTGCTTGGTTAAATTGTTATGTTTTTTTCCTACTGTTAAAGAGCACTAGAAATCATATTTTTGCAGTACCCTAGCAGAGCCCAGAAGGACGGAAGAGGTTTTGTTGTTGTTCTTGTTTGTTTGTTTTTTGATGAGTTTAAGCTGCTTCCTTTGTACAATATGGTGGAGGGTTAACCTTGGCTCAGGGGCCCAGCTCCTCAATCACTCCTGGAGAGGGAAAGAAAACCAGACAAGAAAGCTCATGGGTTGAGACAAAGGCAGGGTTGCTTATCAATTACCGTCACGGGCAAAACAGACTCGACTTGGGGAAAATTAATTTCATTGCCAGGTAAAAGAGACTCAGGTAGTGAGAAACAAAGACAAACAAACCAGCACCTGTCCTCCTTTGCCCCAAGGCCCAGCTCCATGCCTTCACCCCAGAGCCCGCTATGCCCAGATTGGCGAGGGGCGGTTGGTCGGTGCATGGCGGTTCCTCTCTGTCCCCCTCCCCTCTCCTAATTTCCCCCTCCTCTGGCTCTCCCCGCAGCTCCAGTCAGGAAAGCTCTGCCCCGACCTGGGCTCTCCACAGGCCGCAGCGGGTGCTGCTCCAGGGCCATGCAGCTGCTCCTGCTCCTCCTGCTCCCTCCGTGCTCTTCCCTTCACATACCTTTTTCCTCACTCCTCCGCCTGTCCAGCATTTCTGCCCTTTCTTCAGCACGCTTTGACAGAGGCACCACAGCCATGGCTGACTGGCCTGAACCGGCTGGAACCAGCCGTGACCGTGACCGGCGCAGGGCAGCGCCCGGCCACCGCTCACCAAGCTCTGCGGCCTCCAGGCAGGGGCATGGACATTTTGCATTGGTCTCATTTCGGGCCTGAAACCGAGCTGACACAGACAAGCCACACAGAAACTTGTAATTTCTTTAGGTACTGCAAAGAATATGATGTGTGCTGGGGAAAAAAAAAAAAAAAAAAATCAAGCTCACTGTTGCAAGACTTGTTTGCAAGGGATTTAAACTTTTGTTTGTTTATTTGTTTGCTTTTTGTTTTTCAGCTACGACACGCAACTCTTTGTGCTTAGGTCAGATCCCAATTGGAACAGAGGAGACAACAGTCTCATGTGTACATATTCTAGCCTTAGATTTCAAGGGCAGCAGAGCGTATTGACTCATTTTGGCTTTTCCTGTCCAGGTGAGGGGAGGACAGACAGAGCTCTGACCTGGGGAGCTGGCCTGGCCCAGCTACCTCCACCTCTGCTGGTAGGCAAAGACCTGTAGAAACAATAGAAATTACTCTTTTTTTTTTCCTTCCCTTTTACAAAAAATAATCTGTGGTAAAACCTGGCATTCATACTCTTCCACTGTGAATGCCCCTTCTGTTTTCCCCATCAGCTGTGCTCAGGAGATCTCACGAAATCTTCCCCAAAGCTGAAGACTTCATGGTCTGACAACCTTGCTCTTCTGGAGCTCCGCAAAGAAAAAGAAATAGCACTACCCTTCCATAAGGTCTTTGGAGAACCAGGTGACGTGTCTGGAAAGCACAGAGATAACAATAATTATCTTTCCGTTTACACTGAAGATATAACACACTAAGTTTTGGCCATATTCAACCAGAAAAAAAACAACAACCAAACAACTGAAAAGTTATGTGTCTGTAGTTAAAGAAGAGATATTTCCTCAGGTCTTGCACTGCTATTGGAATTGACAAAGTGATGCCAGCGTGAGCAGGCAGGTAAACAAAAGCTACGGATTTGCAGGAGAAGGTAGAAGTGGCCAAAATAAGGGCTGCAGCCACGAGGCAGCTACTGCGTCTGACCCCTACAATGCCTGTTGCTGCCCCAGTGAACACTGCAAAGGAGCCTGGAAGTTTTGCCTTTGACTTCATTCACTGACTTCAAGGGAATCAGGGTCTCCTATTCAGGATTCACACTGCAGCAGGGAGCCTTTTTCACCTCCTAACAAGCACTTACTTTAAAAGCCAAGGAATAGATTAACACTGTGGCTTTATTCACAAAAGACTGTTGTGCTGTACTAAACTCAGAGATGATTTATAATACCATTGCATGGAGCACCTGGACTGATCCCAATAGCAAGACTAGCACTACAGTTGTGAGTTGGGGTTGACCTGAAGAACTCTTCATTCAAACCACATCCAGTTTTCAGCCACAGCAAGGGAAGATTAATATAAATAAAATATCTCAGTGTTAATTCTTATAAAGAAAATGCATTTAAAACTAACAGAAAGTGATAGCACTGTCCTTGGTGTTGTTAATTCTCCATTAACAAATAGAGATTTGTAATCCAAGAAACAAATGTTTTTTGTTGCACTTAAGTTCTGTGACACTATCGCAAATTTTAAAGTTAGGATGTGCTTAAGTAGTTTGTTAAACTTCATATACCATTTGCATCTCCATATGCCATACTCCAAACACCACAGCATTTTATGCTGTTACTTGACAGTGAATACCTTTTGCTGAAGGTCTTTCTTTTGACAATACTGTGCTGGCTATTGCATTTACTGTGCAGGGATTTCAGATCTCTCTCTCTCTCCACTCTTTATTGTGATGTCTGAGTGCTTGGTTCAGTCTTCCCTTTCAAATGGTTAAGAATCAGAGAGTCTAATATGACAGTGACAATACTTCTCTATATAGGATTTTCCACAGCAGTCAGCTTATACTGAGGCCCTCCATTCACTGTCATCAGTATAGTTTTACCATCAGTTGTTATGTGAGAAAGGTTAGGTCAAGGCTGAACGCTTCAGAAAACCTTGCCCACAAAGCTCCAGTCCGTGTTCAAGTGACATTGCTGTGAGTAGCAGCACATACTCCAAAGCATTGTTTGCTGCTGTACAGCCCAAGTGGAATACTGCTTCCAATGGTTTAGGCCACCTTCTGCATACTCATGTGGCTGCACATCTACAATAAAAAGCACTTCCGAATAGATTTCAGTTCTTATTTATCTGAAAAGACAGGCTTTAAACACACCTTGTTTATAGAGTCTTTCAGACATACTGGTGTTTGAATAAAGGACAAGAAACCTTTTTTATCACCCTGTTACTACTGCAAACACAAACCAGCAACTGGTCAGACATGAAAACAGAATAAATGGTGCTGTATTCTGGGGCTTTGGTCTTTGGCTATAAATCAGCCTGGCCCCAAATCATTTGTGGTTTGTTTATGAGCATATCACATCAGAGGTGCTTACATACTGCTGGTCTGGATTACAATGACAGGCGTCTTGTGATCTGGAGAGCAAGTTGAGTACAGCAATTAGATCTACATTGAACTTGAGCTCCAGGTGCAAGTGCACAAAACCTCTGAAAACAAAAACACCCTCATACATGCAATTGTTTAATTGTTTTTCCATAGAGCATTAGGGACCACTGCACCTAAGGAACAATTCACCAAGCTATGCATCCACGTAAATCCATAATGGATATTTTGGTCTCCCTGCCCTTCCTGGACAGTGCTGTCCTCCTCCACACCTGGTACCTGGAGGGGTAAACAGCATGCCCTCTGACATAAGGCCTAAGACATCCAATTACTGTTAGTCTTGTTGCGCTACCATACAGCTGCCACATGAAACCACACTTCTAATCATCGGATTTGCATGCAGGGGTGCTCTTCTTAATCTAGTTCCTAGCTAAGAGCACAGCCAGGTCCTTTGCCCATGTGTCAGGGCATTTACAGCCTGTCTGCCTCTTCTGCCACTGGAAATATTAGTTGCCGCTAATCTCATTCTTATGGCTCCTTAACAGCAAGAGAATATAAACTTTTGGTGAGCTGGAGGTGCTCTCCTCCTCTCCAGGGTTAAAACCCTCTGCTGACAGCCTTCCTTCCCCAGCTGCAGCAAGCATACCCTTTGAGGAGCGAGAAAACATTACGTCCACTTCCTCATTAGTATTTCTTAACATAGAGCAAAAGGTTTCCCACAGAACCTTTTAGTTGTGATTAATGCTGTGAAGACATTTGTAGGCAAAGCCTGGCCAGGCAAAAAAGCACAGAGCATTTTTCATGGATGTCACCTCCAATTCTAAGATATATTTGCTTCAGCTCTCTCCCTGTCTCTCCCTGCTCATGTGGCTCTCCCTCTAGTGAATTTAAGCCTAGTAAAAATATTCTTGTTTTTTTTCCTCTGAGATAAGTAGACAGAAATTGCATCCAACTCAGGAAGTCCATGAATTGAAATGGTTGGAGGTGAAAGAATATTTTAAAGAAATACTGCACATGTGCCATTCCAAGGCAGTGTAGTACCCCTTCCTGGATGCCTGGCTATGTTGCATGAATGTGGTCTGGTAAAAACCTTGGACCACCAAAGAAAGTAAGTGGAGCTCCAGATGGAAATTGTTTTTCAGATAGTCAGTTTTTAAATAATAGGTTGCTTTCAAAAGAAAGCAAAAAAACCTTTTTTTTCCCAAAAGCCTTTAAACAAAAAAATTTTTTTACATCAAAAAGACCTACTTGGTATTTTTGAACAATCCCAGAATACTCATCAGTTTTCATCGAAAACAAACAAACCCCAAATAAACAAACAAAACCAAATCAAAACAAAACAAAAACTTGCACATAGCATTCTCACATTAACAGCAGAGCAAGTGAGTTTTGTGTATGTGCCTTCTGGAAGCCAGAAGCAGAGGGACAAGAAGGAAAAATAACACAGAGCAGAAGCATCAACAGAAAGAGTCCTTGGGAGTTAAAGAACTCTTATCTGAATCTTGTGCAGGTGATGGACATCTGTTTGCTAAGATAGAAGAAAATGATCAAACAGGAGAAAACCCAACACATGCTTCCAGTCTGCGCAGGTGTCCATCTGCAGCACTCTGGGCTGGTTAGACTTCTAAACTCATCTTCTGTCACTTGTGTTGCAATTGCTCTGCTGTTTCACATGCCCTACACTAAACAGCATGGTTTCTTTTTAAAGCCACAGCTGCTAGATTCATGTGTTACTGTTAGGAAGATCAAGTTAAGTAAAGTTTCTAACTCACAGTTGTAGGGATAACATTCAATAACAGAAACCCTGGAGAATTTGAAACAGAAAGCCAAAGAAAAGCCAGCCTAGGAGAACAGAACTCCTTTCTAACTCTTTTCCCAGTGCAATATCTAGCAGATATGAGAGACAGCTAACAAGTTGACCCAGATAACATTGATAACCTCATCTTCCTTGTTGTCCAGAGAGTGCGACGACATTCTTTCTTCAGTTTGTCCTCATGACTCCTTGCGAGGGCATGGTATCGACTGCTTTTTTCACAGACCAAAATGCAGGAAGAAAGCTCTCAACTAGCATTGAAGGACTAGGGCACCAATGACTTACCAAAGTCAGAGGCAGAGTTGGGAGCTGAGTGTGTACTTCTGATGTTGTTGGGTAATATTTTGATCCTCACACCTATCCTTCTTTCCGTGCAGACAGATACAGGCTACCATTCCCTGAGATCTCCTTTCTGTTCATCTATGCCAAGAATGGGACAAGAATGGATGAGGAAACGGAAAGGCACCACAAGAAGGAGCTTTCTGCTTTACTGAAGTTTAATTGGCCTCCGTACAGTATCAAAGATCTATCTGCACACAACTGGAATAGGATGGACAGCTTATATTGTCTCTGCACTACAAAAATCACTAGAGGTTGTAGCTTTCTCTTCTTACACATCTCAATTTCATCACAACTAAGAATATAGTCTTAAGAATTAAAGGAAATAACAGCAGGGAAAAAGCACCCGATTGCTTATATATATTTTTATGTTTGGTTTTGATAAATCCATGCAGTCAGGAGTCACAGCATGTGCGTGGAAGCCTCTGGGAGTTCACCTGTGCTAGGCATCAACAGATTAACACGACATGTTATGAACTCTTAACTATTTAATATATTTCATTACAAGCATAATGCATAATTCAGAATACAGAATGCAGATGAAATTCAGCCCAGCTGGGAACAAGATGCAGCACCAGTTCAGACAATATAAAAACAA
The DNA here is from genome assembly GCA_013399475.1 of Chauna torquata. Classification (NCBI taxonomy): domain Eukaryota; kingdom Metazoa; phylum Chordata; class Aves; order Anseriformes; family Anhimidae; genus Chauna; species Chauna torquata. The sequence goes on along the minus strand of VXAL01014244.1, from coordinate 111,330 downwards.
ATTTCAGCAGCACAGCTCTGGAACAGAGACTATAAAACAGCTGGACCAGAGAACAATGCAGTTCAGTGGATCTTATGAGCCTGGTGGATAGTTAGAAGAATAAAGAGGAACACAAGACATTGAAGGTCAGAAATGGACTTTCTATTAAAACAGAGAATAGACCAAATGCATGCAACCACTCTCAGGCATCCACCTAAATGAAGAAACCAACATATGAAATATTAGGTCCCAGGGGATGCATTATCACCCAGTACCCTGTGAGTCAACAGCCTAATCTCAAATCACCTTAGATCTGCATGGATCAAATCCTTGCTTTCCTCTCCATTTCGCTTCCCTACTGCATCTTCTTATACACCAGAATGCTTCATCTAGTGTGAATGCTTACATTTAGTATCAAAACAGGAGCCTGTCTTTCACCTCGTGCCAACTGGCCCTACAAACATGCTACTCAGTCAACAACAAACAACAGTTTTGGTTTAAACCACACCACTCCTTTACCCCATGTGCTATAGGAGATGGCTGAATATGGAGCAGCAGCTTGTAGAAAAGTCACCATAAATTTCTGAGAAGCACACTTCTAAGTGACACTCAAAGGCTATGTTCAGATAAAAGATTTTATTTTCTCCATAGTTATAAGTTAGTGACATGCTGTATATCTGTCTTCCACAGACAACACAGAAACTTCCAAAATAATTAGCCAAATGAACAACGTCTTGCAAGAAATAAAACATTTAAAGAACTGATTAAATCAGTTATTCCTTGGAGATTGATGAGAAACTGGATAGTATGTAATTTACCCCATACTATGAGCATTCCCTGCAAACTCCTCCCACTAAAATATTATCACACTTGCTTTTTTCTTCACGAACTGGTTATGTCCAAATTTAGCTCTTGGATCCTCAGGGCTGTGCGCTGCACTGGTCAAAACGGCAGAGCTTCAACAAAGCCAGGGCTTTGTTCCTGACTGAAATTGTACTTGTCAATTAAATGTAAAATTCTGAGTTCCACACCAAGGAAAAAAGGAACTACATTTCCTTTTATCACGGACACAGCAAACTGCCTGCTTTTCTGTTCGCCAGCATGCAAAGCAATGCCAGCCAGGAAGCTTGCCAAAAAGGAGGAAACATTTGTTCTAAAGTTAAACAAGCATAATGGATGAGGCTTCAAGAATCTAAGAGAGTCCAAGGTGAGCTGAGTGGTGGTCTCTAACATCCAGTAGTGCCAGCACTGTCAAGCAAGGAAGACAGCCAGAAGTGGCATTCAGATGACCTACAAGAGCTGCTGTACCCTGTTGCTGATTGCTTAAATCACGATAGAGTGTGTGACAAAATTCAACAGTAGGTGACTGCCTTCAGTGCTTGCTGTACTTCTAGGCTGTTGCTTCCTCTCTGTGAGTCTCTGGGGTCTAATTCTCCACTTTGACATTTCAAAACTTCTGCTTAGCTATCACCTAGCCTGGTGGGCTCTCATTCCTTCAAACACCTCCATTTCCCAGGTAGGCATGTTTACAGGTTCTGTAAGCCCGGGGCTGTTTCAAGCAGTGCTTTCCAACTAGCTGTTCTGCCTGTTGAGAGGCATGATCACAGCACCCCACAGCCACAAGGGGAGCTGAGGAAGGGTTTTGGAGAGGTGGCTGCTCTGCGTTTGCACCTCAAATCACATACTGCATGCTGCCTTTGCTTAAGGCGGCCTGTGTTCAAGGCAGCATCTAACAGCTGAAATTTCAACTCATCTCTCCCACCTTCCAGACAAAGGCTCCCTTCACCATTGTATGTGGATGCTGAACCCAACAGCAGTGCCAGAAAGAGGCCAGTGGCAGAGGTTGGCCACCTGTGGTAGTTTTACCCAGCAGAGCAGCGGAACTCCATCACAACCACTCTCTCACTCCCCGTCCTCAAAGGCAGCAGGGGGAGAAAATACGATGGGAAAGGGCTCAAGGGTTGAGATAAGGACAAGGAGGTTGCTCACCAATTACCGTCACGGGCAAAACAGACTCAACATAGGGAGATTAATATAATTTATTACTATCACTAGCAAACTAGCGCAGTGAGACACTAAAAGCAAACTAAAAACACCTTCACCCCCATCCACCCTCTCCTACCTCCTCCCCCCAGGCAGTGCAGGGGAACGGGCAATGGGGGCAGCGGTCAGTCCATAGCATTTTGTCTCCACCGCTCCTACGTGGTCACTCTCTGTTCCCCTGCTCCAATGTGGGGTCCCTCCCACGGGATGCTGTCCTTCCCAAACGGGTCCTGCGTGGGCTCCCCACAGGCTGCAGCTCTTCAAGAGCTGCTCCAATATGGGTCCGTACCACAGGGTCCATCCTTCAGGAGCAAACTGCTCCAGCATGGGTTCCCCACAGGTGGCAACTCCCACCGGATCACCTGCTCCTGCGTGGGCTCCTCTCCACGGGCTACAGGTCAGGCCTGGAGCCTGCTCCTGGGGGACTCTCCATGGGCTGCAGCCTCCTTCAGGCCACATCCACCTGCTCCTCCGTGGGCTCCTCCATGGGCTGCAGCATGGAAATCTGCTCCACCGTGGTACACCATGGGCTGCAGGGGGACAGCCTGCTCCACCATGGTCCTCACCATGGGCTGCAGGGGAACTTCTGCTCCTCCCCCTCCTTCTTCCCTGACCTTGGTGTCTGCAGGGCTGTTCCTCACTCCTCTCTCTCCCAGCTGCTGTTGCACAGCAGTTTTTTCCCCTTTCTTAAATCTGCTCTCACAGAGGCACAAACAACATCGCTCACTGGCTCAGGTCTGGCCAGCGGTGCGTCCCTTTTGGAGCCGGCTGGAGCTGTCTTTTATCTGACATGGGGCAGCTTCTGGAATCTTCTCACAGAAGACACCCTTGTGGCCCCCCACTACCAAACCTTTACCACGTAAACCCAATACACCATCAATGTTATCATCTGGCCCGGGAAGTGTAGCTACATTGGCCCCATTCCCCAGGCTCGCATGGCTTTGTGTGGCATGGACCCCTTGGCTTTGCACAGAGGAGCCACACATACAGCTGCAGGTACTGCAGGTCATCTACACATCAACTGCCCCAGCAGCTTCTGCCCTCACATATGTACCTAAACCAGCTTTGAGGTACCTCCTCGGTGGGACACTACCAAAACCACTCAAGCATCTGGGTGAATACTCTTGTCATTTTGAGCCTTCTGCTACTATTTTATGTTGCTACTTCCACCTGAGCTAGCTGTTTGGAAGCTCGGGTGAAGCAGGAGTGTTTGTCTGTCAGGAGACTTTGTCTGGACAGTGGTCACAAAGGAACAAAGCACAGCGGTTTTAAGGAGAAGGAAGCAGAAAGGAGTAAAAAAACCTGCCCATATATATTAATGTTTCTCTTTGCTGCATGCTGAGCATGCCCACGCACACAGAAATTGATAAAAACTGGAATTGAGAAACTTGAACTCTAAAAAACTGCATTTCTAAAAAAACAAATTTCACTCTAAGCTTCTGGCTGGCTGCAGTACTATTCCCTCTGAAATGTACGTCACCAGAACAGTCATCACTGGTGCCACTTTCCCTCTTTTGCTTTTAGGGAAGCCAAGAGCACCCAGGCTTTGCTTTGCCTGACTCCTGTAGATCACCTCTCTGTGATTTAGTGAAATACAAATGTTTCACAGTGTAAGTGGCTGCTCTGGAGCTAAGTTGTAGACGTTAGCTTTAGCTTTGCTGTCACTCTAAAATGAGTACAATGCAAGTGCTTGGTGAAGCAAGAAGGACAGAAAAAGTTATTTTTCTTCCTTTTCAGGGAGAGTCAGAGGGTAGCAGGTAAGAGCCGTAAGAGAGTTCAGGGTGAGGTTGCAACAAAGACAAAACAAATCTCATGATACAGACAAGTGAAATCCATTAGAGAATGCAAAGGTCTAACTTCTGCTCTTCTTTACAAGCCTTCAAATAGATTACACAGATGCAAGCATCAGCAGAGCGTGGCCTTGTGTTCAACTGGGCTTGCAGGCAGCTGTGGTTGTAGAAGGTAGGTCTTGATTGGCAGCAGCAAACACTGACAGTTAACCCTCATAGAGCTGCCAGAAAAAGGTCAAAGAGCAAGCATTCAGGCAAAAAGGGAAACATCCTCACAAGGAATAGCAGAGATGATAAAAAAAGTTGGGTGTCAAGATGTTCTCCCAATTTTTATCCAATGATCACAGGCTGTCGAAAGGAGAAGCAATTTAACTGCTACTGGTTAATACTTCCACTTGAAGTATTTGTTCATGTTAAGAGCGGTGTGACAATCATGTGCTCTGATGCAACTACCTTATGATAAAAAAGAAAATCTGCTACTGACGAACACACCCTTGCATTAGGAAAAATCTATCAGAGAAAATTGTAAAATACAGCATATCATCAAATTTCGTTTTCTTAAATTTCAAACTCTTACTCTTTTTCCCTTTCATCATGCATGGAAGGGATCTAAATTTCAGTTCAATTTATGGGGTTTAAAAATACATGCATTAAAAGAATACTAAAGATGGCTTTTTTTTTTTTCTTCTCTCTATATTGACCATGGTAATTGTCCTTTCCTCAAAACCTATTTTTCAAAACCTTTTTAAAAAGGAGTATAACTTCTTTTAAATAAAAAGAGAAAGTGATTGACCTCTAAAATCTTTTCTTTTTCTACATCTCTGAGAAAGAAAACATCTATAATTGGCATATCTCATTAATAAACTCAGCTATGCTATCATAGTAATAAGTGGTTAGTGAAGTGAGGCTAACATTAGGACTTAATTAAAAGTCGTTCTCATTTCTAGGCTAATTTTCATTGTATTATGTGAACATTTTAGGGTTACAGAAGCCTGTCCTATACTCAAAGTCATGCTAAAAACACCATTCCTCAACAAAATCTCTCTCAGTTACACGCCCACTGCTTTTGCCGAAAGCATTTTAACTTTTTTTTTTTTTAAATCCAGTCTCTCCCTTTATGTGTGTATCTAGCCACATGTTCTGAGGTTTACAGCACTTGCAAACACTGAAACAAACCTTCATCCTGCTCAATCAGTAAAAGCTTTGCCATTAAGTTAGTGAGAATCAAAGATTTCTCAAATTCTCTGAAAAACACTGCAACAGTAGGGGGAAAGGTGTTGTGAGAAATCTCTGGCAGCATAGCTTCTTCAGAACATGAATGAGTTGACATCAAAAGGTCTAGCATTTATGTTGAAACATGCACACCCACAGTTTTCAGTTTGCAATTTATTTTTTTGTTCTGTTTCATTTTAGAGCTGTAGGAGTGACCAAGATGGGAGCTAAGACTTCATTAGTAGAATGAAGATTTCTAAAATAATGAAAAATTTTAAATTAATACAGCAATTGGAAAGAGATTGAATACCTGAACTACTTAATGCTTAACTTGAGCAAAACAGAAATGAAAACAAAACTCAAGCACTATTCTGTTTGGCTTGATTTTACCCAATACTGTATATTGCATAGAGCTAGGCTGCCTGCCCAGAGTTGTGTTACACTTTCACATGGCACAAGCCATCCTCTTCTACAAAACTTTGTAACTTCACTGGCTGCAACAAACTCAGCTATCATCATCAAAGGACCGGTACTGTAAACTTTACCTTCATGCACAGATAGAAAGAAAGGGGAAAAGAATGCATGCTTCTCTGGAAGATACTTGTCAAACTTAGATGCTCAGAGGATGCTCCTGAGACAAGCATGCATTACAGTGTTTAAAAGACTGGCAAATGAAACTCCTTGACTATTTGCACATTAGGTCAAACCAGGTGCACATTCCAAGTGCAAAAGTAGAGAAGAGGAGAGCTAAGAGGACTGTAGACACACTAGTAGGAAACTTCATGTCCTTAATCCTGATACAACAGCTCTGACATATAGGACCAGTCTGGAGAAGTGAAGGTCTGTATTAACATATATATGAGCATGGACCCGGGGACCAACTGTGGGGACCCCATCTTCTTGTCAGCCTGGAAGATATAAGCCTCATTCCTATAACACAACTTTCATTCCTTCAACAACTCCTGATGCTCACAAAACCACTACAACTTATACCATTTAATTCCCTTCTTTCTCCATCTCTACTTTTATGTATCACGTGCCTTTTGCCCTCTCACTGAAAGTCTGGCTACATCTACAGTAACTCACATTTATCATATATGGATGCATTGTGCATACATCACATGTGAAGATTTGTGTGACTTTCAAGATACCAGCTACACCCTCCCAGCACCCCAGCATTTGTTTGCAAGCTGTCACTGCTTGACTGTTCAGAAACTGTTTACAGCAAACTAGTAAACAAGGAGTGTAGTGTTTGTGCTACGTTAAGGCAGAGGGAGCCAGTAGTTCTGAAAATTAGTTTCTAATTCCCATCTGTCACTCACCTAAACTATTTCAATTACTCCTGCACTCAGCAAAACCTCCTAACAGAAGAATTGTTTGAAGGCTTAAAAACAAATCATTTCTAAAAGTATCAATCTTGAATCACTGATGATTTGACTGAAACTTGGAGTCTCTCACTAAGGCTGCTCAGGCTTAAAACACGCTCAATATTACAATTACTACCAAGAATGCCTTAACGAATTCTTGCATGTAATCCTGGTTTACTCTCCTGACATAATGTGGTTACTGAGGAGACTTAAGTCTCCTCCTGCTGTCATCATCACGTGGAGACCAAATCAAAACTGTAAGACACAAAAGTAAATGAGGATTGAGATGACCTATGAGTAAATTAAGGAAGGCCAGGTGGACATTTAAGCAGGGCTGGAGAACACCAGGTTCCTCTGGAAGCCAGGTTGGGAACAAACCTGAAAAGGATCTGACTCTTGCCAGTCAGGCTGTTGAGAGCTTTGACATGAACACATACACATAAAAAAAAAAAAAAAACAGAACAATTGCGTGACTCAGGCAGTCACACCAAACCAGTCACATAAAGCTGAAAAAGCTTGCAGGTAAGGTATGACACATAGTAAAGAAAGGGTATATTGAATGTTGTTGAGGAAGATGAAGGAGATGAGCACCGCTGTGTCCTGAGATGGACAATTCACACATCTGGTTTAAGGGCAAGGTCTCACACAGAGGAGACAAAGCAGCTTTTTCTGTTACCAGAGGTTAAAGGAGCTGGCAAGTGACAAAGCACCATGTAAGGGAAATGTCCTGGCCTGAGATCTAGAAAGATACGGGTATCCTAACCTCTTATCACCCCTCTTTCTCTCTGGCCATGCAGCCATTCAGTGCCAATCAAAACACATTTAGGTGTTGACACCACCTCCACAGAGGCATAGACTGCAAAATCTCCAAGTGTACTTTCCTGTCTTCTGGTTTGATATGAGCTTTACTTGAAACTCATATTGTGCTCTCTCTGCTCTAATTAACGTACTATTTACGACCTGACTCGCCTCTCCTTCGCAAAACAGTAGATTTTATTCCTGTCTTTCTGTTTCCCTGGTTGAATACTTTATGATAGAGATAAATACTTTCACCTTTTTCCTTTTGCATATTACCTGTGTCACTGACTGGCTTCTGCTGAAGATCACGGAACTAAATGAAATTCTACAAGCTGTAATACTTAGTATTTTGCTATGGCTATCTATCCCTGTCTTAAACAAGGATGAGGAATGGGAGTTTTAAGATGATTGTTCTCTATTGTTCCACAATACAGTAAGACTTTTAACAGTTAATATACATTACATCATTGCAAGTTGCAAGTATGACCTCCATGCACTCCATGGTGAAATTTAGTATGAGACCTGTGAAATGGGGTTTAAAGCTGAACAGCTGTTTTGCTAGTCCTCTAAACCAGGGCAGACTTCCTGGAATCAGGAACTACTGTAGTCTTAACAAGAATTTAGGAGCCAGAGAAACAAATATCAAAAGAAAAATGAAAAGTTGCCTCTACTCAACAAATCATTCTGTTTTTTTTTTTTTTTTAATGGCAAATACTATTTTCAAAGTCATCTGGTGTCTTTGGAACTTACTTTGCTCACACTTAAAAGTATATTTTCCTGCCCAGTAAAAGCAATAACACAGTCAAACATTAACTTTTTTGAACTCTCTGTGAAGCCATTTCATTGAGTTATTCAGCTAAGAACTCCATGAATACTTAGGACAAGATTAAGTCATCTCTAAGGACTGTGAGATACATCCATCAGACCAAGTCACTGACAGCAGCAGAAACAGTCTCAACTGTATAAATGAAGCCAGGGGAAGAATACGGCTGAAGATAAATGAAGTCTTATCATTATAAAAGGATGGCAACATTAATAATGTAAGAATGTGTTATGAAGATGTTAGTTTCCCAAGAAGACGTGATGGAGGAAGACAGAGTTGTATGCTAACCAAGGTAAGTTCTGGTAAGCAAACAAAGATTTACAGAAAAATAGTCTTTCCTAAAACACTAGTCAAGTAGCTCTTTCTAGCATCAAACAATAACTTCTTGAAATACTTAAAAAAAAAAAATTGCAAATTTAGTCCGGAATTTCCTTCCTGATACAGCTGAACTGCAGCCCACAGTGGGAAATATCTGTCACCACGAGCACTGACATTACAGACAAACATTTTTGCATGGTGCCAGGAATGCAGCAACAAGTGTCTCCCTCACTTAGCACAATCCCTTCCAAGCAACCATCTCACACAGTTCAAAGGTGTAAGTCTGTGCCTTGATGGTATTATGGACATGGATGAGAAATACAAATTTCAAAGTCATGTGCTGAAGAAACAACATATTCCAGCTTTTGTCCTGACTCCAGACCACCAGGAAAAGTGCTAACATCCACCCTTAAGTTAACTTTGTCTAACCTGAGACTGAATACAATTTACATCAAGTATTAGTTAATACTATCAATATTAATTACTTTCAAATAACATTAGTTGTTTGATAATTATTATTATTACTATTTTTTTCTGAGTGCAGGCAGAATGTTTATGGGGCTGCTGGGCTGAAAGTCACTGCAGGATGAGCTCCTTCTTGAAATGGATTAGTGGATATTGTAAGAGCTTTATTTTTCCTTTGAGCACCCTAGTGGTGTTGATTCCAAAGACATGAGCATTAGATTGGATAATTGACTGCAGACTAATTGCAGATCATTATATACTGGAAAATACAGACTGTCATGCCAGGAAATGCAGATTTATCAGTATTGAAAAAAAATGTCAGCAAGTTCATTTAGCATTTCTTTGACCTATATCTTCATATTTAGAGAACAAAGCCAACTGGAGCACAGTAAGGTCAATGATATTTACTCATTTTTTGCAGTTCCATGTAGGTCTTTCTATTACTCTTTGTTTAGCCAGACATTAATATTTCTTCATGCAAGTTGTTTGTTCATGACTCTTGTGGTGATAGAAAACAAGGTCTGATGTTACGCCTAGGGAACAAGACTGCTATGGATTTAGGGAAAAAAAGAAGAGTGTCTCAATCTTATAGATGAAGAGCTGTTACACTGTGGCAGGAAAAATCTGTCTTTGGTGTCCCCTTTTCTGTATGGACAAACACAATCACTTCCAGGGGAAACAGAAGTAATATTAAATAAATGCAATCCATCCTGTTTATATAACTGCTACTCTGTTGAACACCAGCTGCCAGCCTTCCCTTCTCTTAAGATAACTGCTAAATCCAAAGGAAAGAACAGCAAAGCTGAAAGTCAGCTCAGGTCTTGAGGACATACTTTCAGTCAACAACTCCAGCATTTAGTTTCAAAGTTTAGCTCATTAAATATTTTCTTTCTGTAAAAAACAAACAAACACAGGCAAACAGACAAAAAACCCACCTACATACCATAAAGAGATGGCACAAAGCAAACAAAATGCTTCATTATATCAGAAATAACACCACATTTTCTTCATGTTAAGAAGAAAAACAGCTTTTAGTCAGCCCAAAACAATTTCCTCCATGGTTGTCTGCTACCCTACTTTATCTCGTATGTCCAACACAGAACCACAAACTCTAGAAAATCTCTGTAAGAATCCACTTAATGAACACAAATACATACACAAGCAGAATTAGTGGAGGTGGGGGACATTCACTGCATCCTTAATCTCTTTTTGTTACTTCAAGCACCACATTCTCTTACTCTAGATACCAAATTCAAAAGTAGTATTGTCTCTGCCAAACTGAAGACACTTACAGAACACTGAAAAAGGATTAACCCTCACACGCTCCTTTGGAGACAAACAAAGAAATCAAAAAAATCAGTGCAACTCGAAGTGGTTGTTCACTTTGTGTTTGCAATTTTAAGTAAAAACAAAACAAACCCTCCAAAAAACAGCTCTATATAATTTTTTTTCTATGCATGGTATTTCTTCTCACTGTTTTGGGTCAAAACTTTTCAGTTCTGAGTAATTTTTAGCAGAATTCTGTATGTTCCAGAATTTTATTTTGCTATGGAAACTGCCTGCATAAGACAGACAAAGTCAGAAACCAGCCAGTTCTAGTCAAAATCTCCTCCACTTTTGTACAAATCATACAAGCGAATGATTGGCACATAGTCCTTGAACATCTTACCTTGGAAGATCTTTTCTTGTAGCACAAATACTAGTTTTCCTGCTGAACACTGGTGAATTAGTTCTATTCCGCAACTGCCTTGCATAATCTGTCAGCTGATGCAAGTTGTATACAGCCCACCTCCAATGCCCCCTAAGTGAGCTGAACTCAGTGATAGCCTGTGGGTGGGCCAGTGCTGTTTTGCTTATATGAACTGCATATCCCCTAGGATGGGGCAGCACGACAGATTAATGTGGCATTATGTTATCTCTGCCTTGTCATTACAGCTTCTGTATAAAGTTCAAGCTGAATATCATTAAAGCTGTCATTGCCTTTCCTTTCCATTGTCTCTGTCCTTATCTAACATAAGATACCTGAAAATTTTCAAGTTGTTTCTCAGATTCATGTGTCACTGGCTTCATGTGCAGGGCATGCATGAGAGCAGAAGCAAATGCACTGTATTTGGCAACCCCCCCCAACAAACAATGGTCTCTCTCTATTCACTGCTGCAGTGCTGCCTGACATAAATATGTACCAATGATTTTCCTCTTGCGGTTTTAGCAGTCTCATAGCAGCCGTGTGGTTGCGGTGCACAACCCATGACCTGCCTCTAGTTCTCCCAGTACCACAGGCTGCTACAAAAGGCTGCCCTCTGTCCAATGCTCATCTGCACAGAGACCCAACCTGCAACCACAGAGCCAGGATACCTCCCTATGTCTGCATACTGGGTCTGTATTTGACGTACACAGACCCATCCAGCAAGCAAGTCATCAGGGTCTCAATAAAAGCCTCAGGAAGCTGGGTATTTCTTCAGTGGTATTTAATTTTCCTGGTATTTTATTTGCTGAAAGACATAACCTGCTCCTAACGGTTTTCAAAACTGACAAATTAGGTACATCTTCTCATGTCTTTCCAAGTAACATTCTCTGTATTCTCAAGATAACAGAGATTAATTTGCCTAAGTGATGCAAGGATGTGAAACCTTCACAGGTTTTTGGCTTACATTTGCCCAAGGGAGACCTGAAATTCCCTCGACTCAGCCTAGTGTTAGAAACATACCACTGGAGACTGGTGTCTTCTGACTGACCTTGTCCTGCTGTTAAGAAAAATACCAACTATCATCATATAGTTCACCAGGTGGATCCCTTTCTATTAGCAACTCAAATCCCCAAATACCCCAGTTACAAAGATGATCCACTGTCAATTAGTTTTTCACACTCAGTTCTTTAAAATCTGTTCCACTTTCAGCTTGGTAGGTTACAACCAACTGTTCTGCAGCCTATTAAAGATTTTGAGCTACCTGACATTTCTCTAAGTCACACTAAAAAGATGTGTAAACACTCCTGTTCAACCCACACATGTATTTTCCCTCCTCTATTGACAGAGTTACCAGCACTTTGGCTGGTAAGACACTCCCCACCTCTTCACCAGGAGCACGGTAGTGCTCAGAGCAACCAGCAGACACGATCCTTACAAAGAAACAAATGGCATTTGGGGGCACTTTGCATTCTATTAGGGGAAATAGTACCACAGCAGGGCACTTTGTAGGCTGTCCTCCCTTTCTTGCCCTGAGGCCTGCTTGCTGAAGCCGGCATGCTGTTTTATAAGCACAGCCAAGGCCAGTCTGACAGGTGGGAAAGATTTCTAGCATACGAGAAAATGAGTATGTACAGCAGGTCTGCTCCGTGAGAGAGCAAGATTCCTGCACGAGACTGTGTAAACAGTTTCTCTGACTTCATTTATCCAAATATGGTGTTGCCACCAGAACTGCATTATTCTCACAGGTTACTCAGTGCTTCATTGGTATTAGAAGCAGGCTTCCAGCACAAAGGAGTGTGATTTAGGTGTTTTAGGGAAGAAAAGACACAGTTTTATGATGACTCTCATTCTTCCCGTACTTTTCCTTTCTCCTTTAAAATGTTCTCATGGAATTCTCCAGAAATCCCAGCTGTGTTTTAAGAAACGTATTTTTCAAGTTTCTAGCCGAGTGTCTCAGTCAATTTAAAAACAAATAGCTAATACAGACTGACTTGCTTTTCAGTTCATGAGTTGTTAACCCTCCCATGCACAATGAATGGAAGAAGTAGAAAAATAAGTTATTGTATAAAAGGCACCAGTAATTAATCAGCAAATACAACGAATTATTGTATGTGGCGAAATTAAATGTACTTCATCTTGTTTCCAGTGAGTATTTTACAAGTGTGGGTGATAGAAGCATGCAGCAGAATACAAATGTGATACAACTGCCTTTTGCAGTATGTGTGTTTCCATCAAAGTTGGATTTTTTCCTCCTCCTCTTATTTTGATAGACTTAAACTGATAGGTTGTGAATAAGGATTCTGAAGTCACTGGTGCCCCAGCAAAGCAGAAAAAAGAGGCATGAGAAACATCTATGAAAATACACATTGAAATCTCATGCTCTCATTTGAGTTACTGAAGAGGGCAGCTATTCCGAGGGGGTGAGACCCGAAGCTTCTCTAGAAATCCATTAGCTCTGACAAACTCCAAGCAGGCATTCAAGTTAGCTCAGATGAATCTATATGCAAGGGACATTAGGCATGAGATTCAGATATGTTTATTGAGACTTGTACAAAATCTGTCCTCAGAGAGGATTAGGAATGAGGTTCAGTTTTACAATTGCACAGAACTCAACTTCAATTTTAAGGTTGGTGCTGCATCCTGAAATTGTAGTAGTGGACTTTGCAGTCAGTATCTCACAGGTATTTGCCCTTTTTACCCTACAAATTCTGTAAACTCTTAGTCATCAGTGATAAGAGCCATTAACTTTAAATGTTGCTCCTCCACTTTTTTGAGCAAAGACTCAGCCCTTTACATACTAGAGTGCAACAAAGAGAAAATGAAAATCAAAGGAAGGGTGCATTTTAAAGGTCATTTAAACAACCAGATTAAAGGAATGGAATATACGGGTAGTGTAACCACCCTATCTTGTCACAAATAAAAGCGACACCATTTAAAAAAAGAAAAGAAGAAACCTTACTCCAAATAAAAAGAATGTCCAAATCCATGGGTGAATGTCCAAATCTTGTCATTACAATCCTGTTAGTTGGCAACAAACAACATGCCTTTACATTTTTCCTGGTCCTTAGATCCCTAGAGGACATGTTAAATCAATGATTAGCACATTTGTGCACGTGGATCTGCCTTAAAGCTAATTCTAGTTCTGGTTAAGATACGAGAACAACGCAGCATGAAGCTTTCAGAAAAATGGATCAAAACACAGTCTTACACATGTAAGCCCGTTCTGTTCCCACTCCGCTGCCTGTGGCTGCCCCTTTCCAACTAATTGCATCCTCAATCACTCATGTATGATTTTCAATATAATCAGAAAGATGGCAGCTGCACAAGACAAACCTGACACTGTAACGGGATGTCCTGCGCCTTGCACTAGCAAAGCTTTACACCTTGCAAATAAGCATGGAAACCTGCTTCAGGCAGGGAAGTTACTCTGTATTTCAAGGGGATGGACAGACTATGATCCTTAGAAAAAAAGTTGTGCAACACTACAAAGATTACCAGATGAACAAGGCTACCCTCCATTCCCCATTAAGCTGTGGAATTGCCCACGTGACTGTTACAGGTTATCAAGGGAAAGACAAGCTGAGAGGCCTAAATTTACATCCTTCAATCAGGGCGTAGCTCAACATAAGAGGGCCAGGGAAAGGGAGAGATCCAGGCAGTGACCGATTGTAAGGAAGTCTAACCGCTGGCAGCACAGAGAGGCTGTTTAGCGCTATTTTGACAATGCACAGGTAGGGTACAGGCTGCCAACAGCAGTGGTATTCTTAATAACCAAATGAATGATTACTCAAAGTAGCTACTGATTCAGTTACCTCAGTTTTTCAACCCTAGTTTATGTCATCCAACAGGCACTGATGGTAACATGACTTTAACAAAAGCACGAGGTCTTCAGAATCAGTGCACGCATAGCGACAACAATGCTGCTCAAACTGCTATCTCAGCTACTGCCAAGCAAGCATTTCTGAAAAGCACCATTGAAGAGCAAATTTCACCCTGGATACGCAAAAAACCAGCAAACAGTGCCTGAAAAGGCAAGAGTAAACACTGCATAAGCAAGTTGCAACACAAATTTCACACAGTAGTAGCAATAAATGTGTTGGTCTTTGCATTTATGTTTATGCCCTGACCAAATATCTACCTATTAAAAACACCAAAAGCTTTTGGTGTTCCCCAGAGAAAAACTGGGCTTGTAGATGTGATCTTTGCATATAGTCTTTTCCATCTGTGATCAGCTTAATTTTTTTTTTTTTTTTAAATCCACTCAGCAGCCCCAGAAAGCATGACCCATGAACAAGGCTAAATTTGCAGAACTCAGTATGACATCAAGTCAGGACATTAGAAAATACTGGATTTCCTCCCTCCAGAGCTTAAAAATTCAAAGCACAGAGCATCGCAGACCCCCAGTTAGACCCGTAACAGACACTATGCAGCAAATGCTGGAGAACTAAGCTCTGGCCTGCCAAAAAAGTTAACAGAGAAAAGCTGAATCTGATTAATTCACGTGGGATTTTCACCCAGGAAAGAATGGACTAAAAACAAGCAAAGGCTTCAAGAAAAAGACTTTTTACCATGACCAGCAGTGACAGAACAAGAGGCAATGGTTTTCAATTGAAAGAGGGTAGATCTAGATCAGATATAAAGAAGGAATTTTTCACAATGAGGGAGGTGAGACAGTGGAACAGGTTGCACAGATAAGCTGTGGATATCCCATCATTGCAAGGGTTCAAAGTCTGGTTGGACAGGGCTTGTGTGCAATTTGATCTAGTGAAAGATGTCCCTGCTTGGGGCAGCTGGACTAGATGATCTTTAAAAAGGTTCTCTCCAACCCAAACCATTCTATGAATCTCCGATTGAAACTACAGTAAGTAGGGGTGTTTCCACTTCCTAAGCAACAGCCACTTCGATTTCATTCACTTAAGAGTTAGATGGCACAGTCGATTTCAGTAGGCTTGTGTTAAAGCTAGTAGAGAACTGATGACGTATCACAGGTTTCTTTGGCATAAACCAAAAGAGACCAGAGAGAGGCTAACAAGAGCTTCTGTCATCAGATCCACAGAACTTGCCTTTGTTTGACCTTCATGTTCAAGAAACAATGAGGGTGAAAAATAATCTTGAAGACATCTTTTGGATGATGTGAAGAAACCAAAAGAACTATCTCTGTATTTTCCCACAGAAAGAGCAATATAATAAACCTTATCCTCCACAGAACTTTAAAAAAGGGTTAGAAAATGTAAAACACATTTAAAGTTGAACTATATCCGGACTTTTGCTGAGATACTTACATCTATTTAGATAAGATTCCATCAGGAATTTCAAATCCCTTATGGAAGAGTCAGCAACTTTAAAAAGTTAGTCCTTTGGCATAACTTCAACCAGTACAAGTTGTTGGAGTACTTTCTGTAGGTGAGCATTAGTGGATTAATTAAAAAAAAAGTTTTTTTTTTTTTTAAATAAAGTTTCATTAATGATATGTAGCTGTTTTTCTTTAGATAAGCTTAAATACCTTGAAGGACCAGTTCTATAATAAGTGACAATTCCACAATAAAATCCCAATCAAAATGATATTCATAATAGATCCTGTTGAACAGAATTGAGCAAACACACTTCCTCCATGTTGTTGTATTATCTGCAGAACGGTAAGATATTTGTGGCTTCAGAAAGCATTAAAAGGAAAAATTAGAGCACTAGGAAGCAGGTTAATCAGTTCAACTTACTATCTGATGAAGTAACAATTATGGAAATATTTTTCAATTAAAAAAAAATCCCTCAAAACAACAAAGTGTATTTAGACTCCTACCATTGAACAAAGAGGAAGGGAAGAGTAAGCAAAGAAAAAAAATGAAAAATATTTCATGATTATCAAAGCTGTCAGAGAAAATTCAGATACAATCTAAAAAGAACAGAACAAAACTGACAGCTATGATCCAACTGAAAATTCAAAAGTCTCCTTCCTCTGCTACAGAATTTTCTCGATTTAGTTAAAATGTATCCTATTACTACAACAGACCCACCTAAAGGTTCTGTAACTGAACAGAGATTGTTGCATGCCTAAGGAATTAGGATGCAGTTCCCCACCAGTTCTTTCTCTCCTCTGATGTCTCACCAATCAGAAAGAAAAAACGTGGTCATTGGTGTTTATTAACCTGTTTCAACACACACAATAACAACTGGTGCAAGTTTGCCCAGTTAAGTCAGCACATTCTGAAACAAGTTCACATCCACCACCAGAGGAGAAATAGCATGGAATATTGTTCTGATTAAAAAGATATGGGTTTAGTGTGTTTGTCATTATCACTGGTTTTCCACCCAGGGTGGGCATTGGCTACTGAAATATGCCATGAAAACTGAAGAGAAGAGAAAGCAATATAAGTAAACAAGGGGATGTAGTAGGGACTTGTTGTCATGGCTCCCAGTACTTGATAGATCCTCAACTGATGTACATTTTGTCCTTTTCCTCCCCTGTGTAAAGTCTCCAAATCAGGTTCTCCTGCTGTACACTGCAATCAAACTTACCAATGAACAAATGCGGAAAAGGTGCTAGGGCCTTTCAAAGGCTCACTCTTTTCTATTTTTAGAAATAGCCAAAAAAAAAATCACACGTGAAAGAAGTGAAATGACTTTAAAGGAAGAGGGAGCTCCACAGGAATGTCCTCAGACTAAACTGAATCTTTAAATTCTGAGGCTGAGGGCAGTCACACCGAGTAGCCTCTGACTTAGAGGCAACCCGTTCTGGAATAACTCCTCCGGAAACCTCTTTCCCAAATCAAGCACCAGAGCACATTGTACAAACCCTAAAATGTTTAAAAACAAACAAACAAACAAAAAAACTTCCTTGTGCCCAGGTAGAAACACAAGCAGAAATCTGAGCCCAGAGGCACAAACCTCTCCTTTTCTTCACCATACCCATCTCATTTCCAGCAGGGACAATGCAGCCTGCTGTCCCTGCTCTGTCCCAGGGGTCTTCATGTACCCACTCACAACAAGCCTGCGAGGACCACGTTAGGTGCCAGACTGGTGCTGTTACTCTTACCCATATATTTCTTAAGAACTCACCCAGAGGGACCATGAGAACTATTGTATAACCTCATACATCAGCTAGTAAATCTTGCCTCACTACCTGCAAGCTTTAAATGACAGCTGATCAAAATGCCAGGATCTTTTCCTTTTCGCACCATTTAGGCTTTCTATGCATGTAAAAAGGATCAGGTTTCCCAAAACATCCAAAACTGATAGGGACGTTGCATATAGTTGTATTTTTACATCTCTGTTCTGCAGTCTTTTTCCAGCATGTAATTTATCCATCATGCACTACTGCAGCACGCAGTTTTATTCCAAACTACCAAACAAACAACTGCTTAGCACCGAGAGAGATCGTGAGAGAAAAGCATGGTCGGGGAATATAGTAACAGAAACATGGTGTCCGCCTTCATTTACAACTGTCTCCCTGTGGGCTGATCGCGGGAAGCACAGCTCTGTCCCCGCTCTCGCGGCGAGGATAACCCACGCGTTTTATCTACAAACGCAGTAACACCGTGTTGGTGGGCTACGCCAGCAGCGAGCGGTGCGAGGGGGATGCTGCCTTCCGAGGGACCCCGAGCCGAGACTCCAGCTGGGTGTCAGCCGGCACAGCTCCGGGAGGTCGGGAGGAGAGACGGCAGCGGCGGATCCCGCTTTCAGCGGCAGGTTTCCACCTGGAAAGGGCACGTCCAGGCCACCGCGGCAGGGTCAAGGGGTAGCCCAGCGACCTTCTCTTGGAAAGGTGTCTCCCATAAATAACCCGTGGTCCTCGGGGCGCTCCGCTGGCGCCGTCTCCAAGCGCGCTCCTCACCCCAAGTGTTTTACACCTCCACCTCCTCCTCCTCCCCCTCCATTCGCCATGCGGAGACCACCAAGCACCGGCCCCGCAGAGCTTCCCGTACGCGCTCCGGGCACCCCGGTCCTCCACCTCGGCTCCGCTTTAACGCCTGGGAGGGACACTACAGGCGCAGACGGAAAATCTGTAGCCGCCCGCGCCTAAGCCCATTTCGTCTGGCAGAAAGCAGAGGGGAAGCACGCAGGGAAGCAGCATCGTCCTCCCGGCT
>VXAL01014244.1:52238-85367 GCA_013399475.1 Chauna torquata | reverse complement strand
GGGCCTTGGGGCGGAGGTTGGGGTAGGGAGTGGAGGTGATTATCCCCTGGGCCGAATCAGTAGCTGATTACTTTCAAAGTATGAAAGAAATTTTAAAACAAAGGGCCCTAATTTTATGGCTTACAACATCCATTGTTTGTACTTTGGTGTTTTTTCCTTGACTGTATTTATGCTGCAATTGCACCTTGAGTTACAGTCCAGCAGTACCCATGTGCCTAGCAAGTCTTTCTGATTACAAAATCCACAGATGTATCCCCAGACCTCTTCACTCTTGAGGGGAAGCACAAGCAATGGCTCTTCTAAGTGCATTTGAGTCTGGTCTCCTGGGGCAAGTCTTTGAGCACGCTTACTAAGCTGTTCAGACTTGTGCTACAAGATCTGCACTAGAATTCACTGGCAGGGCTGCAGGCAAGTGACCAGAGCACTGGCGGGACTCTGGCTTGAAGTTAACCAAGCTGAACAGGACGTGGCAAAATATTGGACATGACATGAGAAAACTGCTGAACATAAATAATAGCAGGAGGCGCTGATGGAAGTTACAGCAAGTGCTGGGAAGAACGGCTACGTCCCACAGGTGGCTAAGGGAAAGCTGGATGAGACATGTCCAAACTCCACAGATAACAAGGGGAGAGCTAAGGGCCTTTCGGGAAGAGCAGTCTTGAAAAGCCACCATACCCAGGTGACTGTATATAGGAATAGCATGTCAGATAAAGATTTTCTAGGTAACAGTATCAGAAATAACAGATTTGGTGTCTGTGGGTAAAAAGCAAGTAAACATGGGTTGTTTGTTTGGGAGGAGGCTGAGGCAGGCAAAAGAAAGTACCGGGGTGGTGAAAAGGAGAGACAAAAAAATGGGAAAAGAGGTAACAAGGTATGCAGGCCACGTGAGCGGGCTCTGTCTGGAGGCAGCCCAGCACTTGATTACCACACCTGGAGCAGGACGGTGAACAAAACCCAGAGTTTCACTTTACCATACAAGCAGGGCCAGCTCACAGCTTTGGGAGAACTGGGTGGGAGCAGGACAAGGTCATTTCCCTGTACATGGATGGACCAAACTGAGTATCCTTGTAACACCATGTTGTTACCTGTTCCAGGTCTGGCAGCATCGGCATCTGTGGACCACCTGCTTAGCAGAGGTCCCACCTGTCTGTCTTTGCTCTGTGAAGCTGCCCCAGGGAACAGTCGAGAGAAGTACACCACTTCCATTGCACTACCCATGTCCTTGCCTCCTGGATGTTTTCAGCACCTGCTGCCTCTTGGCGCCACACCCAAGCTGTTAGTAGTTTGTAGCACTAATGAAGTACAAGAATTTTAAGGATTAGGAGCATGTTTGGAAAGCCTGACCTGCCAACGTTATGGTCACAGATAGTTGTTAGATATTTCAGCCAATATCTATTGCTATTTCCTTTTTCTCCAGTGTAGGAGTGATTTTAATAGCCCCTTAGCCATCAATTTAAAGAGTGTTGCCTTTACATAAACAGAGGACATGATCTCACCATCCCTCTTTTCCAAAGAGGAGTTTCCCCCTGTGTCTGTTTTCCTACTCATGGGTCCACAGCAGACCTCAAAGGCAAGCGTGATACCTCTCAGCAACCAGCTTCACATCATGTCAAATGCCAAGGTGAATTTGTTTCCATGTGCTCAGCCTAACAACAAGATTAGCATGCAATATTGCAGTACCTGAAGATTAAAACCAAGTTGAAGTATACAGGACAGAAAGGATGTTATTAGGAAGGGAGGTAATTATTAAGTTTAATTGCAATGTCATCTGGCATTTTTGTTAAATCCAACTACATCTGTAAGCAGCAGCTGAGAATCAGGTTCAGAAGTTGTAACAACCATTTTGGTGGATCAGAAAGCTGGGACCTGAAGTAATCTGGTGGTTGGATAATGCTTACATCACAGAGGTTGTGTAGCTCTGTCACACATACGAGCACATTCAGGGTTACTGCTTCATTTTACAAGGCTTGATATTAACCTACTCCTACTTCTGGTAAAGTGGATTTTCCATCGTGCACGAGGAATGAAGCTCCAGAAAGGCTGCTTGTGAAATCTGTATGCCTAACAATTGGAAATGCAGCCTAAACAATAACTTCTTTTCAAGGTGCTACTTGAGAGTAACCTCATTCTGTCAGTGAGTGCTCATCATGACACAAGAGCAGAAAAGCCAGCCTAGGTGCTTCCTTCCCACTTCATGAAGTTATCTATGACTGAACTGGCTCTGACTTTTTTCATTAAGAACATTGCAAAAAAGGAAGGGGCCAGAACAGGAGTTCCTACAGACCATTCCAGATTTACTGCTACATGCGTTGCCACCTGCGGCTGTGATTTACGGGATTTCTGTTCTAAACCTTGCACTGTACCAGTGCAGTCTGGTTACACAGCCCCTCCAACTCTACTGCCAGTTTTGGTCAGACTAAGATCCCAGTGCACAAATATTTCCTGGATGGACAGAGCAACATTTTGGGTCCTCACAATGCAGGGTTCTCACAGGACTGCCAATAATCACGTCAACTGTGTAAATGACATACTGGAAATTTGTAGCTGCTGCTTTTTCTTCCCTTCAAAGACAATTGTGCATCTTTGGTGGAAAAAAATAAAGTTCAGACTGTATTTTTTCTTTTTTCTTTTTTTTTTTTTTTTTTCAGTATTAAATTTTCTGTAGAAATGAAAGGCAACAGAATACACTGTCTTAGAAGATGGATGCCTGCTTTCTTAAATAATATATAAGAAAGGAGGACAGTCAGTGACTTTTAACTCTGATCTGATTCAGAAGCTCTTATTAAATTCAGGATATGCATTTTACTGTCTTCCTTTTGGGGAAAAAGTGGAGCAGTCCAGCTCATCACCACACAAGGTTTGCATGCCATCCTGAACAAGAATATGATGATGAATGAAGTCTTAAAAAAAAAAAAAAAAGACCTTATATAATCATATGAGTTGAATAGAGATGACAAGCCATTGCCAGTCAAATCAAAGCCTAGGCAGAGTAAGAAATACTGCAGCTGCAGAGTATTTTGGACAGCAGCCAGCAACCGCTTACTACCCTGTGGAGGTGGCTAATGCAGCCTAAGTATCAAGAAGCGGGTAAATTGACAGATAAGTTTAGCTATCAACCAACCAAAGGAAAAAAAATATCTATTTAATAACAGACCCAAGGTACTGACATGAAGCAGGAAAGACTTTTCCCCTTTGAGATTAGTTTCACACATAAGGCTTCTTTAGTTTTCTTCCAATGCATTTG
This sequence comes from Chauna torquata, assembly GCA_013399475.1. Classification (NCBI taxonomy): domain Eukaryota; kingdom Metazoa; phylum Chordata; class Aves; order Anseriformes; family Anhimidae; genus Chauna; species Chauna torquata. Next base: position 82,123 of record VXAL01014244.1, on the reverse strand, counting down.
ATTGTAATGTGACTTACCGAGGTGTGCACGCAAGAACAAGGGGGATACACCATTACCTTGACCAAAGAGACTTCCAGGGCTGTTTCTGAATCGTGACCAGCCCTCTCTGCCTTATTCACTGCAGTAATTCAGTTGATTTAAGAGGGTCATCCACAATGTTTGGAAGTAGAGAGAGGAGGAAACAAAGAGAATTTGGCTCCTCTAAAGTTTGGTTCCTCAGTTTAAAAATGCTTCCTCTGTGAAAAATATAGTGACTTATGTCCCAGCCATGTCTCTCTGATGAGTGGAGGGTAGAAGACAGAGGAGGGTGGGGAAGAACCTACAGGTTTTTTATCAGCACCTTGTATCCTGTTTGGTTTCATACAAGGTACAGGAGCATCGAGTACCACAGAACAAGATTGTAATCAGGTACAAACACTTTTACTTTGAATTTACTGCATTAGATTTAGAATTCCTAAAGCAGTTCAAAAATACTAGGAAAAATATTCAGTTTATGTAATTTTTATATTAGTGTGATTCCTTTCTCTGTTGTCAAGAGGATCATGTGTAGATATCAAAGCATGATGATGCTACATGCTTATATGTCAAAGGCAGGCACAGTCTGTTTTGAGATCAACAACTACTGTGCTCTTGAAGAGGCAGATGCACAGTCTGGTCCAGAGGAAATGTTTCCCTGTACACAGGCAGATGTGTTATATGGGTGTGAAAAATCTCTTGTGATAGCTCAGAGATACAATGGTTTTCCTGGAAGAGGGCCCTACAGACATGTCACAAATGGGGCTGATTCAGCCCTACCAATTAGAAATTCAACGTCCCCTACTCAGCAGTCTGAGCAGAGTGACTGTTTCAGAACACAGATGCTTCCAGCTGTTTTAGGATATGCACCAAAACATAATACCCTAGTGCTTTATAATACACCAGAGTTTTGAAAGAGTGTTCTTTAAGTCATTGCAATCAGATATATCTGTGGATCTTCTGGAGACCCCATGACTACATATCTCATGACTAGAGGAATAAGAGACACCAAAATCAGTAGAAGACTTGAGATTATCAGATCAAAGGATCAACATAAGCTCTACAGCTCTATAAAACCATTTACATTGAAATTGTTCTCTGCCACTAAAAAACGACGACGACAACAACTACAAAAAGTCAAATCAAGACCTGGTTCTAGATTTCAGACCTTGAAAAGCTTGGAGATTTTTGGTAGTTTCTGACTGGGAGAGGAAAGCCAGGGTCTTGGGAGGGTTAAAAGAAAGTAGCAGTTAGTCAGAGATGCAATAGTGTTGTTTCTTGTCAACTGCAATGGAGACAAGAAGTTAAGGTGTTCATTTTGGCCCTAAATCTGTTGCTGTCCTAAATGGAATAGATATTAAAAGTCAATTAAAAAAAAAGGAAAATGGAACAAAAAAATAAAAGTTAATACACAGCATCTATGGAGTAATGGCCTCTCAGGTAGCAGCTGGGTTTGCTTTGAAAGGGCAATAAAACCAAATGGCAAGTGTAATGGCAAGTTCAATTCACATAGCTCTTCCAGCACAAGGAGATCAGTTTGGAAATGATGAATATAAAGAAAGTGGATATTGAGGCTGTTGCATATGACCTTAGCCCAAGTAATTATTGGACTTATTCTCCCACAGTAGAGATACTCTGATTACTGATAAAAGAAGGGGAACGAAGATGTGGAATGAGGCATGAAACACAAAGAACTCTCTGTTAAGGCAGCAGGCGGAGTGGAAATAGGTAGTAAAGCTCCAGCCCTTCAGTCCTTCCCAGACCTCATTGATGAGCTAAGTTTAACTTTTACTGTGAGTTAGAATAGCCTTGAATTTGTACAAGCAGCAGGAGCTTTCTAGCTATTAGACAGCTCACTGACACCCGAAGATTTTCTCCAGCTGTTCTACTGTGCAGCTACAGGATCTCCTTGGAGCAGCAAATTCCTACTGAGCATCTGGCTTATTAAACCTGAGAACAGGATGAGGAAGGAAAGGGGACAGGCAATAATACACTACCTGAGCTGCTTCAGGACTGGTGCAGCAGATTTTCTCCTAGGGTAGCTTTAGCTCCTGTCACTGGGATGAGTCCTCAGCACTGGCTTGACAGAACTGATTAATTTTTGAAAACAAGGTGGGCTATGGCTCAGAGACCTCTGTCAAGCCAACTGCCTTTCTATGTCTCTGGCTATCACGCGTTGATAGCACCATCAGGGACCTTCATTTTAGAAAGGAAGGAGACACAGCTATGCAGTCTTTCCACATCTCCACTGTGAGCTTTTGGACATATGCTAGCCTGAATCCAAAACTAAAATTCACCTTTGTTTAACAAAACATGGGAACTGAGAATGATAAAAGCACACGCTCTGCTTGCTTTGGAAATGTGAGGACTGCAGCTATTGCAGAAGACTCTTGCTTAAACTAAACAGTGGCACTGTCTCTAAGAAAGACAAAAGGATGCCTCTCTGCCTCTTGCAACTTAGATGAAAACTTAAACATCTGCCATAGATGAAAACAGCTCAATAGCAAAGAAGCAACTCTATAACAAATGAGATATTTCTACCATCCGCTTTTTAATTGTGCCCCAATGCAATAAGCACCACCTTCTTCTGATACCAAAGGGAAACAGGGTAGAAAAGCAAGGATCACTGAAATAGTTTCCTGTCAGCAAAACAGAAGAATAAATAACACTAGCACAATTGCATCTTTTTCTTAAAGAAAACAAGAGTGTAATCATCTAATTCAGTGCTTTTAGGGGAGGGTAAACAGGATTGAAATGGCATTATTTTTTTTCCCAAGAATATCCTGTCACTTTCCTAGAACCTTTTTACTTGGAAGAAATAGGAAAGATCTTCTTCTCTCTGCTCTTAATGACTGTCACTGCGAACTGAGATACTGAGCACAATGAAACTGCCAGGTTAGATCTATTACTGGGACATGAATGCTAGATGTAATTTCACTATAAAAATGAGCTATTATTAAACAATAAGACCTGTTAGTCATGCAGTGTGTTTCTGTGGGTCTCCAGAACACTTATGAGGCACCACTGCTTTTCTTGTGTTAAGGAGGAAAGTAAAGAATTTAATTTCTAACAGTGGCAGAAAAAGAAGTAAGGCATGAATCTGGACTTTAGGTACTTCTGTGTCTGCTTCTCTTCAAACTTTCTGAGTTTGTGTTTAACACTCACCACAAAATAGAGTTATTTACAAGACTCAGATTTAGAATTTGTTAAAAATGCAGGAAATTAAATTTTCCTCCACATAATTAGATGTTGGAGGAATGGAATTTCAGTGGTTTTAAGAGAAAAAAGATGTTATCCAGGTTGATAGGAATCTATTTTCTTATCTGGCTGTCAGCAAATAATCATAGTTAATATCTGTCTAAACAAAAATTTCCATTTTTGTATTGTATTTTCCATTTCTGATTTGTAGCAAAAGATTTATTTTCTTTGTAAGTTCTTACACTGTGAATATTTAAAAAGTTAGGGTTTTGTGATCTCTTGTCACGTACTTAAGTCTAGATACCTCAAATACTATTTTTACTTGCTGAGTAAACAAAGATGTTCTGGAAAAATAGAATATTTAGTATATCATTCATTTGGACTCTGCATGTGAGTTGATTGATAAAAGCAGATACAGTCTTTAAGTGATGCTGTTAAAAGCTGAAATAAATCCATAGCATTATTCTGAATTCAGTGAAGCAACTCTTGTATTTTTTTTATTTTTGTTTTTTTAAATATTATGCTGTTTTGACAATTATGAACATATACTTGCTTGAACTGTGAAGTGAATGATACATTAATAAAATTATTCTTTCTACTATAAATGCTTGGCACTTTCTTGAATATTTGCCATTAGCAGGCCTCTACATTTGTTACAGTTATCAGTGTTATTCTCATCCTTCAAATACAGGGAAAAAAAAGAGAAAAAACCAAGAGGAGCACAAACATGCTCAATGTTACCGTATGCACATAGTAGACATGTTTCCCTGTCCCATGCAACTCTTACAGCCTCCAGAACATGGAAATTGTTACTGAACGTCTAATTTGGAGTCCCTGAAAGAGGCAGATTCAGGAAAGAAGATATATCTTTGATAATTTATTTCTGTTAAATGGTCTAGAGTGGAAGGGACCCTGAAAGCAGTTGTTAAACTGTTCTGGTGAAGTGTCTTGGGGATTCAAATAATGCTGAACACAGGATGCAAACCAGGATCCACCTGTTAAAGAAAAATCAAATGTCAAGTAGAGTTCGTACAAAACCCATGTCTTAATTCTTACTAGTTGTGGATATGCAAATACATTTCTATAGGCAATAAAGGCTTACAATGGATGTGTGCTCAAAAGGCACTAGCAGAGGACTGTTTTCTGTTTTCTTTTTAAACTGTTTTTATCCTGTTCTTCTTTCCCCTACATGCCCAGCAGGGATTCAACCTAGATGGGTCATGAATTGACTACCTTTGATGTTAATGGTAAACACTTCATCTCCTACTCTACAAAGTCTGTTAGTTATTATTTATAGGAATGTTGTGGTTTAACCCAGCAGGCAGCTAAGCACCCCACAGCCGTTCGCTCATTCCCACCCCCGCCGCCTCCCCCAACCCAGTGGGATGGGGGAGAGAATCATAAAAAAAAATTAAAAAGCTGGTGGGCTGAGATAAAGACAGTTTAATGGGACAGAAAAGAAAGGGAAAATAATGATGATGATGATGATGATAATAATAATAAAAGAATATACAAAGCAAGCGTACACAATGCAATGCACAATGCAGTTGCTCACCACCCGCTGACCGATGCCCAGCCTGTATCCGAGCAGCAGCCCCCCTTTGCCCCAGCCAGCCACCCCAGATTTATTGTTCAGCATGACTCCATATGGTATGGGACATCCCTTTGGTCAGTCTGGGTCAGCTGTCCTGGTCCTGTCCCAGCTCCTTGTGCACCCCCAGCCTCCTCGCTGGCAGGGCAGCATGAGAAGCTGAAGAGTCCTTGGCTCTGTATAAACACTGCTCTGTAGCAACTGAAAACATCACCATTATCTTCATCAAAAAATCCAAAACACAGCATTGTGTGAGCCTCTATGAAGAGAATTTAACTCTATTACAGCCAAAACCATGACACAAACTTAGGAATATTAAGTTATTTGAGAAGGAGCATATATATTCCTGTAAATAAAGGGGAGGAAGGGAAGAGATTGTCAAAGTTTACAAGGACATCAGATCATGCAGAGCCTTGCTAAGATATTAGCTGCTGAAGGAACTTGCTATTTAAGAGGAACTCAGTCATTTTAATGAACACATTTCTTGAAATTTTAATATTGTCTTATACTGTGAATCTTAAATCCCAGGCTCTTGAAACCAGCTGACTACATGTGAGTCTCCACTCTCATTTTTCATCCAGCCTTGTTGTTAAAAGCATTAACCCTAACAAATCGAGTTAAGGGGAGAGTAGGGAGATTTCAAATATATTGCTTCAAAACTTTTTATTTATGCAAGTTTCTTGATCTCAGAAAGTTTTGTTGCGTCTTTGAAAGTGCTGACACAGAGCTTATGTTGTAGCTCTGACTGTGACATGATAAACAATGAAGCTTATTAGAGTTCTGGGATTTTTTTTTCTACAAAAAGGTTATGAAAGAATCATGCAGACAGAGAGTGGAATTATTAGAGTACCTTAGCTTGGCTGATGAAGCATACTGAAAAGGAGGAAAGCTCTTAGTCTTGTATGCTTCTTCTCACCCTCAGTACTCTTCTACTTCACAACCCTACAGATATCCCCACATTCTATGTATTGCTTATCTACTGTACACTGGAGTTTTTGTTCTTACTCTTCCCCTTTTCTTTTTTCCTTGTTGTTCTTGCGCAGGGTTTGTTTTCCTCTGGTCTCTGACATTCCAAGAAGACATGTTATTCAGCCTAATACTGTTCCTGTCATATCTTACTGCTTAATGCTACTTCATACCCTGGCTGGAGTAATTTGTACTTCAGCATCTTGGAAGATTTTCATATTCTTTCCACTGCCAAATTACTGTTTTCCATTTCCCATCACCTTTGGTCTCAGCCCTCCTCAGCTTTGCAGATGGAGATGGGGAAGAGTTGTATAATTAAATGCTAAAGTGACAGCATATACATTTGTCAATTGGTCAGGTGTGCCATAGACATGTGCCTTAGCGCACAGCCTGTTCTTAACAGCAGCTGCTGAGTACAAGTTTTATATTAACAGTATTGCAGACTGCTTTGAAATATATTAGTAAACACTGAAATGATAGTAAAAGCTATTTGAGTTATGGGAAGGTATAAGTAACCCAACGGATATTCCTTGTTCAATTCCCTGGTTTGCCCTCAACTTTATGCGCATTCATCTAAACACTTTGTGGCTCTAGCCCAGTGTGCCTATAACCTACCTACTGTCAAGACAACAGGGTTTATGAATTGTAAGGTGAAAGACAAGCTCATCTATTAAAGAGAAGAAGGAGACTAAACCTGGGTTTCTTCACATCTTGGAGTACCCCCAACATCCCAGTTAGAACATAAGGTTGGAAAGGTGAGGATACAAGTATTACATTGTGCTTTATTTTGACAGACAGATGTTCATACCTGCCCTCTCTCCACAAGCCTGTCCCTCGCAATCTCTCTTAGTTACAGATGGGAACTTCTTGGCAGCACCTACATCCTCTCGTGAATCCAATCGCCACTCAGAGCCAGCAACTCATCTCCAAAGCAGTCATAGCTAAGAACTGCAAGCTTCTCAAATATTGTAGCCATAATAACCAGTTATAGAACCTCCATCGCCAAGAGGCCCAAACACTTTGGAATGAGCTAAGAAAACTTCTGACAGTAAGTCTATAATGCCTAGCAGGCCTGGGACAGTTTTAAATGACAAGGATTACTTCATGTGTCCATCTCCAGGAGTCTGAAACAGGATACATGATGCTGTTTGAAATAAGTCTACAAGGACTTGGCATAATTGTCAATTTCTTCTGTGGAGAGCCCTAATTTTATGAAGATACATATCTTGTTGCAATTTCCATCTGAGAAATATGTGCAGTTATTGAACACTGGTAACCTCCAAAGCTGTTCAAAACTACACAGTCCTGTTTTAGTTGCTAATAAATGCACAGGCATGCAGACAAGTATGTAGTGCAAGCTGTGTGGTACCATCTTACAGGACAGCTTTCAATTAGATTAGTGTGTAAAATGAAGCTATTTGTGCTGGCCTCAGGAGGAAAGAAATCTTCTCCTCTAGCTCTGAGATACATGCAATAGTGAAAGTTTGCAGAGACATTCATTTTCCTCATGCACAAAAATGTCCTTAAGTCATCAAAACAGCTTTGCTACCTGTAAATTGCAAGTACCCTTTTTTTGTCAGCTGTTCAAAGAAAACAGAAATAATAATAATAAAAAAAAACACACTACTATATCCTTCATTCAGAAAACTCTGCAACCTCCCCAGCTAAACCAGAATTTCTGCTGCTGCCCAGTATGTAGCATTTCAAATATTTTCTATGTTTTTCTTACTTACTGCTTTGGTAACATAATATGCTTTGGGATGAAGATATTCATGCCCTTCAGGATAGGCATCTCTCTCTATGTTACTCTGTTCTGAAATTTAGGACTTGCTTCTAAGCCAATGGTTTTGCATTAACTGCTTTCTAACAGTGTATTTGAAGTAGATTTAAAATTTGAAACAATCTGAGGCAGAATTCTTCCCATGTTACCATTTTCCTCCTGTGAGAAACAGTTTGCATTTGACTTCTACTAGCACTAGGTAATTAACTTGGTCTTATAAGCAGCACTGGCTACAAAATTAAGCAAAAGGTGACTTCACTTCTACAGAAAAGAAAATTTATAAATGGAACTCACTATCCCCTTGCACAGCAAGTCCAGAACCATAACTCGTTGGCCAACTCAGAGTCACAGGGTCTCTTAAAGATTGTTCAGGTGACTACAAAATCACAGGAGTCCTTAGTGCTGGGGTGGATCTTCAGCAACCGGTAGTGGGACAATGTGCTTTTAAGCACCTGGAGGGTCTTACAGGTCAGAGAGCAGCGCCTAGGAACTTTGGGCTCTGAACTCTGTGCTGAGCTGCAAGAAAGCACCTAGTCCTCCTTTCAGGATCCTGTCCTGGATATAAATACCACATTCCTGAAGGGTGTGAGTACGTATTTGTCCTCACATTCAAAAGAAGAGGTGAAAAAAGCTCTTTTCTTACAGCCCCCCCACTTCATGAAATACCTACTGCCTTAAGGTCAACAAGGCTGCAGGGAAGCCTGGATCACTTTCTTCTTCTTTGCTAAGGGGATCTGAGCCTGGGGACCACATGGGAGAGAAGTTCAGAAAGCTTTTCATCAGAACTATTCCCTATGGCACGAGGCAATTAATCCTGCATTAGAGGGACCACAGTTCTCTGACCTCATGATCAGCTCCTTGGGGATGACAAGCAGGACATGGGAGCCCAGAAGCCCTTCCTGGGGCTGGACCCCAGTTGCACTTTTGCCAGGTGCACACTCAAGCCCTCCCCATACTCTAATTTCTATCATAAAGAAGTTAATCCAAACAGACCAGCAGGGAGCTTTGATGAACTCCAAGGGGCCCCAGGATTTAGGTTCATACCCCAGAAATCATTCTCATGCATGCCCAATGATGTAAGCACAACCTAAGAGACTAAAAAAGAGAGATAAGGTCTGGAGTAAAATAAGCAGAGATTTTCTGTTTGTTGTTGTTGTTGTTGTCTCCCCATACAGATTTTAACTTCTTCCATGCCTGGTTCAGAGGTGGGTTTACAGCTTTCCTACCCAGCTATCAACACTGAAAGGAACAGGCTGATGAGGACAGAGAAGAACAGAATCCATCTCGTACTATTCATAAGACACTGAGTCTTAGATGAAAGGCAGCTACAAAAATAAGTTATACTACTTTTAGTAATGCATTAGGCCACAAATGCAGCTGTTTGGAACTACATAGATGAAGGCACATCTTCTTTTAACTAAATACCACCATCTTTCCAGTCGTACCTTTTAAAAGCCATACATAGACCTCTGTGGGAAATCACTCTGTATGAAAATGCCTTGTAGTGATGCAACGACAGCTCTAGATTCCTGATCCTTTTCTTCAACTGGTCACTTTTCAGTAATATATATATTTTTTTTTTCCTAGACAAATGCTGCTTCATTTGCACTGTTTCACCTGTGGTGATGAAGCTATGTGACAACTTACCAGCTGGATGTGAGAGAACAGAGTGGAGAAAGGCAGATCAGTACAGTGCCTGTGCTGCTGACTCAATTGGTTTCCAAGACTGCCTTTAAGACTAGTAGTCAGGTTACTGATTTTCTTTGGCCTTTGTTGTTGTTGTTGTTTTTTATTTTTTGTTTCCTCTTCCACCCCAGGCCCTGCTAACTTTCTGAAAACCTCATGGCCTGGTGCTAATGGAGTCTGACACCAAAGGCTGTTTGCAAAGCCTGTGTTGTTGCTGATGCTCATCCATCAGAGAGCTGACTGAAAGGGGTGGCACAGCTTCTCTGAGGCAATCAGGAAAAGACATGATTTGTTTTGCTTGTGGCTATTTTTTCTAGCTAATACAGAAAAATCTGTACATTATGTGGACTCTATAATAAGGCATTGAAGGAAAAAAACAATTAGTTTATGTTAAGGACTCATAAGATGGAATGGAAATGCTTATGGCACTATAAAAAAAAATTTCCAAAACTGGAAGGCTTTATATGGTAATAAGGATATAGAGGAGAGAAGCTAAGAAATAAATGAAGAAGCTTTGATGATTAAATATTTCCCAGCTGTCTGAATGTCTGTTAAGGATTAGATCTGAGAAGGAAACAGTTATTTTCTTCACAGGAAACATCAGATGAAAGTAACTGACAATGCTAGCTGTTTAAAGGCTCTCTCCAACTCAGTCCAGATTCTTCCCTTTAAACATTCAGCATCATTTCTTCAAGGAAATGTAATCACCATACCAAATCCCTCAGCACACTCAGTGGAAACCTGCCTTCTCAACCACCACCAGCTCCACGGGAGATATCACATTGACCAACATCTTTGTTTTTCAAAATTCCCTCAGTGAAAGACCCTCCAAACATCTCAGTCTCCTGCCCAGCTCTCAGGAAGACAGAATGATCTTCTCCCCATCATTTGGCTATTCATCCCAGATGGAAGAAAAGCAGTTGCTCACTGACTGGGCCAAGTCCAGTGATTCTTCCTGGGCCAGTTGCTTTGTGATGGGTCTTGTCTAAATGCCAAGCATCTTCCCAGATGTTGGATAATCCCTACTCAGAAAGGGGAAAGACATGTACTTTGAACAAAAGATATTAGGCTAAAACCTTAGATCTCCAAGCAATCATAGAAAGAAAACAAAAGGCATCATAAGTACATCTGATCAGTAAGGATAATGTCTTGTGATTGAAATGCAGACAAGCAAAAGTGCAGATGTTATTTTCATGTAATATTTTTCCATTGTTTTCCAACTACAGATAGAAAATCACTTGTCATATGTATCACCACCCCTGCAGCAGAACTGCCTTTCTGTTGTCAGATGGATGTTTCTGATTTGCTGAATGGACATTTTCTTATACGTTTGCGTTTTTTTACCTTCATAATTAATTTGTTGCCACAGGCTAGATTGAATAGAGACAGGTTTTGAATATTTGTACTTGGCTATGACCTAGCAAGCTACCTAAAAGTACGCACACTATGAAATTTCTAAACAGTCCCCCTGAATTAGAGTTTACTTGGCTATACTGGAACAAAAATTTCATATCCCTGTTGATACTAAGAATATGGTTCTTCCAGTCGGTGTTGATTATTCAACTCGAGGAACAAGGTGATGACATGAATATGAGTATTTCTATCCTCCTGTAAAGATTAAAGCCAAGCTTTTTAGAAGCAACTGGAGATTTTGGTTGCAGTTCAAGGGGACTGATTTATTTTTCTTTTAATTAAATAATAAAACACCAGCCTCTGGAAAACCAGGACCTTTGAAATTAAAAGACTGACCTAATGAATTACTTCCAAAAAAGATGATCTGACCATGAGGACCAATTCTAAACCTGGAAACTCAAGCAGTTTATACCAATATTACCTGTTTTGTTATGCAGTTCACATTTCTAATGTCCAGTTTTATTGACTGTACAAATTGTCAATTGGCAAATGGAATCATTCTGTAATTCCATACTAGACAAACAGCTTTCATAAATGTATTTATAAAGTACTTTTATATGCAATTATTTATTTCTGCAGACAAACAACAAGAAAATGCCACTATAATTCAGCAGCTGCAGAGCAGATTAGAAGGGTGATTTCCAGGACAGAAGATGCCAAGACGGAGGGCAAGGCAAGGGAAAATGCTTTCAGAGCTTGTTACGTTCCCCTGATACGTCCCGTTGTAATAGAAAATTTAAACCTAACACTATAAGCAGCAAGGGTGTCAGCTTCGTACTAGGAGTAAGGATACCACCGAGGCAAGGTGGGTCTCCAACTGTAGAGTCCACCCAGCACAAATATTTTTAGTATTGGTTATGGCAATACAGAAGCTAACCGGTGCTGTGTGAACATACCTAGGCCATCAGACAAATGATAAATTACGTTGTGGTTTAGGGAGCTGCAGAAGGGGACCAAAGTGATCGTTTGTTTCTGGGTCAGTCTTGGAGTTGACTCCCCAGGACGGTGTCTGCCACCAGGGATGGAGTGACTATTTCCCTCCTTGCTGGGTTCGGAAACAGTTCACCAGGGACAAGGAACAATTGGCATGGAGAAGGCAAATATCTTCCCCTACCAGTGGAGGAAATCATCTTCCCCAGACCACTCTGACAGGCTAGGCAGCATGCCTGGGAACCTGCCCATGAGTCAAGGTTTGCAGGTCCCTTGGAGGCATCTTGCAGACCATAGCAGGTTGGGAGAGCTCAGGGGTCTGTGAGTGCTTGTCATAGCCATAGCACAATGCTGCTACTAAATAAAATGAGTTTATGCTACTAAGCTTATTGTACTTATCTACTGCCAATTATCACAGTTAATCATATCATTGTTATATTGTAGTGGCATACTGCCAAAATTAAACAAACACAGCTGACATAATAAGCTGACAATATATCTGCTGTTGCCATGTGTCATCTATCCTACTTGCAGGCTACAGCCTATACAAGCTATTAAAGATCACTACATATATACTTCACACAGTCACAGCTGTTTTCCTGGTTGGATAACAACACTACACATTTTCCCCCTCTTTAACACTAACTTTGTATTGTTCTTGTTGATCCCTTGCTATCACCATGTCCTCACCACTGCAAATGATAGAAAATAAAGTACTGAAGTCACCTAGCTGCTATCCCCCTCCAAAGAGAAAGAAGAAAAATACATATCTTCCTGGGATTTTTGTCCAACTGGTCTGGAGTTGTGCAATGTTCTCCAAGTGCAAGAAGAAAGTTGCAAGTCATTAACAAAAGGAATATTAGAGAGTGAACTTTGGGTTGGGAGGAGAGTGTGTATTTGCTGGTATTTGATGGTTTCTGAGTTAAGCACAACAATAAATCTTAACTACCTAAGCAACTGGATATATTAGAAGTTTCATGTACAATTACCATCACTTTCTTGATACGAGAACCTGTCATGAAACAGAGGGAGCTGCACTGATTTATAGCAGCTAAAATTTTGCCCTAGGAATGCAGTCCTACTGGTAACATTCTATTTATCATGTTTCAGAGAACAGCCCAGAACAGCCCAGAAATCAAAGTAAAATCACTCCTGGGCTGTTTGAACTAGTATTTGCTAGCCTTCTCAAACCTGTCATATAAGGCCTTTTTTTTTTGTTGATACAGCTGTAACTGGGGTTATATTTTATATGCTTCCTTTTGCTTTTAGACTAAAACATACTCAAATTTTCATCAGTTTTCCTGATTCTTTTCTTGTTATGCTTTATACATGAGGGAGAAGGCTCAAACATTTTCCATTGGTGTGTTTTTCCATTTTCCACTGATTTGTGACTGCACTTTTTTAACATTCTTTATCAAGATGCAGAAATATCAGTAGCCTAAGACTTTTTGCATGCTTTTTTCTAACATTTACTGATACTTTGCTAAGCAAAGTTCATAGATCAGTGATCAGTTAGATATCCTGGACTACCAATTTATTAACACATATACTTTTGGTTTCTTACTCGCCATGTTAGGAATAACTATTTTTGGAAATGAGACAGGGCATCTGTATAGTAAATGTCTGGCCTCCTCATTTTAATGGACAGGACTATATGGCATCATTAGTACAGTGGAAAAGAGGGACTGAAATTAGACTTGGGTGTTAGAGGTGTATGATTTGAATGATACCAAAAGAAAAGGTTCACTTATTTTGATTTCAAAACTGTAACAAAATAGATCAGTAATCTTTTGTCTAGTCAATTACTGATTCTTTTTACCTGCATTTCATCAGCCAGGTCTTGTGTAACAGTATGGAAGTGTATCCATAGGCAGGTACAGTGTGTCCCTGTAGCTCAGGCTCATGCCCAGAGGTGAGCAAGTAGGTACTGCTTTACCCAGGAAGAGACAGTTTTGGATGAAAAGGGTTAATCCTCTTTCTGCTGAAGTCAGTGAATGGCATATCCTTAATATAAAATTCAAGTAGTAGCAAAAATGTCTGACTGTATGGCAAAAGTCACCTGAACTCACACTACATATGTTTTCAGTGAGAAAACAACCATTTTGTTAAAACTGTGATTACAGCTATATGTCAATTTTATCCACACACTTCTTTTCGTATTTATTTTGTGATCATTTGTCTATTCTGCTTACCTGCCATTTTCTGTCTAATACCCAGATTATTAACTATTTTAAGGTGAAAATATCCAAACCATCTGTCTGATCAACATCCAGCACAATGAGACCCTGTCTGAGTTGGGAATCCTACATATGTCTAGTCAAACACTTGACCTTGAAACCAGATGGTAAAAGGGCATTATCAATTAAGACAGGGATGATAAGCACACTTTGAATTAATAAATGTAGAGTTCTGGCTTCCCTCAAGAGAATTTACAACAGGAAAAAGGTGAGGTGTAGATGAAATCCGTAACAGATGTTAATTTTCCAGAGATGAGTTGGAATGCCTTATAATATCTCAATGATAAGACAAAAGTACTGCTGGTATCTGTATTAGCAAATATGCCAGATCTAAACTTTTGCCAGAGAAGGACAATGGAAGTGTTAAACTGAATCACTTTTGACCAAGAACCATTCACTACCTTCATGACCTAAATTCCCTAATTGCAGTGTTATTATCAATGGCAATGCCATGTACACATATATTCCTTGCCTTATGTAGGAAGTGATGAAGACCACTACACCACTACCAAGCAGTTGACAATGTAAGTTCAAATGCTGGTGTATCTGAGTGAGGGAAGCTTTTGCTGTTGATGTGACTTTTGACTTTTTTTACCTTGCCACACGTTACCAAAACAAAGCTCACACATTATTAAATGATGATTTTCTTGGACTGTTTTTTCTATAGCTGACCTTTCCCCAGCTAATAATGTAAATTCCAGTCTACTAAAGGCTTGTTCTTTTTTTCTCATCCTGCTCTGTCACTTGAAAGGTCAAATTTGCAGAGGATGTTGTATAGGCATAAAGCTGGATCCAACGCTCAGCGAAGTCAGTGGAGAGATACTCAGCCTCTCTGTAGCTGTTGGATCAAGCTGTAAGCTCAGCTTTTCTTTGCCTGCAAGATGTGCTTAGCCAGCTGAAACTTCAATGAAAAAGTCCTCTGCCTATAACACGTTTTAATTTCTCCAGAACAGGCATTCATTGGTCCAACAGCAAACTTTGGTCTCAAAACAGGATATCTGGATGAGTCTGGTATTTAGAAGTCAGGTCTGGTAGTCCCTTCTGGCTTGAAACTCTGTGAAAGTGAGATAATACAGTGTTGGTCTGTTCGGCACTACAGAGTCAGATATTGCTCTGGTGGAAAGATCGAGGAAGCTTCTGTACGAGCTCACTGCTGCCAGTCCCACTTACTGCTGCCACAGCCCATCTGGAGCCTTGTCACTAGAGATTTGTGTTTTTGTTGGAATATGACTCATGCAATAGAAAATGGCTTAGACACTTATATGTATATTCATGGTGCAATATCTACAATCTAAACCCTGTCTTTCATTTATTTTCTAGAACAGCCAAATACAAGAGACCTGAGAGTCCCGAAGCACTTTGCAATTTACTTATGTTACATGCAATGCCATTTCTGATTCTTAGCCAGTTGTGGTATCCCAGATAACAATATAGAAGTATAAGAAATTTTTTTTTTGGCTGTGTGGTAGGGTTTCAGGGACTTTTAAGGCAGTCCAGAAGTAACAGAATAAATACTGTGATTCTCTGTAAAGCCACTACACTGTCATGGCACAAGAACCAGATTGTGTGTATCAGGAGGAGCAGAATGACACCAGACCTGCTAAAATAGAAAGCTGGGTCCCAGCAGTTGGCAAAATCCCTGCCTCTTTCAGATAGCTTTTGTTTCAATAACAGTGCCAATGGCTTGTGAACAAAGAGTAAAACATCACTGCAGTCAGTTCTTGTCACTTTTGCTGCTGTCACACTATGTCAGTAGGACGTGACTTCTAGCTCCATTTCAGGACAGCACTGCCTCAGTCAAGTCACCTTTTCTTCTCTGAGGATATTTTGGCTGGATGAAAGCTATAGTTGATAGATTAAATATGGGTTGTTTCAAGTACACTCAGGTGGAAATGTCTTCTCTCTTGCATCTCAGCTGTGTGAAGGAGAGTTCCCTGGGAACCTCTGAGGGATGAAGTGGAGAAAGCAGGTTTCACGAGGAATGGGGCTTGTGCTGGCCCCATAGAGAAAATGTGCTCCATGTAGGTGAAGCAGGACAGGCATCTTTCTGAAGGATTGGTTGGTATCGCAGCATGGCAATGGAAAGTGAAACTGTTAGCTTTGCCTTAAATGAAATTGCATGGAGTGTTAATTGTCTGAGAAACTTTTTTTGAGATAAGATGTAATATTTCTACTGGTGGCTTGTTGTTTGCCCTGGTACAACATCCTGTGTGTTGAACAGTGGCAGGAGAAAAGTTACTAAAGTCATTCCTTTGTTTATGCTGATAATGTGATGACTTCTTTTTATTTTTGGGGGGGTTGGGGGTAAATGCAGAGCACAACCAAAACAATCCTCCTTTCTGGGAAATGAACATAAAGTACAGTTGACACAGGGGCTCAAAGACTTCAGAATGGTATTCATTGATGCTGAAACAAAAAAATATTCCCATTTTCTAGGGAATATTAATTACATCTTCTGTAACTACATTTTTTGTGCATCTTCTGTGCCACAGTATATAGAGAGAATGAAGCACCACTGTAACTGATCCTCCACAAACTGAATAGTCCTTGTAACAAGGATTTTACTAAGCAAAAAAGAGCAGTGAAATATTACCATATTTTATTTTTGAAATTATGATAACATTTTCCTAGTACCAAGCAAAGCAAAAGCTGAATTACCGTAGAACAAAGAATAAAACATATTTCTCCAGTAATGCATTTATGTATACATGGAAAGAATTGACAAACATTCAATAAAAGCTATCAGGAAATGTCAAAGGTTATGCTACAAAAAGCAAACCTAAAAACTAGTTAGTAATCATAGACATAATATCTTAGAAACGCATAAACTGAATAGAAGAATAGAACAGAGGTCAGTGGCTCACCGTAATCAAGAGTTCTTTTTTTTCCTTTTTTTTTTTTTTTTTGGTATGGAATACTCTTGCCCCATTTGTTAAAAGGAAAAACTAAATAAAAGAGGATCTCCAAAAATTTTTCATTGCTGTCAAACACTGAGGATCCCCAAAGAAATTATAAGATTTTTCAAGGAGAAGTTGCTTTGCAATGAATGCTCCTAAACATTTGCTTTGAAGCTTTCACCCAGATATTCTCTACACATTTTTTTTTCCCTGAACACCGATGGAGTTTGTAATGCAGAAAGAAGCAATTAAAAATCTTTCTGTGATGTACTTATGCTTATCCAAACTAATCTCAGGCTTGAATTTTACACTCTGTAGTGGCAAAAGCAAGCTGTAATAAGAAATAAGAGCTCCAGACCAGAGGTTTCTATTTCTTCAAATCTCACATTGTTAGAACTTGGTTTAGTGAGCATGAGAGAGATCTACAGCCATTAACAGCATATTAAATTATCCCATTAGGTAAAAGTGTAGAAATGTGACCTGTTACACTTCCATTTTTATTATGTCCTTCCTTATGCCTGGGAAGATGTTATGTGAGCTGCAGAAATACCAGCATATGAGCTGTAACAAATTATGGCAAATAAAGGGGCTTCTGAAGACTTCTGAAGATTTCTGAAGAAATCTTAGGTCTAAATAGGAATCAGGCTTCAGTTTGGGTGTCATCAGTATAACTGAATGGCGACTTTTTGGTGTTGATCTAGACAGCACTAGAAACATCCTGAGATCTCAGTGTCAAGGCTGCTATTTTTGTATAGTGTTGATCAATAATTACGATCAACAGTCCTTTCTAGTATGATTTATGAAAAAAATCACAAAAAGGCTGAAGTACAGCTACTGCTTGCTGCCAAGATGCAAAGGCCCAAAAACTTGGCATCAGCTGTATGTGGCAGGATAAATGCCTTCCATTAGTCCTAATGTGAAAAGAAAGGGAGACTCCTAAAGCTTTCTAGGCCATTCTCCTGCCCAGTTTCCATTATTATTAATAGAAGAAAGGGTATTTGTATGCTTTATTTGGCACTGAAAATCTTAACAAATAAACTTTTAATCCTTAGGAGGCATGTCTGAACATCTTTAAATTATACTGTCATGGTATGTCTGATTAATTGCTATTATTATGTGTTGTTTGCCTTTTTTGTAAGGACAGGTAAGATACAGCTTTTATATCCTCACTACTTCTGAAGCACTGCTTTTCAAGTATCTTGAAAATTGCAAACAAAAACTGAACCTTCCCAAAGTTATTAATCAAAGTAATTTATTCTGTATATACACTAGCAATATCAAATGGCGCAGCCAATCTTTTGTTGTTATTGAGGTACACTTGTTCTTGGAAAAATCAAAGCATTTCTGCAGTTGAAGACAGCTTGTGTTTTATTAGTAGCATTAAAATGTCACCTGAAGGCTCCAGACAGAACTGACTGCTTGGTTTGTTCTGATCTGAATTGCTGTAAGTAGGATTGGAAATATTTTTTCTAGTTTGTGAACATTTCTGAGACTACAAATATCTTTCCTGTTCTGCACCAGGTTCTAACTGAGTTATTTGTCATTTCCATTTTAATTTTTTTTTTTTTTTAAATTCAGGTTGGACATTAACTTCCAGAAATTGATTCTTTTTGTACATTTCTCTGCTATGTAAAAGACAAAGTCAGTACATGGAAATTACTTCTCATGAAGGCACTCTTCCACAGCAATCATGTCATATATCAGTTTCCTTTTGGATAAGTGAAACAGACAGAGCCCTGTAAATATCTCATCTCAATGGATTTTCTGTAGCCCCTAAATGCTATCTGATGAGTCCTTGACATGACCTCTCCAGTTTCTCTACAAACTTTTTAATTAAAACATAAATACCAGGAGAGCAGTATTCAAATTTGATATCACAGCACCACATGCAGGGAACGGTGCAACATCTGTCCAAAGAGACAAAATGACCCAGTCTAACCAGTGGAAACATTTCACATCTGCCTTACTGCAGAGACTTGTTGGGAACCACACAGCCATGAAAGAAAGCAGAGACCGGGAAGATCTGTAGTGTGATCTGCTAATTCCAGTGGATCATAACTTCTGCCCACAAAAAGTTAGGAAAAAAAAAATTCTTTAACAAAAAGTGACCTTTGTGATGGCATAGATGTGGGCTGCAGTATGAACTTGCTGAGGAAGAAGGATAAGAAAAAGAGCTCCCTGCGGACTACAATATCTCCACTAGGATAGGGGCTGAGGGTGGACAAGACCCTCCTCTGGCTGGTCATGTCCAACAACGCAACACAAAGCAGAAATTCCCCATTCTCCTGCCTGTCACATTCCCCTGCAGCTTTGAGCTATGGATCATACTAAGGGATTTACAAACTCCATCTGTGGTTTTAACTCGTTTGGGATGGGGACAGAAACCTTCCATGAATACTGGAAAAAGTTGGTGAGAAGAAAATAGTTCTACAGCAGCAGTGCCTGTGCATGGCAGAATGATGAAGGGGCCCTCCCTGCGCAGAGGGAAGGCGTCTAGAGATGAGAATGGGAGATCTCTAGAACAGCAAAAATACATTCCAAGTGCTGTGGAGGCCTACAGTTATGTCTATCAAGATCTACAAAATCACTGCTCTGTGTTGCTGTTTGGCAATTTTCAAAGCAAATACTATTTTTTTTTTAAAACTGGAAAGCACAAAATCAAAACTTTGCAAAAGACAAATGGCTTTGATGTACCTCTGTCATGGTTTTGGCTGGGATGGAGTTAATTTTCTTCGTAGAGGCTCACACAATGCTGTGTTTTGGATTTTTGATGAAAATAGTGGCAATGGTTTTGGTTGTTGCAGAGCAGTATTTACATAGAGCCAAGGACTTTTTTGCTTCTTGTGCTGCCCTGTCAGCGAGGAGGCTGGGGGTGCACAAGGAGCTGGGAGGAAACATAGCCAGGGCAGGTGACCCAGACTGACCAAAGAGACATTCCACACCATATGACGTCATGCTCAGCCATAAAAGCTGGGGTAAAGAAGGAGGAAGGGGGGGCGTGGAGAGTGATGGCGTTTGTCTTCCCAAGAAACCATTACGCGTGATGAGCCCTGCTTCCTGGAAGTGGCTGAACACCTCCTGCCCATGGGAAGTAGCGAAAGAATTCCTTGTTTTGCTTTGCTTGCGCGCGCTGCTTTTGCTTTACCTAGTAAACTGTCTTTATCTCAACCCATGAGTTCTGGCACTTTTACCTTTCTGATTCTCTCCCCATCCCACCTGGGGAGGGTGAGCGAGCGGCTGTGTGGCACTTAGCTGCCTACCGGGGCTAAACCACAACAACCTCTCAGTTCCTCTGCAGCTGAAAGAGCTTGTGCAATTCTTAAAGCATTTTGGTTTTGTGTTCCAGTTGAAAAAGGCTTGCTGTTTCAGATGGCTTGCTGTTTCAGACAGTAAATGAATTTGTACAAAAAAGATTTTTGATTTTGTTTGGAGGCTTAAAAGGTCAAAATCAACCCCAAGTTTTCAACTGATTCTTTTAATATATATAATATATATTTTAGCAATCCATTTAATAAAACAAAACAAAAAAAACCAAAACAAACAAACAAAAAAACACCAAACAAAGATAAACAAAAAAAAATGTCAAGGCTGAATTTTAAAACTAATTTGAATGAAGAAAATTTTAAATTCTTTGGTACAATAAATACAGTGAGCATCACAAGTTCAATTCTAATTTCTGTCCTCTCATTCTTCCCACCTTTTCCCTCTGTTATTAGCAATTTTTTAAATTTGTTCCTTCATCTTGCACATCAACTATGTCTCGTGACCAGGGGTTATACTTCCTGGGTTTCTGGTGTAACAAAAGTCCAAAAAGAGTATCCATCACCCTTGTGTTTGGCAGGCAGCCTGATGTAGGGGACACCTAGGCTTGCATCTTTCTTCAACCACTGAGGAAATCATTTATCCTCTGTGCACAGCGTAGCGGTGACACATGGATATTAGACACACTGCAGTATTGCAGTTAAACTTTTCAATAAATCTCAGACACCTGCCTGTACATCTCTCAGGTGTGACACATGAGGAGGAACAGGGCTTGATGCTTCATTCACTGAAGTCAATTGCAAAACTCCAATTAGCTTCAGTGGAGTTATAAGGATACCAGGACAGACCTCACAATGCGGAATGGATATGAAACAATGGTGACCTGACAACTTACCAAACCAAATGAAATGGGGAAATACCTTCTTGCAATTACAGCTCCCATGATTCAGCTGAAGAATACCTAGAGGTATACATACAGAGTTGAAAGCAGAAATGTAGTGATCCCCAAACTTTGTTAGACCTCAGGAGTCACCCCTAACCCTGTAGCAGATTGCAGCAACAAGCAGTTTGCCTCCTTCCCACATCATTTTTAACTTCTTCATTTCTGTGGCAATACAAGATCTGACAGTTGCCCCAAGGAGGCATACCGTGCAGATGAGGCTCTGGAGGAGTAGGTGGAAAGAGGAAATCTCCAGCTATAATGTCAAATTCAGCTTAGTTCTCCTAATCAGAGCAGGCTATTTCAATGCCATACTTTTAAAAACTCGGCATACTATAGTCATCAAGTAAACAATGATAAAGTGAGATTCATAGAAATCTGCCTCTGGTTTGGGCACTGCTTCTTCTTCAGCAATAATGATAAACAAATGGTAGCTGCAGTTCCAGGTGATGGAAATCTGCATATTCCTCTCCTTATCTCAGTAAACTACTGTATATGTAGTGGTGGTGAATGTAAAAATGCACACTATACTTGCTTCCTGAAAACATAAATTCTGCAAATTGCAGTATAAGCATTCTTCCTACTTCTCCTGATAATTGGTTTAATGGATACTAAGAGCTGGAGAAGCAACGTAGCATGTACAATTTATTGCTATAGCTAATTGCAGAGAGTGTACACGTGCAGCGTGTTACAGAGGAAGAGATGTATACAAGTACACGCATGCACAAAGCATCTATAAATCCACTTTCTAATGAAAGCTCCAAATGAAATTTCCTTAAGAACTTCTAATCAAAGTCTTCAGAAAACCAATCTAATCTTAATATAATTAGTACACTCACAGAGTAACCCTTCATGGCCGATGTAAAGATACTTGGCTAGATGTCCGCGTTTATTTTTAAATACTCTGAACACTTTGAGCTACAAATTCTAAAATCCTTTAAACAAGATGGGAGCTTAATATTCTAATTACTTGGTGTTGGAAAGAGGGGAACTTCACCAACTGCTTGACAAAAAAGAACCTGCCTTAGTCACGTCAATCAGATAGTTTTTGTCTCTATTGTTTCTTGCTCGTGCACAGTATCTGTTTCTTAAGGGTATCAAGTCTACCTTCTTCCATGGAAAATGATGAAACCTCAGTGATCAGCAAATACGCATTTTGTCCTGCTGCATTTTTTGACCACAGCCTGATGTTGTTTAATTAGCTTTTAAACTAAACACTTGCTTCACCATTATTAACAGTTCTACAACACACAGAACTACTCAAATTAATTAGTCAAATTGGCAACACACAGAATCTTCATGCTAAGATTTAGAAACTATTTGCGGGCCCGATCCAAAGCTGAATTAACTTAATTACCACCTCAGTATTTACTTCAACATGCCTTGGTCTGTCCCTGCGTTCAGTTTAGGATCATTTTTCTCCCTGGGTTTTGGCACTGCTCTGCCTGCCTGACAGCTGTTGGGCATCTCAGCGGAAGAAAAGGAGGGTCCTGGCCCCGGGGGGGTTCATGAGATGTTCTCCTGGCGTCTGCAGCCCGCAGGGACTCCTCTGTGAGGGTCTACATGGACACTGCAAGCCCTCCGCTCCGCAGTGGGGCCTGCTGGCTGCCCCACTGTCACGGTTGCCTGCTGGGCTCAGCACCACGCTGGCAAGGGGGATTGACCAGGGGGCAAGGATTCATGTGGAAAGGACACCGGCGTTACTGCAGGGGGCTGGCAGCACCTGGTGGCGATGGTGCCATCCCCGCGGGCTTGGCGGGAGCCCTCAGGCTCACTCTGGTGCTTGCAGCCGGGGCCCGATGGCTCCGTGTTCTAAGTATTGCCCCAGTCCCTTTGGGCTGTAGAGTGGTTGTGAGAGATGGTGAAGGGGGAAAGCTCCAACTATAGTGGACTGTTTGCTTCAGAGTGGTACTTTGGATCCTTTCTGTGCCAAATTCTGCTCACCCCACTGGGTGAATGCCCTGTGACGTCCCTTCTCCTGCCGTGCAAACATTCCCTCTGCCAAGAGCTGTGTGTGAAATCCACTGGGCATTGTCCAGATTCATCCAGCTGCTGGGATAAGCCCTGCCCACTTCAAACTGCCCTCGGTGTGGGACAGAATTAGTAGAACTATTGTTCAAGAGGTGACCATCGTTTGAGCTCCCCCAAATGCAGTTCAATCGCCTTGAGTTTCAGAGGGACTTGAGCCTTGGAAGGGAATACTTTTGGATCCACATGGCTCACCAACCTCCTGGGGCAAAGAAAAAGGACATATGTTCGTATTTTCCAATTAACAGTATCAGTATGGCTAAAATCAGCAAGTAATGCCTTCCAATATCTGGATTTCTACCCAAATGTGTTGCTATTTGGTTGCATAGCTGGAAAGTTTTTTGGCAGTGGCTTTGCTTTGCCACAGGTAAGCCAAAGAGCCCATCTTAGCATGCTTTGGGGACTAGAGCTTGGGGGAGCAAATCTGAAGGGAAGTTGACCATCAGGGGTAGCAACATTAGAAACACAAGCAAGAAAAGTAAACCACAGCCTGGAAGGGAAGAAGGGGATCAATACATTTACTCTAAACTAATGAATTTCATCCACCATCTGCTTTCCCCCCCCTTCCAAACTATTCATCTGTGTGCCCTTTTTTATTTCTCTTCTCACTTTCCCTTCCATCTGTCTTCCTAGATCAAGTCAGTTTATTATGAAGATAATTGTTATCATCAATTAAGAAGCACTGCGTCACCTACTAATCCCCCAAAAGAGACTGAAGCAGAAAGTAAAGAAGGAAAGGGGAAAGGTGCTGTATGTGAATAACGACAAAATTGAGCCCTGCCAGAAATTTCTTACAGCATTGAAGATCAGTCTTAGCGGAATAATGGCAAGGATTAAGATGATGAGGGGCAGGTGTTGGGTGGAACAAATTTAATAGGATGTGTCCCAAATCTACCAGATCAGGCCTCCTGCCCCTTAGCAATACCATACACTGTGCTGATCTATACCAGCAGCTCATTAATATCAAAGGGAGCATTTTGCTTCTTTGTGTAGCTGGACAACCAAACATGGCTCTTCCGAGGGCAGCATAGGGTTCTCTTGAAATTAGTGAAAAACTCGTTAGCAAACTGTGGAGCAAGCTCTGGGTCCCAAACCATGGAACCTGCTGCCCTTTTTGCCTTGTGTTTACACTGAAATGTAAGAGACAAACTTGCTTTAAGAGACATTCTTTGCAAGCTGCTTACCTCTGGTGGTCTGCTGTTTGTAAACCTATTGTAAATATTAAGCATATTCATGCAGAAGCCATTTCAGACAGACAGGATGCTAGTCAATTTTTAAAATAGTTTACAGCCAGTTGCACAATGAAGCAGGAACTGGGGGAACTGTGGATGAACCTAAGTTTCTAGTCTGAGTCTGTGGGAAGGAAAAGAAAGATGTCATGAATAATTATAATGCCTGAATGGAACCATAGAAATTGTGAGAGTGGAAGAAAATATGCTCCACAACTGTTTTCTTATCTTTCCCCTGCTATTTGCAATTTCTTTAACCTCAGCTAAAGTAAATTAGTGTCTCCTACTGTCTTTGATAGAGCAAGGTCAATTTAAAGCAAGCAAGAAACTGTCTGTGTTACTCCAGAAAAGGGAAAGGCCCTGAAAAGTGGCTGCCAGAAGTTGCTTGGAAATGATTGTGTTCATCTTCTTCCAGAGGCTGCTTGCAGTACAAAACAGCTCTCTGCTTTTGTCTGCAAGCAGGCTTCAAAACAAATGACAGGATAACCGCTCCTTAGCAGACAGGTTATTCTAGCAAAATCCGTGCTATAAAATTCAAGGGCATACTAGCATTTTCTCATAGATAACAAACTTCACCAATTTGGAGATGCATTACTGGTGTCAGAAAGAGCCAGCCAGTTCAGTACTAGCAACAGGCTTGACAGCTATCTGTCACAGAAGGTAATTAAGGATCCATTTTTATGATGGTTAAATCTAAACCCACCAAAAGGCTCTGAATGCTTGACCAGCGAACATAGGGGCTGATACTGCAGACAAAGAGCCTTCCTTGCGGCAGAAATGCCGCCGGAATGAATGGGAAAATGGATGCATGTAATGCTACCCCATGGCTGCTTGCGAGATCAAGGATCACCATCTGCACAGTGCAGCCTTAAAACCCCTACTGATCTGCCGCATCCTTGCCACCTTTCTGTGCCCTTGCCTGCAAAGGGAGTAGAGCCATTTTAACACCCCAATGCACTCTCATTGAAAATCTATGACTGTCGCCACGGGTCACCACACTGATAAAGCAGGCATCTCACTTTGTGCTGCGAATCTCACTGGTGGCACTTCTGTCAGCTCAGGAGCTTTCAACACTGGCAGATGGAGCACAGGTGCCTGAGGTGGGCACTGCTGAAGGCAGCAAAAATGGCAAAGGCAACAGCTTTGTTAGAGGCTGCACACGCGCCTTGTGTGCTGCTGGACAAGACAAACATATCTGCGTTGTATTTGTATATATACTTAGACCTGCGGGATGACCAGAGTGAGTGGAATGAAGTGGTTTGACTCATATTTCTTCCCCCGTGTGCCACATTTCACACACACACACACACACACACACAAACACAGAAAATCACTTATGTGCAGTCAACTTTTTCTAATGGGACCACATTTATTTCCAACCACAAAAAGGTGACACTGAGACACTATAGCAGGAAAACAGCACAGATCCTCAGAACTGACTCCAAACTACACATCATGTCACTGTGGAGGGAATTTCTGAAGTCCACTGGAGTTACGGTCACCTTTCAAACACCTCTACTGATACATGGATTGAAAAAAAATCAGCATTTCTCAGCAATTCCCTTAGCCATGAAGTCATTTTGAAGAACAGCTAGAACATCCATACACTGCACATTGCTTCATTCCCCAAGTCCATCTCCAAGTGGCTGCCAGAAACCTTGAAACCACCAGAGAGTGGTGCATTACCTTTTTTTCAGGATGCCACTCACAAGCCTGTCTGCAGAAAGCTGCCCATTTTGCAGCACCTGTCCCTAAACCATTCAAGCTGAACGATCCGTGGGACATCAGAAGCTTCCTGTTTTCGTTTGGTTTTGTGTTCCCTCTTTCTCTGGTCTGGATGGGCTCACGAGCACCTCCGCAGGGCATGGAGGCTGTCACACTCCATTCTCTCAGGGGAATGCTTCACATGGGATATCTGGCTTTTCCCAGAGGTTTCAAGAAGTGTGATTTGTGAATGCTCAATGAACTTCACTGATCACTTTATTTACTTATGAATATCTATCTTTACCTCAAAATGCTTCAGCTCCCCTGCTGTAATTACCATTGTCCTCACTAATCAAGCAGAGTGCTGGGCCCTTCCCCTGCACTGCTCCCCAGCACATCGCAGTACAGCACTGCACAACTTGAAGGACTGATTTTGGTACCAGTGTTTCCACAGGGCCATTTGGTGTATATTGTCGGCAGAGGCAGCTTGCTATTGCACGGCAGGCACAGCAGCCCTGTGCTTTCCCCCCTGTAACTCAGTGACTGGCTGCTGCTGACAGAGACCATTTGTTCGGGCATCGATGCTTTGCTTTGCTAAAGGACTGCAAAGGTACCCGACTGCCTCCTCTGCATCCTGTGGCATGAGTTGTAACTTCTCCTGGGGAGCTGAGCAGTATAACTGTTTATAGATCACAGTTAAGTCTTTACATTTCTGTTGCTGCATTAATTTTTAAGAAATTGAATCTTTGATATTCTGCCCAACATAAAAGACTGGAATGCTTCAGTTTAATCCTTTCAGTGAATTAGGCTATCCCTCAAAATGAGAGATGAGGCATAACAGTTGTGATGGATGGTGGACGAAAATGGTTGCTCCTTTTATCTTAAAGTTTTTGAAATATCATTGCAATCAGCATCCAAAGAAGGCGTCCATTTTCAAGCATTCTTTTCAACACCCATTTATTCTTAAAAAAAAAAAAAAAGGAAAAGAAAAAAATCTACCGGTCTTTACTTCAGTAAATAATGATAAAATCAAACAAACAATTTTTGTGTCGAGTGAGAAATCCAAATTCCAAGAAGTGTAATATTAAAAAGGACAGATCATCTGACTGTAAACTCAAGGGCAGCCTCCTATAAATCTCACGCACATCAGCATTTGAAGCCTATGGGTTGCCATGGTTACCATGACATTGCTAGTCTTATTTATAGCCCTGCGCTATATATATTGCTTTCCAGAAGGAATGAAAGGGATGTCTGGCTGTGAAGGAATCTGGGAAATGCACATTAAAAAAGAAATGCAGAGGGAAAAAAAAAGAGGGATTGCTGAGATCAGATGCTGACTTTTGCAGCATGGGGCCGTGACACCGTCCTCACATTGAAGCAGCCGGGAGGGATGCAAGCAGCTGTGAGGTTCCTTCAGCCCCAGCCTGGTCCAGGGGAAGCCAGGGCAGGATTTCCCGGTGCTGATCCATGCTCCCGAGGGATGTGAGGGGGCACATGGGTGGCATTGCCCCCGGCCTCATGGCTGGGGGGCCAGTGCTGGAGAAGGGCTTGGGGCAGAAAGTGGCAACCTCAGATGTCAGTGCCCTCCAGCGCTGCATCCCTAGGGACAGGCAGCTGTGGACGTCTTCACTGAAGGGGGACACAGTCATGTCCCAGCGTGCTGGGCTTTCCTTCCTCTCCGAAGCAGACTGTAACATGCGTGTATATAGTCACATATATAAAAATATATATATATAAATGTTATATTATACAGGTTGTAACATACATACTTATGTTATGAAGAATATAATTTCTGTTACAAATATTAAAAAGAAAAATCAGTGTTTTTTCAAGACACAGACACTGTCTTGAAATATAAGATAAAGACAAACCTGCCAGATCTGTAAAAAAGAGAAAGAGAAAGACAGGTAGAGGTAGATAAAGACAGAGAGAAGGACAGTAGGAAAGAAAGAGATATAAAGCGGAGAAAGGAAGGAAGGAAGGCAGGAAGGAAGAAGAGAAGGAGAAAGAGAGAGAAAGAAAGCAAGGAAGAAAGCAAGAAAGCAAGAAAGAAAAAAAGAAAGAAAGAAAGAAAGAAAGAAAGAAAGAAAGAAAGAAAGAAAGAAAGAAAGAAAGAAAGAAAGAAAGAAAGAAAGAAAAAGAAAGAAAGAAAAAAAGAAAAAGAAAGACAGAAAAAGAAGGAAGAAAGAAAAAAGATGAAAAAGAAGAAAAAGGATGAAGGGAGGCAGGTGGGTTTTAGGGAGAAAAGGAGGAGGGGAGGAAAGAAGAGGGAGAGGGAGGGGGGAAAGGGGGAGAGGAAGGGATGAATTTTTAATAAAATGCTTCCCCAGATTTTAATCCAATTCCATTTCCCAGATCCAGGTCACTGCCCAGGTCGGCTACCAGCCTCAAAGTCAGTTCCAGTCACCCAAGGCAAGGCAGGGGTGGATCAATAATATAGATAAAAACAGAAAAGGTAAAAGTATCAAAAATGGGAAGCAAAAATCTTAACAGCTGGAATGCAAACCCTTTAAAAAAAAGAGTGTTTATTAAAAAGGGCTGACAATGGTGGCTTAAATGGTGTCTCTGAAAAATTTTCAGGACAGATAGTATGGGTGAGATTACAGGAAGAGTTTCTGAGGATAGGAAGGTCTCTTCAGACCACAGCTGAGCTGAACCTGCTTTGGGAAGGAGCTGGATATGAGGCTGGATTATTTTGCAGAAAGAGCACACACCACACTTCCAATGCGTTGCTTTAGTGGTGAGTATTTTGCTGATTAAAGACCTGTGGGAATGGTTGGAAACAGATGCCTGTAGAAAAAATTGGCTAAGGTCTGATGGAAACAAGAACAGCAAGCTATCCTGTGTCTCTGATAATGGCAGTGAGATATCCCTTCCACTAACTGTGTCAGCTGGCATGGATCCTGACACAGTACTCATTTAGAATACTTTAAAATATACTGTTTAAACTTGTTTTCAGAATTATAAATGCTTTCTGCTTGGTTACCCATGGAATTATAAGGACATAATCCAAAGCTCTCCAGCTGTCTTCACATGGAAAAGCAAACAAGGAAGCAAACAAACCTGCCATTTAATGAGACAATCACAGTTGTAGCAGCACAGGTGTACTCTGAAATCACTTGCCCCTTGATTTTCAGTCCCCTCTTCCTCTTTGACTACGCCTACAGGCTGAGATTTAATTTAGTCTGTTATTGGGAGTACTGCCAGTTTCAATTAGGAAGTAGGAAAAAAATGAAAAGGGGAAAAGAAAATGAAGAAGGGACAAAACTAGAATGAAGTCCCATATTCCTCACTCATTTCAAAGAGATTTCCCCCCCAAAAGTAAAATATTTTCCCTCTTCAGCCATGTAAGGCAGAAATTGAATGTTCCAGTGAAACACTGTGCATGTATTGTAATCTAGCTTCAGTATTAATTACAATGTCATGGCTGTGCCTCCACAGAGATTTTGCTGCTCAGCAGCTAGTTATGCAAGTCCTGTTCAGAAGCAGTCATCATAATATCAATATACTTTTGCTGTTGTCTGCAAATTACCAGATGACCTAATGCTACGGCGAGCTTTTGGACTATTATTTTCCTTTGTATTGATTAAATGTAAATTATTGAGGAAAGTAATTGAGGAAATTCCAGTGTAGCACAGATGACAGTCTGTATAACTAGAGGCTGTCTGTCACTGAATTTGATACTTCTGACCTCACAATTTGATAGAATGTTTATTATCCAGGATGCTCCTCTAGGAGTCTATCATTTAGGATCCCATTTGTTTAAATGGCCACCCAGGCACACTAGAGAGAGAGTGGGAGGATCCATTTGCCAAAAGGAGAACAGATAAATCTCTAGGTGCAAGCAACCAGGACAATGTTTGCATTCAGTTGTAACTCTGGAAGAAAAGAGGGGAAAATCATTAGAGTTGGAATATATATGGCTTTACAAGATTCTAAGCCGGGCTCTCCTCTCCCTCTCCCTCTCCCTCTCCCTCTCCCTCTCCCTCGGTGCAGAGCGACCGTGCTGG
>VXAL01014244.1:8335-52213 GCA_013399475.1 Chauna torquata | reverse complement strand
CCTCTCCTCTCCTCTCCTCTCCTCTCCTTTTTTTTCCAGAGAAATCCTATGGGAAATAATATTCCAACATGATTCTATGGAAACATAATTGCAGCAACTATTCTAAAATATACTGACTTTAGACAGCGAATGGCACTTTGCTTTACATTTACATCCGATTCACTGCAGGTCAGATTATGAAAGAATGTGGACTTTTTATGGAGTCCTTGAGGGGGCATGGTGCCACTTCTCTGGGAACTTGGTCAGCAAAACTCTGACCCGTACCCTGCAAACATGGGTCATGCCTGTCCTCCTGGGACATAGAATTTCTTTCTTTAACTGTAGTGTAACCTTCTGACCTTGTAACTTGTCCACCAAATCACGTACATTAAAAAATTAAGTGCTGATAGGCATTATCTGGGATGCTGGATCACCTCTAAGGTTGGGAGGCCATTAGTCAGTACGGATGAGATTGTGTTTCCGTTCCATGTTAGTCCATTTAAACAGAAGTAGTGACGCAAATATAGTTGTACGAGCTAAACGTCCCTGTGCGTAGCAGAAAAATCAAGGGTGTGTCATAGGTGCAGCTGCAAGGCCGGGGCAACCATGCTCTGCTGTTTGTCAATGCCTTCTTCTAAAGACATTACTTCATGCCTTCAGGGCTGCTGGTATAGTCATGTGCTTACCTTGTGCCATCAAAAATGGTACCATTTGGGAAGTTTTAAATGACATTTAAAAAGGCAGCACTCTGACTGGTCTAGGAAATGCCTGATGCCCCTGCACAGATTGGCCAGAGCAGTGTTGGTGCGTGCTGGAATGCACCCATGGTCAGCAGAAGTCTGAGGGACGTGGTGTTCACAGCAAGGTCACAGCCTGTGGGTGTCAGACACTTGTGGCTCTATAGCTCAGACCTGAAATCAGATGTAGGACAGGTTAAGACAGAGAAGAGGTTAGCTACAAAGGTGAACAATTCTCTTTTTATTGTGAAGGATTTAGGAGAGGATCTCCTTCCATAAAGCCTGAGGTGTTAAATTAGAGCTTGAAATGAAGCCTCATGCTATATTTTGGCTTGAAAGTAAAAGGCTAGTAAGAAAATTTTGTGAGATTTCTACCTTCTAGAACAAACAGCAGGGTCCATGTTATTAAATTTCTACCTAAAATCTTAGTGATTCAAAGAAACCGTATTATCAGGCTGCTGAGATGTCTTTCAATGCTCTTACTGATTTCGATCAGGGATAAGAAGAGGCAGGTTTCAGATGCA
Source organism: Chauna torquata (assembly GCA_013399475.1). NCBI lineage: Eukaryota > Metazoa > Chordata > Aves > Anseriformes > Anhimidae > Chauna > Chauna torquata. The sequence goes on along the minus strand of VXAL01014244.1, from coordinate 50,973 downwards.
GAAGTTCAAATGCAGAAAAAGATGTGGAGGATGTGCTTAAGTTTTGTAATGTGATAACTTTAGTGGTTTTGACATATGAGTGTTTTCTATTTCCTTGCTTTGGAGTCAGGAGAAGTTTTGCTTATTGCTATATTAATCTCAGTACCACATGCCAAAAAAAGTAGTCTTGTTTGCTCCCAATTCTTCCAGTCTTTATCTGTGTATCAAGCTCTCAGCTTTCTTTGACCACTTTGCAGGACCATCTCTGTTTTGTGGCTGCAGAGGTTTCCACTTGGTCCTCCATGCAGAGCATTTAGGATGGGTCAAACAGCAAGCTTGTCTTGCTACTCCCCAGCCAAACCTGTTTAACAATGCATAACACTGTGTAAACAGTGTGCATCTGTCATGGTTGACTCCAAGACTTAAAAATAGGCAGGCATGCACCATTTCAAACACCGTGAAAGCAATGAGGTAGTAAAACAAGTGTATATCACCACCAAATCTAAAATAAATGTTAAGCTAATCAAATACTGTTGTAAGCAGACAATCATATCTGAGGCAAACCTGCATGTAAATATCATTCCTGCAGCTGAAATGGTTTAAAATGATGTAGGTAACACAAGAACAGTACCAGAAAATGTCAAGGAGGCTGAAAGAAAATGAAGCACGTTTCTCATCTCTTGGAAGCTGTGAAGAAGTATATATTTAAATAGAAATTCTTGCAATTAGCAGCTCCAGTGCACAGTGGCACTTGTTAAGATCTATTTTTCTTATTTTAAGTGTTCCTCAAAGTGGTATTTTATTCTTGCAGAACTGCTGCTATTCTCTGTATTTGCCATCATCCCTTTCACAAGTTTCATTTCTTTAGTGTTATCTACATTTTCAGAAGTATTTGGACTTCTAACATATTTGCAAGCTTTCTTTGTCAGAACAAATGAACGAGATTACCCACAGTCATTTACTTAAGCAGCAGTCCTTTTCCTTTGCTAGTTAAACCCCCTTCCAGTCTGCTTAGCAAGCAGTCTTTTTGACCATTAGAAGCTGATACTGGGCAACCAAGAAGATTCCAGCCTGCCTGAGCCTGCCTTTTATCTGCAATGCAACACCCAGAGACTGATCTAACCCTTGGTGCAACTTAAAGTAGCCCCAGGCCATGCAAATTTGTGTTGCCATGAAGGGCTCTCTGAGGACTGATATCCCCATTTTGCTCCAACTCTGCATCTGATGAACATAAAGATCCTTCAGTGACAACCTATGCCTAAATTCTCCAAAATGTCCTTTCAATGGCATGAAAGAGGTTATGTATATCCACCTCTCTACATCTACAGGAATATCCTGTAATATCTGATTCAGTAACGGGTAGAAAATTAGTCTTACGTTAATCAACTTGAATGTCCCACTTTCCTTGAATTTTCCTTTTTTTTTTTTTAAGGCTGAAGGAGTGACTGAAATACCGTATATTAAATGGGGAAGTGCAGGCACCCTTGCGTGGAGCAGCGCCTGGTCTTATGCTGTGTTGCAGCTGGGTTATACTGGCTGAGAAAGAAGAGTTTTCTTCTCAGAGCTGGGAGTCCCCATGATGCAGTTAAACTTCTCAGGAGTCCTGTGCTTCTACATCTCTCTCATGTATTTTTGGTCTTTAGCAAGTAACAATAGTACTCATTTCTACTCTTCATTTTGGGTAAAAACTCCATATTTCTATTTTACTACTTAGAATTTTTCAGTATTTAGAACTGAATTTTTGGCAGAAGTGTTTCACTGTTTTCTCTGATCAGTAACATGGCACAGCCTTACCTTAATCTCCCCATCTTAATCACCCTTGACCATTTTTTTAATGCAAAATCATACCTATTCTAGCACAATGATTTGCTGCAAATTGGCTTTCCTGATGATGTGAATCCCTGTGAGCTGTCTTTGACACATTCACAGGTATCACTTTGTTCTTTTCTTCCACAGAATTTCTGCTTCTTGCTCCCTTGCGCATAAAGTCAAACAGGAGCTTTGCTACACAAATACCTCACTAATACAAACTCCAGTACTTCCACAAAACCTTGACATCATGAACAACTCACAGGAAGAAGAGAAAATTTTGCAAAGACACAGACTTTTCAGACAGATAGTAGTGGGAAATGAGACTTCACCACAGGAGAAGATTGAGGAAAGCTGATAAAATAACAATAACTTGTTAGGCAATAAAGTGATCAAAGGACCTAGTTAGTAATAGAAGCAATTGCCTTCTATTTGTCTAAGCACAAGCTGTGTCTGCTGTGTCCTATAAGGAGTAATTGCAAATGGCATGGTTTTTAACCTCTGGTCTCCTGAGACACCATTGAAAGTAAGGTTGTGTGGTGCTTTACCCTTGACAAAAGAAGCGCATATTTAAGAAGGGATCACGAGACTGCAGCTGTGCCCTCCCTGAAGGTTGCTGAGGAGCGGGGTCAATATATTTAGCAAGCTGGTTCGAGCCCTCAGGAGGGAATGGGAGAAAGGGGGAGCACAGTCCTCAGCTTTGCTCTGAAGGCTTGCTCAGCACAGCTAATGTGAGCGCAGCCAGCTGGTAACGAGGCTGCTGTAGATGCTGCAGCTAAGAGTCGGGTATGCAGAGGAGAGAGAAGAAAAGAAGGAGCTTTCCTGAGGAAGCAGCTGAACTCTTTATGTAGCTTAATTCTTTTATGAGTATCAGTGACTTAATCAAGATGACCATGGTAAGTATTACACCGTATTTATTAAATAGAGAAATCAAGATTTATTGAGAAAGACTAAACCACAGAGATGGAAAAAACAAATCCAGTTTTCCAACACTTCTTTCCTGTCTTTTGTTTGTGACACATAGAGTATGAGCTACTCTCTTCTGCTGCCTGTATCTGACAGCTGTGCAGTTTGCAGAGCCAGAATTACCTTCTCTGTGTGCAGTTGCACCCCTCACTTTTAGAAAAAAATGCTACGACATAGTGCACATATTAGATCAAGCCAGCAAATCAAATTCTGATATTGAACTACAGAAAGAGAGAAGGAAGAAGCAGTGAAGAGAGCAGTGTGTGGCCTGGATAGCAGGAATATACAGGAGATTTATGGCCTTATGAGATATTAGTTAAAATTAATTTGTGCTGCTAGGAAAGAAGGGGACGTGTTTGCAATCTCAAGGCTAAAAAAAGTGAAAATTATAGCCTGGGACAAATTGCAGAAAGCTGTGTGTTTATTAGCCTCCAGGATGACATTTGTAATCAAATGTTTTCATGCAGAAGGTTACATCTTCCTCATGCTCCCTAGATTTTAGTTCAGCATCCTCTGAACTAATGCGTGCTTTCATGGCTTCTGCCAGGATAAGGCACTTTCTTGCCCTCTGACATGCTTGAGATACGGCTTTGGTGAAAAGGTGGCCATCTGAACCCCTTCCTTGATATAGGTCTCCCAGCTTAAATTTCTGACTTATGTTCCTGTTCACTGATTTATGTATTCTCCAGCCCTACTGCTGGGTCTTCCCAGTTTCTCAGGCATAGAAGTTTCCATGGTAACCTTGCGAGTAAAGGTAAAACTGGTGGAAGACAGCAGTAAGCCAACAAACCACCAACGTGCAGAAAAGCTGCTCAGGGCCAGGTTCTGAAATGTTTTGGGAGGACAAGTGCAGACAGGGTATGAGGCACTCGTAGCTTGCTGAACTGGACTTTCCCGGTCAAGCTTTATGCTGCTAAATGAAGTATTTGAAAAATACTCTAAGCATGGTAGAATTTATTAAAACAAGAAAACAGCCCAGACTGTTAAAGTAAAACATGTAAGTAGTATAAGTAGCTCCAGTGCCACCAAAACCAAATCAAACCAAAACCAAATCTGACACAGTGACAAGATCGATAGCAGAGGGACAAGAACCAATAATTATTGGCCCAGGTCACAATGTCAAATAGGCACATCCATTCAACCACTAACAAGAAGGCTGAGTTGAGAGGGGAGCTGCTGCCTCTTTCCAAAATATGTTTTTTCACTCTTTGGATACAAGGGGGTTTACTTAAAGCACAATGGCTCCTGATGGAGGGGATTCCAGTTTCAAGGGGACAGTGGGGTTGTCCCTGGCTTCCTGCTGCTTGTACATGACCAGTAAAATGTAATCAACTACATAATCAGTTCCTGAAGAGGAACCGTGTCCAAACTTATTCTGATGTTTATTCTTCTGTGACACTCAGAGTATTTTCTAGTAACAAGGCAAAGATTGTTAAGCTCCTTCTGATTTTTTGAGGTCATTCAGAAGCAATATTTTCAGGGTTTGTTTTTAAAGATTTTTGTCTTATTGTTTACTAATTCTCTCACATGATCTTCTTAAATTCACAAATCTAGAGTAATCTCAAGAAAAACATTACTTAAAGATGACTTTGTGGAAGTCAGTGGGACACACGGAGGTGTGTAAAACTCAGATTTACAATAAATCGTAGTTCTTAGGGTTTTTGGGTGTAATGCAAAAGGCAAAGCACACCTTGGTGTGGAGCAGACGGGGATGTCCCTGCAGGCCTGGAGTACCCTGCAGGGCTGGGTGTTAGTCACCAGCAGCACCCACACCAACAGCCTCTCCTTGTTTTCAGAGATTCTCTTTGTTGTGGGGATAAGATACAAAGCTAAAGGAGACCAGATCATACTGCTAGGAAAAAATAGAAAAAGAAAAAGAAAAAAAGCCCTCACCAAAGCGTGAAAGAACGACTTTAGTACTTTGGCCTGATTACTTAAAACAGTAGGATTTCTTCAGTTGCACAAAGTGGCTAATGAGCTCTGAAGAGGGATGAAGAGCTTTGAAGGGGCTAATAACTTTTAAACGTGCTCATCACTGGACCTGCATCTTCCAGAAAGGTAGGGGTCTGACAGCCTTCAAGGTCTGCAAAGTTCAGGAAAATGTCTGACTACATGAAAGGGAGGCAGTGACAGAGACTTGCTGTGGTCAGGGGGGAAAGGTCTGGAGCAGAAGCCCTGACGATGAGATATATACATATGTGTAGGGAAAGGAAGTGGTGCCTGTAACACGTTATCTGTCTGCTTTGTTGTTCACCGGTTCTGTCCCATTGACACTTAATGCATTTGCTCTGCATTTGCTATTACCACCCAAATAAACAACACAGCGAAGAACCACTAATGCACTAAGCTGCCTATCTAGAAGGAACCACAAAGTTGTGTCTCCATCTGTCAGGGATTAGCCGCCAGGAAAGACAAATGTTTTTGCATTAAATGCTAGAATTGCAATTACTTTTTACAATAAGGGCTGGAAAAAACAGGCTGCACTTTGCTTCTCTGATGAGTGGTGTGTTCCTCCCTACGTCTGCCCTGATTATTTGAAAATGAGCTGCATTTTTGTAGCTGCTTTTGATCTGTACCCTTGAGTGCGTAAAATATTATGTAAGGCAACCTGGAGAATGCAAAGCAAGGACCTGCTTTTAATAATTGTGAGACTAGATTTATGCAACTGATGGGATGACAGAGATAGAAATACAGTAAGACACGTGACAGCAAAATGTGCCATTGATGTAGGCACACGTCAGCGTACTCCTTTGTTTTTGTTGTCATTGGTATGATTCATGTTGCATAGGAAATAGTTTTCTAACACACTTCAAGGACCGGGCCTAAATGACCACTGACTTTACAGCTTGGTCGTGGTTTGCACTTCTAAAAATAAATTGAAAAAGACCATCATTCTGGCTGCATGACATGTAGCAGCGCTTGTGCAAAGTCACCAGCAGCATGGCAATGGGGAGTTCTGCCTGCAGACCCAAGTGAGTCTCTCTGGAAGCAGCCACCCTGCCCTGATGGCTTCTCTTTCCAGATTTAGAGTCTCGTGGCTACCAGCTCATCCTAAACAGCCTTCTGTCCTCTGAGACTCACCTGTTCGTTCCCAAAATTAGAAAAACAAAGAGGCTTGATGAAGTTCTGCCTCCTTGTAATGTTCCTTGGTCTGCTCTGACATGCCCCAGCACTTAACTTCAGCAGTGGGAAATGCTAAGCAATTTGTCACTGTTGGCACAAAAGCTGCTTTACAAGATTTTTTTTTCTAGCCCCTTCTTGTGGAAGTTTGCAGTAATAGACTGTAAATAAATGTATAGTTAGAGTCTACTCTGAAGTTGCCTGAAGTTTGAAGCTGCTCATGGCAACAACAAATTTTTCACCTGTTCCTTAGTCAGTATTCTTCTAACCTTAACAGCCAATTAAGAGACCACATACTGTACATGCATCAATTTGCAGGATGCTTTTTCAGTGCTTGAATTAGCATGGCATGCAGGAAATAGCTGACAAACAAGTTAATTGGTTGGCTAGGCATTACATGTACATCCATTTCTGCAGGTTTTTGTGGTCTTCTCGCTGCTTGGAATGATACCCAGGTGTGAAAGGAAAGCCCTCCTTCTGAACCACAGCTCTGACTGCTGTAGTTGCTCTCTGCTCTCACACTTGCAGTAGGCGCTTACATTCTGTGCCACTGCAACTTCATTTGAAGCATGCCTAGGTTTTGCTGATAACGAGGGTGAGGGGCTTAATTTTGCCTTATCAAAACAAGCAGGGATTCTTAGGGTTGCATCCCAGATGGAGATCTTTCGCCAGAAGTTTTGTACAGTGCTTATTGCTGTGCAAACAGAACAAAGCTGGTGTGTGTCCCCAGGAGCTTGCAGTCAAAGACAGGTACAGGCTGCACTGCAAACAACTGAATTGTTCAAAAAATAGTGGAAATAATAGTGTTTGGTTTCCTGAGGATTTCTTTCAAAAGCTGGTGGATGTAGATAGATACCGAGGATGACATAAGCATTGGCAAAAGCTTTGTTTGCCATTAGCATATTTATAATGTCTTCCCAACACCTAGATCTTGCTTTACCATGTTCTTCCTGTGGTCAGGGTCCTTTCAGCAGCGGCTGTGTTTCTCACTCCTGCCTGCTTTCCTGAAGTGGCTGATCACCTTTAGGCACTGCTCTCTACTTGTCAGGCACCCATCCACAGCCCTAATTTCTGTGGGAAACCTGGCTAGGGCAAATAGAATGGAAGAACAGGAGGTGAACAAAAGTATGTTTGAACTGTTAGCTGTAATTATGTTTTGTAGTTTCTGTTGCTGTCAGCTTCTTCCTTCTGGTCTCCAGGGTCTTCCGTGTGTTCAACAGGGACAGGTGAACAAAGGTAGCAAAATAAATCAGTCTGTGTTGATCTCTTTGCTACTCTTGCATAGAAGGGAGTAAGAAATAGCAAAGATTTCTTCTGATCTTGATAGGAAATTTCCTGGAAGCAGAATATTGTCTGAGTGTGTGAGTGTTGTTCAATTAGAGGATACTAAAGTGAGTAGTTTCACAGGATTACTTGGAGGAGTTAAAGTGAAAAGGGTGTGTCCTTAAGGAAGAAGAGCTGTCACATGAGATCTGTTCTCAAGAGATGGCACGCCAGGATATCAGAATCCAGGTATAAATGATATCGGGTGGAAAAGTCAAAAAAAAACAACCAAACAAAAAGGACTGTGAACCAGGTGGAACTGAGCTGGAATCCACACTGATGGACTTGTGGACAGTAGCTTTGAGGAGACATATATTTCACACATTAAATCTCCTGCTGTATAGCATGTCTCGGAAACTTCACCACCTTCGAGGATAAGGAGCAGAATACAGTCTGCAGGGAGAGCCAGCTGGACAATAGTCTACTTTCACTGTGAATTTAAAATTGGGATAGCTTTTATAAAGCCAAAAAAGCCCATTCACACCCACGCACGTGAGCCGTACGGCTGGGAGGAAGCCAGCTGTCTTGCTATCCCAAAAGATTAACCCAAGAAAAAAACACAGAGGCAATAAAAGAGCAACCTTTAATAAAAGTCATGGTAAACAAAATGTTAAATTCTTTGAAAATACAATCTGATACTTATCAGGCTGGTCCAAATGCAATGCTGATCTCTAAAACCTGCTTGTTTTGCCTCTAGTTAAAGCTGGCTATCTTTGTTACTGACAAATAGAGCAGTGTCATGCACAGCATTCTGGTCTCCTGACATTAAGTGATGGTGAATCTTAGACACATTCAGGATTTACATTAGAAAAGAGGATGAAAAATAAGGTTTTTACAGACTACAGGTTGTGCATGCCTGTTGGGAGTGTACTAAATAAAGCTAGCTTAAAAAAAGACCTAAAAAAATATTAATTCCAACCTTCCCTCTTGCTTCATGCAGAGGAAAATATGGCACAGATGCTGTCAGCCTGCAAATGTCAAGCCAAAAAGTGTGTCTACATACTACTAAGACAAAGCTGTGAGAAATATGTTTATTATTCTTTCTTTTTATTTTTTAAATTCATATTCTAGCCATTTTAATACCCACATTTTTTGACCTGGAAGATCTTTTATCATACAAACAAACCATTGCAGAGCAGAAATTAGCTGTTTAGCAGAAATACAAAATAAATTTCTGTATAAAAGCAGACTCTAACTAGATTGTCTGGAGTATATTCTTCACACGGGTGGTAGTGGCTGGCATACGAATGAGGGGTGAGGTGCTCCATATTGCCTAGTTAGTGTAATGTTGTTAGATTAAGCACTTTTTTTCTTCTTTTCTGATGGACCTAGGTAACAACAGGAGGAAATATTTAAATGCACAGACAAGGCTTAGGAATCTGCATCAGTATGGCAGTAAGTTTGTTCATCATGATCTCTACAACGCCTTCAGTTCACCTGTCTTTCTAAACAGAATCATAGAATCACATAATATTCCGAGTTGGAAGGGACCCACAAAATGTCCCATTCTACTAGGCAGGACCTAGTTTCTGTAAACTAGCTAATCCACTGGAAGGTGAAGTATGTATCAGGCAATTACCACAATAATGACAATTTGTGTTTATTCCTGCGGGTCAGCGGTGGCCAGAGGAGGACTAATGCTCAGCCTGGGAAGTATCCAGAAGGTTGCTATTGCAGACACATCTTGCATTTTATGCATACAACTTCCAGCAAAAGCGGGTGAGATGTTAACAGCTCATGAACTCACACTATTACAGCTTCAGCAGTAAATTTGTGAAGGACCTATAACAACTTGTCTTGAGAGGGAAGCTGCCGCTGGGGCAGTTGATTGCCCCAAATATGAATTCCTGAAGAAAATTCAGAATTATTACATTCTTACATGTACAGCACCAAATGTGTTTCGAAATTTATGCTCATTTTAAATCTTGTTGCAGTATGGTCATCCATAAACTCAGGTTGTCTTTAGAGTCCTGTCACCTTCTATGTTTTATTAGTGGCTCCCAAAGTCTTGTCCTGGGCCTGGGGATTATCTTCTAGCTGGGTAAACCTTAGGAGAAACCAGACTTAACAGCTCTCCACTTTTTTAGTAAATGCAGAACAAGAATTTTTGCATGGAGAATGTGATACACAGCCATGCCATCGCACATTGTTGTCCAGTGCCCAGCACAGGTCCAGCCGGTGGAGTGTGAAGAACTCTAACATAAAAGAAAGACCAGAAATCCTCTATCTGAATGCGTGCAATTGCAGCACGAGACCTCCTGCTGCATGAGAGCTCTTGTGGATATGCTCAGCTCTACACATTTCTTATCTCCACAAAACAACGTCTGGGAAACAGGCATGAGGAACATGTGCCAAAACCACGAGGCAGGATACTTCTGTGCTAACTTCTTGAAAAGCACCTCCAATAGTTTCGTTAAACAGTATCAGTGTCTGAGAAACTTAGGAAGAAGCCACTGTAAAAGTCATGTGGATATTTGGTAAAGAGGGGATAGGTGATAGGTAGGGAAATGTTAGATGAAGGAAATGAAAGAGGTGCAGAGAAATTTGGTATCATTTAAAAATAAACAGCATATCTTAATTCTGAATGCTGTATTCCAACACTTCCAACACCAAAGGAAAAAGTAACAGTGTATTTGGCCTATGGCCCCTGTCCTTCATCTTTTACTTAATTTAAATTTGTTTAGTTCCAGTGATTTCAGGAAGGTTGCACCAATTTCTGTTTCTTGAGAATCTGGCCAACTGTGTTTGATCACATTACTCTGCTTTGTGGTTTATTTCATATTTCATGTCTGCAGACTTTCAGTCTTCTGAGAAAAAGCGAGAGTGTAAACTGCATTAATGAATATCTCAAATTGTACTGGGCGTTATTTTTAGGAGTAAAGAAGGACTTCAGGAAGGATGAGAGAAGAATGAAAAGGTAAAGTCTTTTTTTTATTTTTTATTTTAAGACAAATTGCTATTTTAAGGCACTGAAAGGGAGGTAGAGGCCAAAGTCTCTCCCGAGCAGATGAAGGAAGGAGACAATACTTCCAGGCTAGAAGGGAACAGTGCTTTTCTCAGCACTTCTCTAAAGGTAGGAAACTGGAAAGCATTGCGTTTTCGCACTGAGTTCACAGGCCTCGGGAGGCATCCAAACTCTTTCTTCATTTTTCCTCATCTTTCTCACCACTGTTGCCTTCTCAAACAGAGAAGATGTCACTTCTGCAGGTGGCAGAGGAGCCTGTTCTTTCCCTTGTCTGTGGCTGTAGGACTTTATAGGGCATAAAATCTATTGTGGCCTCAGTGTGCTCTTTAGATGTAACCTCCTCTGATACAGATCTTTTTCAGGCAGACTGTTTTTTTTTTTTTCCTACTGGATGTCAAAAGAAGGTATTCTTCATTACCTCCTTCAAACAGTTGTTCATTTGTGCATAGTCCTTTGTATATATTTTGCTGAAGGCCCTCAGATTGCTGAGGAGGCCATGGGAAAATTTGGCATATCCCAGAAGGACAACTGGGAGGAGGAGTGAAGTATACAGCTTTTAAATAATCAGTGTTATTCTATGCAGTTTGATCATAATATATTTCAAGTGCTTTTCTGGTTTATTGATATTTCTAGAGTAACTGCTTTATTTTTGTGGAAACATCTTTTTCCCCCAGCTCCTTTAAGCTGTGCAGACTGGTCCATCACCATTCAGGGAACCCAGGCTGAGCAGCAGTTCCAGCATAGATGGCACTGAAGCAGCCACCCTGGCCAGGAGATCTTGGAAATGATGAGTCCTGCTGCTGCGGCCATTTCTGTCTGAGAGGGCAAGAGCCTGGTTAAGGAGAACGTTGGAGGGTCTTAGAAAAACACCATGAGGTGTGGCTTACCAATGGTTCTAGGCATACACCAGCCTCTGTGGCAGGGTAATGATGTCATGGTCCCTGTTACACAACTGCGAACACATGGAAAAAATAGTGTGGTTTTTTTTTTTGATGCATATTTGTCCTTCTTTCATAGTTTACACCACATGAACAATTAACATCACATAGTTAAATCTGCTTTTAAATGGTTGATGGTCTTGAGGGTTAACAGATTCTTGACCAGTGCCCACCATACCCAAACATCTTGACAGAGTGATTCAGGGACCACCACACCCAGAGGAATAACATCATATGTAGTTTCTCTGAAAATGTGCATTGCAGTGTGTACATCCTCCTTGTTCTAAGCAGTGTGTGGCTGGCAATTAGCAGCTGTCAGGCAACCTGTTCTTCACTGTAGTGTGCACTTCAGTGTGAAGCTTGCATCAATGCAGTCTAATGCTACTAATCAGGCAAGCTACAACATCAGCACCCAACAGCACTTCACCACATGAAGAAGTGTAGCAGTGGATCAGCGGTCATGTCATGAGTCTAGTGATACAATGACGCCTTTAAAGTACTTTACATCTGCATTGAAGTGAATTTCACTTTGTTTTTTTTTGGAACAAGTAATTTATGCTGTCTGTTTCTCTCCTCTAAGTCTTCAAAATTGTACGGAACATGTCCGTACTGTAGCACTGTGAATGAGGTACAGCTTGAGATACTTGTAAAGAGAATGTAAAAAATGTCTGCAAGCATGGAACTGAAAGAGATGAAACCAGGGGAAGGGAGGGAGGCAATCCATGGGCAATGTTTGCTGCTTCTGCTGCTAGAGGGGACGTGAGGGTAGGGAACTGCTTCTGCTGTGAGAAGGGGCACCTTCTCACACCAGTGCTTTGTGCATGCTCTGCCCATCTCTCTGCAGCTACATGACATCTGGATTTCCAGAGCTCTGGCAAAGGCAAAGAACTCAGTGAGACAGCAGCCTTGTGCAGCCTCTTGAGGCTAGTGGTACCATGTCAGAGCAATGACTGGCCCCACGGAGGAGCCAGCTTTTGCCACAGTCATTGTTCTGTGTTGACCAAAGGCGTTGCTCAGCCTGATGAGATTTCTTCTTTTGCCTTTCTCTTTCTTTCCCCCCCCCTCGCCCCTCCATCTGATGATTAAGTGATTTAGAGTGAAGTAATAGCAGCAATCATTGGCAAGAATCAGAAAAGGAATTGCTATGCAAAACAAACAAACTTTCAGCACGAGTCCATTTTTAATGTATACTTTGAAGCACATTTAATAATGTAATTCTCCAGTGAATCTAAATGTTTAAATATACCTGTGAAGGAGAAAAGTCACTGGCTCAAGCAAAATTGCTCTGAACTATATCATTAATTTTGATACACTGAAATTCAGCAGGCCTACACTGAGTTATAATGTTGAGATTTTTATGGGTAATTTAATGCAAATGAGAAAATTTTTTTTTCCTTTCATGCATGTGGATTTTATCTAGGGTGGTGACTTTCACTTTAGTGAACATAAATTTCTTGTGTTTTAGACAGATTATGTTAACACTATGTGAAGTCATAGGAGAATTTTAAACAGAAAAAAATAGAAATTTTAGAATAAATAGCTCATTTCCTTGTCTGTTAGTAAAATGTAAGTTTTCAGGACCTGGGCAGATTGCTTTATATTTTCAAAACTGTTAAGGTTTTTGCTTGGAAAGTTAAGAGTTTGGGATTTCTTCCAGACCTTTCATATTTACCTCTGTTTCACCCTTCACGCTTGTGAGGTACCTCTGATATTCTGAGGAAATATTAATTTCTCCTTCACAAGCTGCCCTTCACACAGTATTGAACTGTGCACAGTCAAAGATCTACCATATATGAGACTTCACAGGAACAGCTTGTCCTCTGAGTAAGATGTGCAGCTGCAAGAATTCTGGGTTCATCCTCTTCCCAATCAGCTATGTATGTGCCAGTACCTGAAAATGTGGAGAATATGTGGATTATGTTACAGCACGGGATTATGTTACAGTCAGGATGTGAGCATAGCTCAGAGTAGTTTAAAACCACCCAGCGCACCTTCTAGTAACAGCATACATAACTGTGAAATACCAGATACGGGTGAGAAGCTCGGTATATAGGTGGAGTATTAACCTCTGCTGCCGCACTCCTGTTGCCTCTAGGTAGTCATGGGTATCTGAATTAGCAATTTTAGAGTTCGTTCACGCTCAGTCTTTGTCAGGAACTTGCAGTAGCGCAGCTCAGGGGTTTTAGGCTGCAGTACATGTGGCACCATTGCTACGGGGACCGGTGACAGCCAGCCCTGTGCAAAGCTCAGTGGCTTGAGCTGCCCCAGTTCCTCGTGCATGCTCACTGGTGCTTTCTCAGCAGACTGACAAAATCTCACCAGTGTGTTTATAGGTGTTGGCACAGCCTGCTCTCTTTTCTCATCACTTGACCTCTTAACACCTTAAATCCAATGGTGTGGTTTAGCACATTTAATCTTAAGCCACTGTTACTCAGGGCTTTGCAGACCAAAGCAAGGGAAGCAGTGGGGACATCTCTCTCTCCTGTCCTGGGAACACCATGGCGCTGAGACTGAGGACCAATTCAAGTGTTGCCTCCACTGGTGCTTCCTCTGTTGAGCAACATGTGCGTCGATAGCTTGCTCTGTGCCCCAGCCATCACTGTCTGTCTGTTTGCCCTGAAGTGGGGGCAAGGTGAAACAGCCCCCTGTGCTGTGCTGCACGTCCACTCTCATGAAGGCCATGCTATTCCTCAGAAACCTGGGAGGCCTCAGTCATAAAAGTCAGGTCAGAACAGTGGTCATGTTATAAGAACTTTGCCAAAACCAAGTGATGTTAGTGAGGAGTACAAATTGCTGCTAAGAAACTGTCATAGTTTTGGCTGGGATAGAGTTAATTTTCTTCGCAGAGGCTCAGACAATGCTGTGTTTTGGATTTTTGATGAAAACAATGGTGATGTTTTCGGTTGCTGCAGAGCAGTATTTACATAGAGCCAAGGACTTTTTTGCTTCTTGTGCTGCCCTGCCAGCGAGGAGGTTGGGGGTGCACAAGGAGCTGGGAGGGGACACAGCCAGGACAGGTGACCCAGGCTGACCAAAGGGATGTCCCACACCATATGGCATCATGGTCAGCGATAAAAGCTGGGGTAAAGAAGGAGGAAGGGGGGAGCGTTTAGAGCGATGGCGTTTGTCTTCCCAAGAAACCGTTACGCGTGATGAGCCCTGCTTTCCTGGAAATGGCTGAACACCTGCCTGCCCATGGGAAGTAGCGAATGAATTCCTCGTATTGCTTTGCTTGCCCACGCGGCTTTTGTTTTACCTAGTAAACTGTCTTTATCTCAACCCATGAGTTCTCGTACTTTTACCTTTCTGATTCTCTCCCCCATCCCATGTGGGGAGAGTGAGTGAGCAGCTGTGTGGTGCTGAGCTGCCTGCTGGGGCTAAACCACAACAGAAACTGATTCCACAGTTTGCCATTGTTCTCTTCTTTTGTGGTATTTTACCACTGCAGAGGAGAGGAAAGCTTCACTTTGCTTATTGTGTGGTAGGTGTGAACAGCCATGCAATGTACTAGGTGATGGTGGTGTAGATCGTCATTCATAAAGCCCAACTTCATTGCAAAGAGTCATATTAAGGAAATATGGGCTGACTAAATTAGAACTCATTCAGCGTGGACTAGGAAAAGTGGGAGCATATTTTAATGTCATTGAAGAATGATATCTTTCCATGTGAAAATACTATATACATGGAAAAATGGTGATAATTAGGACAATAAGTGAATCAACACCAATACTAATGTTACAGTGCCATGGAATGTGGCAATACCTCATTACTGGGCAATAATGCTTCTGTTAACGTCAACAGCATAGAACATTAGCAAGAATTAAAAAACTGATTAATAGAAACAACTTTTCTTTCAAGGCAATGTACCTGATCTCCAGTGCATGAGAATCTACTGGGAGATAATAGATAGAAGCTATGTACTACAGGCAGATTAAAAAAGGGCAATGAACCATGATGGAGGGAAAATTGCATTTCCATCTGGAGTTATTAATTGAAGAAACTGTTTCAAAGTGAACACATTATAGCAAATATACATTAAGGTACCTAGAAATAAAGGTAGACTTAGTTTTTTTTCACCTTTTCAGACAATATGTTTCCAGTGGAGCCTGCAGAAATTATAACCATCAATCAAATTAATATAGCTGCTTTCCACCACAGAAGTAGGTGTTTTTTCTCTAAAATCCTGTTCTTTAATGCAAGACTACTGTCCTCCCATCCAGGAAGAACAACAGAAAACTTTTCCTTGAAATCTCTTTGCTGATCTCAGCAGTATGCCAAGCTTCTGCTAATGGTAAAAACCAAACACTAAATCAGTGTCCCCTGTCAGATTCGCTTTTGGAACTTACAGGTACTGAGCATGTAAATCCCCTTTGGACCCATTACAGACTGATGAAGAAGCCCTAACAAAACCCAGAACAGGTGACTCTTTTCAGCTCTGCCTCTTGGGAGATTTACCTGCTCAGACTCTTTCCTCACTTGCAGAATGGAAGTTTGATTCCCTCCATATCAAAGCTCTTTCACCAGTACAGAGATGCACCAGGTGAATCACAAGAATATTTCTAGGGACTCCACAAGGTGATTTTCCTCAGGACATCAGCAAGAACTGAATCAGAGTCTGAAGATTAGAAATTATGGGACTGGATGAAAGCTTTTGGCCCTTGGAATCTTGCACTGCCCAAAAAAAGTGCTGTGTTTACAGCTGATCCTGGTTCTGTATGATAACCAAACTGCCCACAGAAAATGTTCCTAAATAGCTACTAAATGCCATTTCTTCACCCTCAAGCTCATGGAGATATTAATGGTTAGTTTGCTGCAACCAAAAAAGTGATTTTGTTAAAGGACACGAGTGCAACTGATTTGACTTTGCAAACCCTATTTGACAGCAAATTTCCTTGTTGGCTGCCTGTCTCATTTTCAACATGAAAGGAGGCAGTAGAAGCAGCAAAGTTCTACGACACCTCTCCTTAATGTTTTGGGCTACCACATGCTGGCAGGACAACTTGGAGAATTTGAACTTCGACATCCATCTTCATTGGCAGAGAGACTGAAACTTTTCTAAAATCAGAAGCAATCTTTGATTTTGGTTTGTATGTCAGTAATATTTTATGTACACATTTTACTTCCTCCTTTGATACATCAAAAGGAAACGAAACATTGGACTGCAAAACCCAGGAATGGTCTTGTAAACCATTAGCAAAGGGCAGAAAGGCCCAGAAAAGTTGTGAACTGATTAATTTTTTTAAAGAGGGCATCAGATTTCATGCTGTGAAGTATTAATTTAGAGTGAAGCCTGACTTCCTTTTCCTGGGATGCTGTTAGCTGTATAGTGAAAGATTTACATTACTTATGTCGAGAGAGATTAATGAATGAAAGGAAAAAAAATCCAAAGTCAAGCAGAGAGGTTCCTTTGGGAGGACCCATGCCAAAGGAATGGGAATGCCCATGTCTTCCCAAATCCATTCGCAAAACACACTGTTAGACCATTGAAATTGTGTCCTGTAGGATAAATATGTTCTTTTTACAGAAGACGTCCAGAGCAGATGAACAGAGTAGGTTGCTGGTTGCTAGCTGTCTGCCCCAAAACTGTAAGATCAGGGAACGTTTCTCTTCATCTCAGGAGAATGAAGACGGAGACAGCAATGACAGCAAATGCTACTTCTAGGTCACACAGCAAACCAGTGGCAGGACTGTGTCATGAAAGCCAGTCTGAAGAAGCAGTACTCTTCTGACAAGAGAGAGTCAGTATTGAATGGAAACACCATCAACGATGGAGAGTAACAAATTCTGGTGATTCAGTATTTATACTGGTTCTAGATATCAGTGAAAAAAATATGCTTACAAAAGGTGGATAGAAACTGTTTTTTAGGATGGATGACCTTGCCTACCGGACACATCCATCTCTCTAACTGGGACAACTCTGGCTCTGCCTTCTCCATACTGCCTCATGAGGTAGCAGTAGAAGACAGTTTAAAGTCACCCTAATGACTATCCCAATTAATAGGTCTTTTGCATTTTTTATTTGCCTACGTTTGCACTGTGAACTGGAATGCTTTTTGTTGACTACCTTTGGATTTGTACATTTGTTCATGTCTAAAGGGGAAAAGATAACAATTTTATCTGCAGACTCTGATCCTGTGAAAACAATGGTAAAATATTCAAAGCCTTAATTTGTAGGTGCGTTTTCTACAATCTGCCAAATTCTGTAGTTAAAGCATGGGAAAATGGGACAGTAAGCGTAAGAAAAGTCGATGGAGTAACTATTGCCAACTGCTATGACTATCGTAGTGTTTATAGAAAAAAATAGAGTATCAACTACCTAGGAAAAAAGGAGCATTTAATGGTTTAGGTGAGATATTGGCTATAAACAATCTCTCATTTCAGTTAAAAATTGTATATAATCCTGGTTTATTCAGTAGAAGTACCATAGTCTCACTAGCAACTCTTCTCTATCATTGCCATTGCTTAGCGTTGCTCTTAGCTCTGGGATTGTTCTTAGCAGCTGAAGACTGAACTATTTTAAAACTGGAGTGACTCTTCATCTCAGCTGTGACACAAAGCAGGCTGTGGCTTTCTCTAAAGCAAGGGGCCCCACGGATGGACAAGGGGATGGTGGTGGTGGGGCTGTCGAAACTCCTCTTCAGAGTTTCCACTTGCAAACAAGGAAGTTTTTTTTTTAAAAAAGCATTAAGTAAAACAATGATTGCAACAATAGCTGTGGAGGAAAACACTGCATTTTATTATTTTACTGTCCTCTGGGTGCTTTGCAAGCTGTCCCTGCAGCATCAGCACTAGTAGTCAAATTAGGATTGAAACAATGCGCTGGATAATTGGAAGTTGTTTGGTCTTTTATGCTTGTAGCGGCACTCCTAAACAGAGGTGTAAATTTAGTTCTTCCATTATCTTTATCTTGGTCATGTAGCTTCTTCAACTTAAAATTAATCACTTTGATCCAGAAAGAAATGGCCTACTGTCTTTAAAGACGTGGCTGGTTGCTTTTCAGGATCTACACAAGACCCTTTGAATAGCTCATGTTTAAGGGCTTTTAGGCAGACTAAATTTAGAGTTTTACTTCATAATGCTGGGCAGGACATGGTTTACCGTTTTTCTAAGAAAAGACCATTGATCATTCAGGCTGTATTACAGAGCTAGCTGCACTGGGGAATTAATCCACCTGAAGTATAGCAGCATGAAAAGAAAAAATGTCTGTGAGAGAGACTACCAAAATCAACAGGGACACCAAAGAGTTTAGTGTGCAACCACAGCCAAGAAGTACCAATCTTCTGTAAATCAACACCCAGAAACCCTAACTTCTTTCCATTTGGTCTCTGTGCTAACTGATTTAACAAACAAACAAACAAAAGCAAAACAAAACAAAAAACAAACAAAAAAATTCATTCTTACTTCAAGCAATCCAGTTCTTGCCTTCTTCATACTTTATACATTTTGAAAAAGTGTTTTTGCAAACTGTGAAAAAAAAGTTCTAAGTGAAATTAAAGCATACCAGCTCAGCAATTTTGCATGTCTTTTGAAGTTAGATTTTTTCCTCCCCAAAATGTCTTTTTCTGATGGAAATAATTTGTTGAGAGTCAAGCAAATCCTCATAAAACAATTATGAACTTGCTTTATTCTTCTTAGGAAGGACTGATGTTGTCATCAAGGTCTGGTAATTCCCATTAGCGCACGCGAATGCTACAGCTTGACTGTGAAATATACGTATTGTAACATTTTAAAATTTCACAGCCCTAAGAACACTTTTATGTTTGGGTTTTTATTCATTCCTTGAGATACATGCTGTGTATTGCCTCTAGGTTACCCCTCTCTGTGATGTAGCTTATCTAGTTATTAGATTTCTAAGGCCCTGTCATATATTTAACACTTTTATTTTTTTCCCTAAATAGTGAAGAAAGTGTCCTAATATTTGGACTTGTAATTGTTCTTTGGACAGAATTTAAGTATGTGTTAACCAGTGAGTTGGAATAAAGCAGATTTGTTTAACCTGGGAGATTCAATGAAGAAAAACAGATTCTAAGAAAAATGAGTGTTGTATTTATCTGAAATAGTACTTAGTTTTGTTAGTATAACTGATGAATAAACTGTCAAAACTCTTTCATGCATTGCAATTTAGTTCCTAGAACAAGTAATTCTCTTAGACTAGAAGGTATTCATGCATAGCTCTGGCATTTCAGAAAGCTGGAATTGTTTTCTGGGCTTCCGTGAAAAATCTCTGAAATCCTTTTGTCTAGTTCATCCTCTCAGATTTTTAGCAGGCAGCTTGAAAATTGCAAATATGCAAAACTTTTCTTTTATATTTGAATACACTAGGACAATTTTTTATTTTTTTTTTTTAATGTCAGAAGTGCCTGTGGCTTGTGGCTCTGTCTCTTTAAAGGCCGCTGCTGTTCTGAGATGCAGTCATAGTCATCCCTTCCCTGGACCTTTACTTGACCATCTTTTTAGGAGCAACCAGAACAACTCCTTCTGTTTCAGAAATGGAAAACATGATGGCACAGACTGGAGAGAAAAGGACCACCTCCATCCTGAAAATTAAACAGTGTATAACAATTTATGCAATGAAAAATTTGTGGATGTCCAGTGCTTTGCAAATACCCATGTTTTATCCTGCTTCTATCCATTTGAGTGCTAGGAACATAGAGACTGACGCATGAGGAGCAATCCTCCTTTCACCAGCTATTTCAGGTATGGTCCTGTAGGCCAGCGCTGCTTGGCTGTTACCAACCAGAGGCCAACACTGTGTGTGTAATCTAAAAGTGGAGAGTTATGCGTGCTTTTGCCCATTGTTAGAGGCACCTGCTCCATCTTGTAAGTAGAAGAGAGAAAGAGCCTTGCTTCTTTACAGCTAATTATGCAACTACTGTGATCACTCATTATAATGACCTCCAAAAATAGCAAAAGCTATCCCATTTTAGTCTGGGAGGGGGGAAAAATTGGAACTACTGTAAAATAATGGAGTTCAAGGCAATATATATCATTCTTGTTTTCTTGAACTGTCCATACCACACCATGCTAAACAACCTGTACTCAGGATGCCAGTGCCTTTAAATTTTGAACTTTTCTGGGTTTGGCATATCTAAACCAGGTGAACTACGTATTTCCTGAATGTCATCTCTCTTGCCTCCTGCTGTTTCTGCATAAATCCATGAAGTCTGTCTTGGTGTCTGCGGGTGGATTGCACAGTATTGCACTACAGGTTTAAATGACAGATTCATCTTCTGGCAAATCTTAACAGACAGGTTTTAAAAATATTTTCATGTCTTAGAATAACTAGAATGCCAACAAGTTATTGACAAAAAGAAAATCAGTTATTTACAGCCCNTTTTTTTTTTTTTTGAGAGGGTATGTGTCTGAGCAATGTGGCATTTGACAATAGCCCATCAGTTACATACAAAGTGCTCAGCACAGTGATGGCCAGCAAAAGTTCTGCTTGGGCGAAGCTTTACCCAGCCTCCTGGGTGTTCTCTGGCACCAGTTCTGTTTCATCATTCAAAATGGAGATTCCTCCTGTTACTGCTGGCTTGGCAAAACCAGACTTCCTGCCTCAAAATGCTACCAGACAGAGAATAATCCTTTCTCTTAAAAGCAAGCTGTCTGGTGTAGATTCATTGTGCCAGGTACCTAAGGAGTATCCTTCAGGCAGCAAGGCTCCCGGTCACTTTTCTTTGAGTGCTGAATCACTCATGAGGTTTAGAGACTTCAGGCCATGTTTTAGCTGCTTTACAGCATTTGTGTCCCTGTGCAAATGCTTTTTCCAAGGCCAAACATCTCAGCAGTGAGCACTGTTTTTTGACTTATGGGCTGGCTGGTGCAGCAGGACTGTAACTCACGCTGCACAGGCCCTGGACTGCCACCAGCTTTGGTATGCCATTTGAGTGGGTTAGCCAAATAAGTGGGTACGAAAGCAGCCAACAAAAGGGAGAGATGCAAGCTGGACAGTCAGAAAACTAGCATCTAGAAGACTAGCACCCCGAGCAGGGTTTGCCCAGCGAAAGGGCTAAAAGTGTGCAAAAAGAGGGTGAGATAGGAAGAATTTGGAAAGATCTGTAGCTCCTGGATTGTGAGAAGTCTCTGCTTCACCATGGGGAAAAAGTGAAGAATCCACAGAATATTGTACACAGATTATAAAGTACTTGGTTCTTTCTGTTTCAACATATCCAGACTGGATTAATAGAATGAAATGGAAGTGTTTTTGATATGCAAGTATTTGCAGCTATTTGCAAAGCTGGACTTAATATATATATATATTAATAATGTAGGGTATTGTAGTGTATCTCAGTTACAAGCCCCGGCTTAAACTCATTAGCTGCATAAGTAACTGGCCAGGGTTGATTCTTCAGTCAGATTTTGCCCATTTTCCAATCCACGGCACATGCAGGTCATGTCCTTCCTGCTGCCAAGCCTTATGCAAACCATGCAACATGCTCTGGTGGGTAGCTTGCTTGGGGAATTTTCCTAGGAAATCTTCGGTTTCATTGCTTGTCAACCTCGGTTTTTATTTTCTGTTTGAAACTGCATTAGGAATCTACACCAAGTGGAGTTTAAATTAGTAGTGTGAGAATTGATTTGTGAGTGAAGTGCAGTCGCTGAACACTAATGAGGGAAAAACATCACTTTCAGCTGTAAGCAGTACCTGGCAATTTTCGCAAAGGAAAATGTACCATGTGAACATATTATTTGCTTGCAGCCACAGAGAATGTTGACAATATGTTGATATTCTTCAGCCTGTAAGGAGGAGGCACAGCCAGCTTCTGTTTCGACACATTAAACTGCTAAATTTAACAAATTGTTAACAAGGTGTTTTTTATCTAAGATTTCTACAGTAAATTAATTAGAAATTATGTTACACTGTTCTCGCACTTTGTTGATCTCAAAAAGAAGTGAGAGGCACTCTGGACAGATTTGGGCCATTAGGCATTAATTCTGCACCAGGAAGAGCAGTTGCAAGTAAGAAATGTTTTTCATTAAAAAATTTCTAGGAAGCATACAAACAAATTCAACTTTTTATTCATAAAGGAAAATTACAAGTTAGGTGCCAGTCTTCAGCTGAAAGATGTAATGAATTCTCAGTCCCTACAGCCTGACTATTAGAGGAATCCATGCATTCTCAAGGAGCTACATGTGCATCCTACTATTATTAGACATATTTTTAACTGTTTATACCAGTTAAGTGTATGAAAGCAAAAACTGCTTTTATTAGATGCATCCTTTGGTCAAAGTACTGGGTTTTAATGTTAAAGTCTTTTGCCTTTGGCTAGTATACTTCATCAGAGGTCACATCCATCTGCAGAAGAAAATTTTCTGTCACCTTGCCCTTCTTGAATACGACTAAACACATTTTAAAAAAGCTTTAAAACATGTATTTAGGCCACACATAAAACAGCCTTCTCTAATATAGGAAACAAAAAACTCTTGGACTGCATTATTTTAAAAATGTGGTCCAAACGTCTAAAATCTAAGTTCCTGTATGTAATGGTATTCTAAATAGCTATCAGAAGAATTAGGTAATGGGTCTAGGTAAATACACGGAGGCAGCAAAACTACAAAATCTTAAGTTAATCAGTTATGATGTTCAGACCCTTATATTTGAGATTGACAGATTCTGCCAAGCTAATGCCCAGACTCTGCTGCTGTCTATAGGAATGAATCTAACCATGCTTTTATGTTCTTATTTGATGTCCACTCCTGATTCTTGTAACAAGGTGAGATTCCTATTCTGTAGTTAAGGACAGAATTGCATCCTAGAGCTGATGCTGCAGTGGAGGTCCAAATGGTCACAGCATATAGTACAGTGTAATACTGACATTTGAAGGTGTTCATAGATTTTTGTTGCAATATTTTATTAGATGCTCCAGCTAAATACTGGATTAATTCATCAAAGATATATTACTTACATGTGCTTACATGACTAATTATCGATAATACAGTCTCTTGGATGTAAAGTTTCATGTTTTTTTTTTCTCCTATATGAAGCTACAATATGGAAGTTTTACATCTAGCATACAAAGATGTTACTTTCGGATACCTTCTGCTGGTAAGGGTGGAAAACAGATTCCCACCTATGAGCCCTTTCTTTAACAATATGAATCTTCTGTGGGGTAGCTTGTGTCTAGACTGTAAGCTGTAAATTAATTTAGGAATACGGTCACAAATCAGTGCTCACTCACTGGCAACTGAGGAGGCAGCCTTCTTAATGCCCAGCAAATGATCAGCTTAAGCTCTGTTTGTCTGAACTCACTCATTTTCACAGCAGTATGAGACAGGCCAAGAAATGCACTTCAGGTCAGTTAGGATACTTTCTGGGCAATTAAAGTGACTCTGCTTTTGACCTTCTGCCTTTTGCATTATCACACCATCCACAGTGTGATAATGACTGCACAAAAATTCATGGCTTCTCATGTCCCATTGCTTAAGCAACAAATGCTATACCATGTATTATAAAGTTCGTGTTTTGTTCTGTACTGTGAAACTGCAAACCCTGAAAGCTAAGCCCTCAGATTAACGATAGCGAAGGAGCTCTGAGGGAGAAATTCCTCTAGGAAGATCTTTTCTTTAAGCAAGATCAAAGCTGTCCAGTTCCTTGCACACCCACATCTCTGCTGCAGGTCTTCCAAGAGCAGTTTTGACATGGCAGGTGGCTTGGAGTAGCACTTGTATTTGTGCTTGGCCAATCTCATCTTATTAATTAATTAATTAATTAAAGTAACAAGGCTAGTTAGACCACTGGAATAACTGCATAACCGAATCACAGGCTACACTTCTTTTGGCCCACACCCTGCTTTTTCAGTCCTCATCTGTTCTTTTGCCCTGTTGGCAGAGGTGGTTTCAAGTACAGAAAACAACAGGTCCAGAGTCTTTGGAAAAGGACAAACTTTGAGAATAATATCTTGGCAGCCAGAGAGGCTAGAGAGAAAACAAGACCTGAAAAACCAGAGGCAAGAGTTCCCACTTACCTCCTGGAGGTGCCCATACATCTGAATGCCTTAATGGGCAGCCCAAGAAAAATATTTAGAGCACAGAATTAATTAGAGCCTTTCTGAGGTGATTCACGTGGATGCCATTCCCCTGGGACCTGGCCGATATCATGGCAATGTGTGGTTGGGAGCCTGAATTTCCTGGATGTACAGGGAAAGCAAATAAGCAGTTTATTGACTACTTCTTATTGACAGGCAGATGTCTAACCACTTCCTGGTAAGCACAGCCTCAGCATGCCTGATTGTTGTTTGTGAAGTGGAAGACAGATGCCATAACCATGACTGTTTCTGCTTTTTCCTTTCCTTGAGCATTCATTGCAGAGCACGACATTATACGTTATGGAATATCTCTTTGGTCAATTTGTGTCAGCTGTGCTAGCTGTGTCCTCTCCTAGCTTCTCACCCACCCCCAGCCTACTTGCTGGGGAAAAGGGGGACAGAAGGAGAAATAGATAAAACCTTGACATGGTGCAAACACTGTTCAGCAGTAGCCAAACCATGTTATCAACAATCCTTAGATTTGTTAGTAACAAATCCAAAACACAGCACCACACAGACCACTGTGAAGAAAATTAGGTTCATCCCATGCAGACCCAGTACAATCTCCACAACCTATTCCATATCATTTGCATTATGTTCATGGCCTACACTATTCAATGGATCCTCATCAACCACCAAGACCTTTCCCATCTTCCCAAAGCCAGCTCAGCTTAGGCTACCATTGCATGTGCCCAGTTTCTTTTAAAGCTTGTCCTCCATTGTTTTGGGTGGTTCCTGTTCTAGTACTTCCTCTAATATACATCTCACATCCTGGGATACAACAGTTTAAATGCACGTCCAATACTCTGGGATAGATCTGTCCTCCGCTCTAGTCGTTCAGACAGGAAGAAGGCTAGTCAAGCCACAATGGAAACTGTGACAGGTACCCAGAACTGCTGCTTAGAGAATGAAGTAGTTTGTCTTTGGAACATAAAATACTTCCACAATGAGGAAAGGAGCGTGTTTATGGGCCAAGGAATCATCTTAACCTGAGCTTGCATTTTCGTGAGTAAAAGACATCTTAGTATATGCATCACTGCAGAAATAAATGATCCTAAATGCCACACATATTCCGTATGAAGCTAAAATTAGTAGGTTGATATTGAAAATGTTATAAATTTGCAGTGCCCTAAGATTGATGAATTATGGTAACATCTGTGATAACTATATGAATGAATTGTCTAAGAACTTCTAGTCTCAGTTTAAGAACCATAGCAAAAAATCAATGTAGCTTGTGCACAATGAGAGGAAAAAAGAAATATTCATATACATCTGTACAAACAGGAAATAAATTTAGTCTAGGATTTTTGTTTTCAATTTTACTCTTATGGAGTTAAAAAGAATCTTTAACTACATTGTTTAAAAGTGGTATAATACGGAGTTATTAGAATTGCAATGAGTGTCAAGGTACCCAGCTAAGTGCCGGTAACTAGTCCTGCTAATTACAGTTATTTAAAAAAAAAAAAAAAAGGTTTAACTTGTTTTACCTACAACATTCCTGGGTATATAAGAATAAAATTTACCAAGGGCAGACATAGTTTGATGAATTCACTCGCTGACTTAAGTACATTATGAGTCTACAGCCAGGTTTGTGGATAGCGCACACAAACCTTTACCCTTAATTAGATTATACCAGAAGTAGATAACAGTTTTCCAGTCTGCTTCTCATCATCTTATTAAGCGTAACACCATATGGACTCGAAGTAAGATAGTTTCATATAATCCTATGTGGGATCATGTGACAATTTGAAGCAGTCCGTGAATCCGTCTTCAGAGGAACACATTTAGAAAGTTTGTGCTGATCCTTTGATCTGAACGGTTCATATTTTCAACAGCTTTTGAAACATGGTTGTGCCACCCAAGCTACTCAGCTGCGAACAAAAGCCACGTGGAGTCCAGTTGTTCTTGCTTCTCTTAATGAGGATAGAGAGGGTGGGAAAGTGTTGTCATTGCATGTAATTGCACCCACGATTGCTTTATATTTTATGACACTGACATTTTTCAGTGTTTGAAGGAAATAATTTATTTCATTTTTGAATTTCAACAACAAGATTGTGACTGAAGGAGAATATTAGCTTAGTTCAAGTATTTCAGCTCTCTTGGAAGCTGGTATAAATAAATTTGGGTACATAGAGTAAGTAGGAAGTGAACAGAGAGAAACAAGTCAACCAACTCCATAGACTTTCTTGGAAAGAGACTGCCTACACTGATAAAAAAAATGCTTGATCATTATTACCAGACCAGTTCCAATCTAGTCTAAGATGTTGATATAGTGCTAGCTCTTGTGATTTCTGTTCTATTTATTTATTTTGATATTGAATATATTTTTATTACAATAGGATTTCTCTGCAAGACATGATAAGCTCACGGCTCTCACTAATTATTTCAGGCTTTCAGAGGAAGACTTATCTTTAATGCATTTTCTAATGTGGAAAAAAATCTGAACATGATGTGTAGAGAAAACCAGGATGTCAACACTTAGTTTTGTTGTTGCTCTTGCAAATAAATATAACTTCATAATTTTTCTAGGATCCAGTTCTTTCTTGTGCCTGGGGCACAATGCAGATATGCAACTGCTTAGCTGTATGAAAGTCAGCATGCTGACTAAGGTCAGTAAGTCCATGCAGAATATAAAGTAAGCAGCCAGATATAAAAGCTTTTATCTCTTCTTTTATGTGTCTCTTTTAGATCTCCTAGGTGCTTATTATATTCTGCTTAATGCATTCTTTCACAATTTAAGAAATATGTGATGAACATTAATATTTTCATTGTTGAATTTATATTAGTTAATTATTATTTCCTATTATTCACTTCTAAGGATAATTCAGTAACACCCGGAAAGGTAAATCTGTCAATTCAGTAACATATAAAGATGGTCTTTAATTACTGCTCAAATAAATGATTTTGCTTCTTAAAGGAAACACATAAATGTAAAACATAAGATTCTATTTCAAAAAAGTCCTCACTGCTATTATTCTGGAAACCTGTCCTATGTTTTCTTCCAAAGAAAAAACATATAGCTGACTTTCTCCCTGACCACGAGAGCTTTGCAAGGAAATGCATGTTTTAATACAAACCACAAGAATTATTTGCCAGCACAATTCCTCAGAACTCACTAATTCCATGCTACCACCTGTAAATGCTAACCTAATTGAGATTTTAAAGCATCTCCTATCTTATTCACAAATCTCTCTTCAGCCAGATCATCACTAAGCGTATATCACTGAGTTGTTTTGCTTCCTGGAAGGAAGTTCTAAATGCCAAATGAAAGGCAATGTCAGTAAGACATCATTATTTTTACAAGCACAGCAAGGACATACTGCAGCCAGAACTAATTCTCCTGCATCCAAACCCAGCAATGATCCAGTCCAGCCAGCTCATCCATGCACATGATGTTGTGAGCAAAACTCTACCTTCCTTCCCCTGAAATCAGGACTAAATTCTCATTGACTTAAAAAAATGGAAATTGTATGTATTTTTTCATAGCCTTCCCTGCAGTTGTGTATAAGATTTCAATTCCATGAACTTTGACAGCAACTTGGGCCTCCAATTTGCATTTTGGATGCTTGTGCTTGCTTGAAAAGGAAGATAGTAACAACTTCATGAAAACGGTGTTTTTCAAAAAAGAAGTTGGAAGGTGACCATATTTCCATGGGTAGAATTCCTACAGCATCAGAGCAGGGTACTGAGGAAGGAGATTATAGAGGGTGGGATGTAAAAGACAGATGGAAGCAAGGAGAGTTTTTAGCAAATGACCGGCACTGCTACTGAAATGTGTCTAGACCCTGAACTAAGTAAGATGCGTATGAGAAATGGGGTAGCTGAAAATGATGGCCTTTTCCAAAGCTAATTTGAGTGGGGCTTGAGTTTGAAAGCTGCATAGCATGGGATCCTTGACCTGAGATTCACAGAACACAGGGACAGATCATTCCTCTACTGGCTGATGAGCCTCTTCTGCATACTGGGATGCATATGAAGATGAGAAGAATATGGCATTAGCAAGGTAGCTACGCAAGAAAATCCTGCAGTAAATCACAGTTATAATTACCTTTACGTTTCTGTTGCTGTGGTTAAGGTACACATGGTTTGTTGAGAATACATTGTTGTGCATATAAATCATATAAAGATTTGATCTTGTGTTTTTACTAAGTAAATTACAATGTTCCCATTTATTTTCTGGATGTAGGATTAGATCTTATTCTTCCCCTCACCTGTCTCTGCAAATTTCCCTGAGCTAGACCTATTTTAAAGTGCTGTGCTGCCCATAAGCTGAGTATCTCCACTCCTGCCTTTTAAACATTAGCCTATTAATCAAATTCAGAAAAGTTGGGAGAAAGTGATTCCCCTGACTTAAAAACAAAAAGCGCAACCATGAAATTATGACTCCCTGATGAAGAGGAAGAAGTTCACATTTTTAGCCTTTTCAAGTCAAGATTTTGGCACAGGGCCTCTTGTTCACTGTATCATTTTTATTATAGCTGGCCTATTTATGTCAAGAGCTGTGCAAGATCTTCATTCAGGTTTTGTTCCCTGAATATATTTCTAAACCTCATGCAAAATGAAAGATGGCTCGCTAATTGTGTATAGGGGGTTCTTTTCCTTGGATCCAAGAGTACATGGATGACAGGTGCTAAACTATTTTTGGATGACGGAAGGGCTCTTTATACAAACTGTTCACATGGCATTGGTGTGAGACGTGTGTGATCTTGTTCACAAAAAACAAGAATTGTGTGCCATTTTCTCACACTTTATTATTATTGTCCTGGCATATATGGGATTACCTCTTTTCTATAAAACATATTACATCAGGCATATTTCATGAGTAAAGCATATGTGCCTACAGAACATAAGTGCCCCCCTGTTGTTTTGCCTGTGAAATAAATGAGACAGCAGTATAACTGAGTATTCTAAAAACAATGAGGAAATTAAAGCAGTAATTTATTAAAAATTACATAATGCTTATATTGCAGGCAAAAATTAACAGACAGTGTGGAATTCTCCTGAGGAAGATAAAAGAAACATAGATGAGGATCTACAGAACTATTTTTTTCCTTTTGGTAGAAGTAGGTAAGTTCTTTGGGGACCTTGGAAAAATGTCATTGGAAATGTTGTTATGTATAATAATGAATTATTTTAATGACTATATTGTTCTAGCTCCAGTCATTATGGCTGGCTTTTTTCTCTCTTCTCTGAAGTCTTGAGTTTCAAAATATATACACACTTTGAGTAACTGGATTCTTGAACTGTAGCAATTTACACTAGCGGTAAGTAGGTCCTTCTGGCAAGAAGCTGAAAGCTCCTCTAGTTGTAACACATAAAAGTACTACTCATCCGTAAGCCATCGTGCAGTTTTTAGAAGCTTGCCAGACAAAAATTTGAGCTTTACTTTATTTATGTCTTGGTTAAATTCACTATCAGACTTCGAGTACATGATTGATACAGACTATTGCTTTTCTTTAAATCCCAGCATTAAAAGCTAGGAATTTCTGCTTCATAATCTTCTACAGACCATGATGAAACCTCATCTGTATATTTAAACATTTCTCTGACGTCAATCACAAGCTGAATTTTAAGGTGATACATACAGAATTCTAATCTAAATCAGTCTAATTTTATATTTGTTAACATTTTATGAAAGATGAAGATGTTAACGCTTTGTAACACAGATGTGCATGATGTGGAAAAAACTTATAAACGAGTCAGTAACAGAGCTGAGAATTAAATGCAAACACCAGTGTTCTAATTGCTAAACGAAAGCTTCTCCTACCATGGAAAATGTACAAATGGAGAGGAAATTGTAGAAGTGTCCTTCTGTATGGAAAACAAAATGGATCAGAGATGTACATGCTTTGGGTCAAACAGTATAGTTAGACTTCTTTCAATATGCTATTTGAGATTCAGTATTGTTCCAAGTAGGGCAACAAACAAACAAACAAAGAAACAACCTGAGCATTGCGCTACCTATTATCAAAGCACTACCTTTTTAAAAGTACATAATCAACAGGCCAAATTTCATAATATCTAGAGAGCCCGTACCACTTAATTCGTTTTAAAAAATAAATCAGGTGGGATTGTCTTTAAAGAAAAAATGCTTACCATGGGTATAGAAAACCCTCACTAATTTTCAGTGGTTCTTGAGTCCAGCTACAATAGCAATGATATTGTCAGCAATAAGCTGAATATCTCAGCTGTTTTTCCAGTGGGTCTTTTAAGAAACATCACATTCATGTGTACGCTGTTAATCTCTTCCTGAGGCCGTCTTTCAGATTTCTCAAATGGTTTCCCCTCCATTTTCGTCTGTCTTTCGGTAATAAGATGTACCTAGGGACACAAAAAACAGTAAAAGGTGACTAGACACCAAGTCAATTTAAAGAAGAGTATTATTTGGAAGCCTCCAAATGTCACTGTACTTCTGTTTTAATGGCATTCTGATTAAGCATTACATAGTGTTTTGCACTGTATAGATGAAAACAGTGTAGGAATAAGAAAGAGATTACTTACAAACCAGCACCTGCAAGGTCTCTGAGGTAAGAGACCTTCTGAGCCTCCAGATATCCGAGGACCTTGGCCAATGAGGTCATGCTCTAAACCATACTGGACTTCAGCAAAAATCATACACTCTTGTAGCAGCTGTTTGGTCATGCTGTCCTTCACCTGTCATAGAGGTAGTACTTGAAAACCCTTTTGTACCAGACTCTTCATTTAGATTATACCCCAGCCTGCCAGAAAACATTGAGCTAGAGGTTTTTTGATCAAAATATCAAATGAAGTCCCGTGAGCTTTTGCTAAATCCAAGGTAGGATTACAGCTAAGCATGGTCTTCCTCAAGACGATAGATAAAGTAGGAGCAAGTCCTTTCCAGAAATGGAAAATGCAACTTACAAACAGAACGAAGCATTTACCCTTGGTGTTTCTCCTGTATGAGATTTCCAGTGCTAAAATTACATCCAGCATTAAAGTGATAGTGATAGTAAGCTGGGGAAAGTCAAGAACATAAGAACATATATTTAATTCATCTACTCCTTTGCCACTGAAGTAAATAGGAACAGGTTCAATTAATGACCTACCTCAGGTTCCAGTTTTTGCACCAGATTGCAGTTTCCTTTCTTTTCCCCTTGTCAAGCAAAAGGAAAAGGCACGTAAAGAATTTGATTGGTTACTTGGTATAACAAAATCATATTGGCAAAGACTGCGGATAAGCTGTCTCAGGTCCTATTGTCAATGCGAATACAAAACATAGCAATACTGCTGTGCAAACTTACTGGCTAGAAAAGGCCTAAAAGTTTGTGCAGTTTTAAAGCAGAAATTTTAAAGATACTCCTGGGGATAGTCTCCAAGTCAGTGCAGACTGTGAAGGCATGTAGAGTTACTTGTTGAGACAGTGACTTCAAAAATAAAAATAATTCATTTTAGCTGGACAATATGAATATTGCCAGAAGAAAATGTGCCACTGAGCTGTCAGGTAATGCTATAGTCGCTTCTTAAGCCTGGCATATATCTGTAAACATCAAGGTCTGCCCAATGCTTCATCTGAAACAGTTTCTTCTCTTACAATTAGTAGATGTTCTGAGTTGCTTTTACGTGCTCTGGGATATAAACACTGTGGAAATGTGGACTGCACCTTGCTCAAACTTAAAAACACAAAGCTTGCTGTGTTTCACAGGGGTGAAGAGCTTAAAGTGGTCCCTGAGGTAACTGAAGCTGTTGATGACATTGTTTTGACATTGTATGATGAAATGTAATATTTTGCATGTTTGTCTTCATTTCAAAAAATGGATAATTCTACTGTCATTTACAAAAATCACATCTGAATTAATTAATTAAATTTTAACAGACTTACTATATTTTTATATAAAGATAAAGCAAGAGAAGAATTTGGGCCTTTTTTTTTTTTTTGGTAAAACTCATGTGAGTGTTAAATTACAACAGTTCCGTTATGAATTGGAATAGCTTGTAATAAAAATGTTTCACGTACATCTAAGAAGGACGGATCTTTTTTGTTCATGTGGTTCCGTTCAACTTTTCTGTTTGGAGCACCATAGTTGTAACTAGGGCTTTTCTTCTGCCTTGACTGAAACTTCTTGTTACTAATGCTGGAACCTGAAGTTTACCCACTCCTTTTTCCTTTGTTTTCAAAATACACTCCTTTGCAAATTTGTTTCAGTGTTTATTTATATACGTTGCGAATATACAGAATAATCAGTACAGGACAGATATGTGGTGCACATTGTATTGGGTTTACGTGGTAAAGGTTTGGTAGCAGGGGGGCCACAGGGGTGGCTTCTGTGAGAAGGTTCCAGAAGCTGCCCCATGTCAGATCAGAGCCAGCTCCAGCCAGCTCCAAAAGGGACCCAACGCTGGCTGGACATGAGCCAGTGAGTGACGTTGGTTGTGCCTCTGTGACAGCAGAGTTAAGAAAGGGAAAAAACTGCTGTGCAACAGCAGCTGGGAGTGAGAGGAATGAGAAACAGCCCTGCAGACACCAAGGTCAGTGAAGAAGGAGGGCAGGAGGTGCTCCAGAAGCTGGAGCAGAAGTTCCCCTGCGGCCCATGGTGAGGACCGTGGCAGAGCTGGCTGTCACCCTGCAGCCCATGGGGTACCACATGGAGCAGATTTCCATGCTGCAGCCCGTGGAGGAGCCCACGGTGGAGCAGGTGGATGTGGCCTGAAGGAGGCTGCAGCCCATGGAAAGCCCCCCAGGAGCAGGCTCCAGGATGGAGCTGCAGCCCGTGGAGAGGAGCCCATGGTGGAGCAGGTGATCCGGTGGGAGCTGCCACCTGTGGGGGACCTGTGCTGGAGCAGTTTGCTCCTGAAGGATGGACCCCGTGGTACAGACCCATGTTGGAGCAGCTTTTGAAGAGTTGCAGCCTGTGGGAAGCCCATGCAGGATCTGTTTGGGAAGGACGGTGTCCTGTGGGAGGGACCCCACTCTGGAGCAGGGGCAGAGTGACCACGAAGGAGTGGCACAGACGCAGTGATATGGGCTGAGCGCAGCCCCCATTCCCCATTCCCCTGCACCGCTCGGGGGGAGGAGGTAGAAGAGGGTGGATGGGGGGAAGGTGTTTTTAGTTTGCTTTTAGTGTCTCACAGCTCTAGTCTGTTAGTTATGGTAACAAATTATATTAATCTCCCTGTGTTGAGTCTGTTTTGCCCGTGAAGGTAAGCAGTGAGCAACCTTCTTGTCCTTATCTCAACCCTTGAGCCCTTGTCCGTCATATTTTCTCCCCCTGTTCTTTTGAGGAGGGGGAGTGAACGAGCAGTTGTGGTGGAGCTCCACTGTTTAGCTGCGTAAAACCACCATAGCCAGTCCTGTGGACTTCACCCCAGCGAAAGCAGAGATGTGCTTCCTTCCCACCTAAAGCAACATTTGTGCTGAGCTGGAGGCAGTAGGCTGTGCAACCCAAAAGTGAGTTTGCAATGGTCAGAATTACACCCACACCCAGGAACTGGGGTGCACTTCTGGATTCTGCAGTTCAGATACAGCCTCCAGCTGCAATTATTTTATTTTCATTACTTAGCATTACTCATAATTTTAGCTTAGTAGATGACCTCTACAAGATCTGACAGCTATTCCTTGATATGTCACATGTAATTACTTCTGGACGGCTATGTCCCAGCCTACAAAATTAAAATAGAAAGGGCAAGGCTTCAGGAGCTTTAAAATACTTTCTGCATTTATTGTTGAATCACTGGAGACTTCAGACCGAAAAGTTAATGTTAGAAAACTACGAAAATAGGACAATCCACAGTTTTAGGTCTGAAGCAACCCTGAGCTTGATACAAAGACCTTTTTTTTTTTTTTAACGGAGTTGTATAACAGAAAGTATGATGGCTTTGGATGGGAGAAGTCTCTAGCTTCTAAGATAGGCACTAATCTGAATTTTGCTAAGGGTGTGCCTTTAACATAAGAGATGTTTGAAGCTGAGGAAGGCCTTCATACATGTAGTACTGCACAACATGTCGGAGTTATTGTGCATGTAGTGTGTCCATTCCTTCTGTACACCCTGTACCTACAGAGTGTAATGAGTACGCTCCTCGCTGATGAGAAGTATCTGCTTTTGATTGACTAATTTCCTTTTTGATTTGATTAATCTTGACTGTATTCACTTCTTGCCAGCAAAATAAGGGGTGCTGTTGTTGAGGCATTTTTGTGCCTTGGTCATTAGGCAACACTGAAATGTGGCTAGGCTGACTGAATTCCATTGGCACTGCAATCTGTTCTGGTACCCATGCGTTGAGTTGCTCTGTCACTTGGCTGGTCATAGTTCAACCCAAATTTTCTTTTAGAGGACATTCACCTCATCTCCTTCCGCTGCAAGCTAGTGTTGTTGGTAATAGAGATTCATCTCCAATACCAAAAGCGTAGAAAAAGTGTAAGTAAAGTATTTGTTTCATTCTTCATCCAGATATCCTTCTTAACATCTCTGCATTGTCTATCAAGTGGGACATAGCGTCTCAGTTCCCTCCGCCTCCAATTGTCCGTATTCTTTTTGTTACATTTATTATTATTACACTATTTATTATTTTTTAAAGAATGATGCTTTATAACATTTATTTACGAAAAAAAAAAACCAAACAAATGAAAAACTAGGAGGAAAGATATCACCAGTCTTTAGAAGGGTATTTCTTCATTGTTTATCCCAAAGGAGTTAGGGAAGAAACAGTTGAGGAGGGTCAGAAATTAAGGTTGTCCTGTTATAATCTCTCTTGAGCAGGCTAATTTCCTCCGTGTGCATGGTGCAGAGAAACAGAAAGTCTGATGAGAAACTGTGGACTCTGCTAGCAGAATTCAGCTTTGCACTGCCTAATCCCATTTTTAATCGTGGGATTAAGTTGTTTTTTAGCTGCCACTGAATTGCTCTGCTAAGTAATGAGGGCATGACAAGCTGGGGCTCCAAGCAGCCGTCCCTCAGACGAGGTTGGGAGCAAGATTTCCTCTTGGGTTGCAGGAAGAGGGTTTTCCAAAGCGCCTTCTTCTCTCTCTTTTGCTCTCTCAGTCTTCTTCTCAAGTGTTTGCACTCTCCTCTCAGCACAAATACTTGCAGGCAGATTATATTGGCGGCAGTTTGTGGTGCATAGAAATATTTTCTTAAAAAAAAAACAACAAAACAATAAAACTTGTTTCTTTTTGTTCAAAAGCTATCATGATATATACACCTGTCTAGATGCTTTGTTTTGTTATAAATCAATTGGCATTAGCACTACCTATCTGCATGTAGCAACAACAAAAGAGATGTTGCAGCCAGTATGCCCTCTTATTAGTACAACGCTTGATTTGATTTACTGGAAGTAGACACATGAAGTGCGTTAAACCTAAATTCAATCTGACTAAAAGTTGATTTCCATGCCTATAAAATTACAACTATTTGAGTTTAGAGCACCAGAGTGTTGCCTTGCAGACATTCAAAATGGAGTTATTGCCGACTTCAGGCTTCACAAAACTCTCGCAAAAGCATGCTGTCAGAGACTGGGAGAAACGAGCATGAGCATGAATAATGACACACAACTGCCTTTTATCTCCACAGGGCTCCTTCATGACCAGAGTTGTGTGGCATTAGCAGCTGCTGCATGAGCGTGGACATATACAAAGTGGTACATTCATGCAAGCAGTAAGACAGCTCCAGACCTGGCTTTGCTGGTGGATGGATTCCTTGAGAGATGACATTAATGCCTTTGGGCAAATGCTGGCATTTGCACTTTTTTCAGTTACTATGTAAAGCCTTTGAAATTCTTATGAGTCTGTGAGAAAACAATGATCCTTATGCAAATTGAACTAAGAGGTCAAAACTCAGTAGAGCAGCATGCAGATATGGAAGTCTTGCAGAGTAACAAGAAACTACATATATATTCTCACTTAGCAGGCAAAGAGAAGGATTTGCTTCGTAGCTCATCTCTCTAATACAGTCTGTCTTTGACATAATACCAGCGTTACTCAGGAGTTTAACCTGTCCCTCCAGTGCAACTCACCCTAAAAGTCTCTTGAGAGATGCCAAGGGTGAAGTTGGTGGACATTAAGCTTGCAGCAATAAAATAATCTGTTTTCCGAGAAATGCTTTAGAAGTGAATCAAGGGGGGGAACATATGCAATTTGTAAGATTTAGGAGCTAGGTCAATGCTGGCAGGAATTTAATTTAATTCTTCCACTGTAGGTGTTACCTCATAAAAGATGCTTCACTTGGTCCAAGATTATAAAGATCTCATCTTTTAAGTGAGATTTAGTTTGCCTGTGGTGAGAGACAGATCAACAATGCGAGCTGCCAGAGAGTGGATGGAGACAGAGCATATGTGGTTTTTTTTTTTTTTTTTTTTGAGAAACTTGCCTGGCAGTTGAAAACAGTGACCCAGACTTTCAGGTGTGCATCAGTGGGTCAAACTGACTGAAATGCAGTACTGTGGTCCCACTTCCCTTCTCTGCTTCCTCTGCTGACTCAGCCACCCACATGGTGTGCAAGTTGTGGAGATGGCATGCCCGATGTGGAGGAGCTGGTGCTACTTACCTGTTCAGCAGAAAGCCCAGAGGGCTAATCTAAAAGAGAGGCCACAAGTATTATTTGTGTTGAGGCTTGCCTTCTATCCGCATAAGGTTTGGTAAAGCTGAATTTCAGCCTTCTGCAAGTGAAAAGCCGAGCAACTTTTTCCACGGCAAGCCATTTAACTGACTCAGTGTTCAATGTAAAAATATTTCCTACTTCCTGCTAAGGCAATGCCTACAGCAGTAGTAGCATCAACAGAAACTAGTGCCTACTGAGT
The DNA here is from genome assembly GCA_013399475.1 of Chauna torquata. Classification (NCBI taxonomy): domain Eukaryota; kingdom Metazoa; phylum Chordata; class Aves; order Anseriformes; family Anhimidae; genus Chauna; species Chauna torquata. Next base: position 14,098 of record VXAL01014244.1, on the reverse strand, counting down.
GATATAACAGCATGACCTGGACACTGATTTGATATTTCAGGTTCTCTCTCATCACTTACTGTAACCCAATATACTTCCCTTCCTGTAATTATTCTGATAGGTTGCTAGGGCAGTTTCATTGAAATTCATCTTTAAGAGTGTATGTAATATTGATGTGGTCATTTCCTCCCATCTCCCAAGCCCTTATAGTAGTTTCTGCAAGAAGATTTGATATTCATAATAATATACAGAAATATATATAACTGTAACTTCAATTCCACACACACTCATTCATATGCATATATATACATACATATGTACATACATGTATCTATACATATACATATATATATGTATATATGTAAAACCAGCCTGTGCACTCCCATTTATGAACATATATACACACACATTTATGGGTCATTTGCGTTTCTTGTTGCATTTTATTTGACGCTGAGATTCACAGATAGGAATTGTGCACACTCACAAAGACGATTGTACATGGCTGGAAGTACAACTGTGATGGTCTTATTTTAGAGGACCTTCATCTGCTCTCACTCTGCAAATCTTTGCAGTTTTCAATTAAGATTTGTCACTCAAAAGACCTTGGTAAAAACCTTTGTTGTAACAGTTGTTATTTTCTAAATAGTGACCTTTATTAAAAGGTTTCCCACATTTTCATCTCAGCGGTGAGGGCAATACTGAACAGCTGAACAGCATTTTGATTTCTCTGAGAATAACCGAAAGGAAGCAAAAGCACAGAACTAATGTTTGGGAAATACAGTGTGCATCATTGGTTCTAGTACTGTAAAGTGCTTGTGAAATAATTAATATTGCATCAACCTCTACTTGTAAAGTTTTGTTTGATTTTGCCTTTCTCTTTTGTTTGGAATTCTTGATTGACTAGGAAACTGGTAGAATTTCTGGAAGTGTTTTTTTTTGTTTTTTTTTTTTTCCCCATAGAGAAGAAATAAAAAGAAACATACAAAGCCTACTAATAGCAAAATAATCTGGCATGAAATATTTTGGAGTAGTGGTCTGTTTATCTCTTATCACTCAAAAGCAGAAGAACTTTAGGTACAACTTTTTATACTTCATTCAATAATTTTTATAACCTTATACTCTGCTGAAGCAGCAGAATAGCTTCCTCTGGTTTAACTTGCCTTTGTGGATTGGTTCATTTTTCAGATATTTTGTGCATATTTAGAGAGACAGAGAAAAATTGCACCTTATTAGTGCTTCTTCTTTCAGGTTTTGTTCCTTTACCCAGACACATTGGGTTCTGCTTCATCATACACTGCCTGAAACTAAAACAGTCTCAAATCACACTGTAATGTCGTTTTCCAGCTGACTGTTGTTTTTCAGTACTGTTAGGAGTTCTTTGAATAGTTTGCGATAATCCTGTTTTCACTGACTCTCTCCCAGCTGAAGTAATTCTGAAATATTTCCCTTACATGTTGAGGAAATACAGACCCGTGAAAGGAATACAAATAATTTAAGTTTCTACATACAGGAGTTCAGTTCAGATAATATGTGACAGGGACTATGCAGGCTCTTAAATAAACAGGCAAATTTGCATATGGTTAACTCACTGGAAAACAAGACATTTTTCTTGTTTAATTTCATTATGTTAAAACCACTGATAAAAGATCTGCAGTGAAACATGCTGAGATGAATTAGTTCAGTAACTGCTACTGTTTCATTATGATGATTTAAGCCTTCTACAAATGTCATGGCATTAACATTTTATGCAGAGCCATAAAGAAATGGCTGCTGGAAGAATCAACACCCTTTTTAAAAGTCAGCACTTTTTGCCTATCTTTATGAGACTACTGGTCACTCTGCAATATTAAATGACAACGTTGCCGTGAGAATTATGTCCCTGTATGATGCTTGACTTGGGCATCTGGCCATTACAGGAATGAGCTGCCAACAGATTCAACAGCAGTCTCCATCACAGTGCCTGGGCATGGTTCAACAGTCCATTTATATTTGGCAAATATTCCTAATAAGTCTCCCCCAGGACAAGTAACATTTAAATAATATTTTCCATTTGAATTTTTTAAAGAGATACTTGTTCTAATATATTGTTTGTGCAGTAATGTGCTCTGATGGATGATTGCTTCCTGCTTGCCACCATGCCCCTCTGCAGCCCCTCTCTGGCAAAGCTGCAAAGACAGCCTCTACCCATCCACTGCTTGGCTCGGGTCTTGCCTCTTCTAAAAACCAGCCTGGATTTGTTGGGGGCACACCTGCACTGCCAACAATTCACCCTATCCACACTGCCTTCCTCTTTTACCCATTTGTACTACAAAATTTTAGCAGATTTTTGTCATTTGTCTTTATTTTTGAGGAACAATAAAAATAGAGAGTTGATGCACTCAGGGTTTATTTCCAAAAAAAAATAAAATCATGTCACTATTTTTTAAACTCATCATAAAAGGCTACCATGCTGTATTTATCATATCAGGTTATTGTAAACTTGTAAGTGAAATACAAGCATAAATGACAGACTACAGACATGAAATTAGGAAGTTTTACTGAGTGTTCAACTGTAAGGGATTTTGAACACAGAAACAAAGGTTTAATGCCTTGCAGAGAAATTCTTTTTAAACAAATTCACTCAATGAATTTCTCTTCTATACCTTCTGTTTTATATCGAGGACAACATGCTGAATGACTGTTACAGAGATTTAAACTAAAGCTTAGCAAAAATCTCTAATACATCCCTGTCAAATTACTGTCTGTTTTCTTTTTCTTTCTTTCCTTTTTTTTTTTCCACTTGCATTTATCATTCATCTTTCCCTTGCATTTTCCTGTCACTGGTGTTCCATGTGACAGTACTGCCGACAAGCTCATCTTTCTCTGCATGGCTGATAGCGACAGGCTTATTTTGAAGAAGCAGCCCTACAGTTGAGTGCAACAAAATCAAGAGAAAATTAGTTTTCTTCATCTTCTTCTTCTTCTTCTTCTTCTTCTTCTGCTGCTGCTGCTGCTGCTGTTGCTGCTTCTTGTAGTTATTATTATTATTATTTTATCTATCTCCAGCATTAAAGTCAAACTGCCAGGGATTTTTTAAAGAGACTTGTATGCCAAAAGACCAGCAAATTGCCACAGGCAACAGGAAGACAAGTCTGGGGATGATTTCACTTGTATAGTTTAAACAGAGCAGAGGTTGTTCCTGTTGAGCTCCCTGGAGGACCAAGCAGTGCAGTGATGTGGTGGCAAACACACACTTAGCACCGTGGTCATGAATATTGCAGCAACCAAAGGAAGATACACAGTTTTAATTCTGCTGCTAGAGTAACAAAGGCAATTATTAAAATGTGAAGCTGTGTTATAAGACATAAAACAAACCACATAGGTCTAATCCTTTAAATAAGTATAATCGCAAGAACTGGTCTCATTAGCGATTCCTGGATGTCTTAGCTGGAGTTGTGGACTTCCACCCTGAAAGATCCATACAAAGAGGCTGCTGAGAGGTGCTAACTGGGAAGGTCCTTACAGACCTTTTAGAAGGCATGCGTGCTGCACTAAATGGAACCTAGGAACATCCAAAATATGTTAACTCCTCCTAGCAGTGCTCTAAATTTAGAGCTGAGAGAAGACGACAAAACATTGTTTGTAGCATTTATTTTTTCTGCATTTTATTACTCACTGCTGTTTGGACAAACACTTGTTACATCAGACAATAGTACTGCTTTTTCTGTCTAGCTGAGTTGAATATTTACAGCCGAAAAACTAACAAATATCCTTCTTTCACATAAAAATACCATGGGAAATTTAGGAAAGTACTTTCAGCATAAGCTTCCACTGTTGGTGTATCTTCCAACTCTGCTTTGGAATTTCTTGGTCATTTTTAGGTTAAGTTGCTATTCATTTATATATGCATCTGTCACATAACCAATAATATAAGTAGCTATCTAGGTGTCTTCTCAGAGACTTGAGCTGTATCTAATGTTACTAATGCAGTAATGGAGCCTAAATCTTTTATAATTCACTGAAGAAACTTATCTGGTCAAAATTTTCATTTTACCTGACCACTTCTAGCTCGGTTGTTTCAAGATTGCCAATCCCAAGTTATGAAACATCATGAAATAGGTACTCAAAATATTGACTTTAAAAATAAGGTATTTTTATTTCTACATGCCCCCAGGGTTATAAGCTAGTATTGTTATATTGAGGAATTTGTCTAGAGTTGTGAAGGTTAGAAACTTATCACTTCTCTGAGTGAAAGCTGAGAGTGTAACACATGGCAAGCTCCTGCAATGTTGAGAAAAAAAATGCTTTAAATATTAACTAGATGTAAGAATTGGAAATGCACAACTTTAATAGTTTACTACAGTTTGAAATGAGAACATTGAAAACAATATTTGTACTTGAAAGGGAAAAGAAAACGTTGGCATCAAGAGTACATATGGTGAGTTCTGTGCAAAGAATACTTTTATTGGAGAGATCTCTGCATAAAAGCTTTGTGAGCCTCAAATGATAAATATTTTGTGTGTAAAACCTAGCATTTTCTGTTATAACTATTCTAGAACACCCTCAGATCCAAACAGAAATCTGCAAGAAAAAGGGAATTTTTAGGAAAACTTAAACAGCAATGGTTCTTACTTCTCTTTTTTTTTTAAAAAAAAAAAACAAAAGATTTTATTTAGATTTAAGTGGAAAAGAGTAGAAAAAGGGAAATTAGGAAATTGCATCATGGACCATGAAAGTACTGCCAGGCATCGACATATTACTGAGTGGTTATGAGCAGTCACCCTCCTTTTTCACTGCACTGCTTTTGAATCTCTTTGCTACAGGTGCTGTGCGGGACCTCGTACTCACCAACAAAGGAGGGCTAGTGAGGAATGGGAAACTCAAAGGCAGCCTTGGCTGCACAAAACGGTGGAGTTTAGGATCCTGAGGGCAATTAGGAGGGGTGCACAGCAAGCTTGCTACCCTGGACTTCAGGGGAGCAGACTTTGGCCTCTTCACCAATCTGCTTGGTAGGGTATCATGGGACAGAGCCTTGGAGGGAAGAGGAGTCCAAGAAAGCTGGTTATTATTCAACAGTCACCTCCTCCAAGTTCAGGAGAGAGGCATCCCGACAAAAAGGAAGTCAGGCAAAAGTGCCACGAGGCCTGCATAGATGAACAAGGAAGTCCTAGCCAAATTCAAGCAGAAGAAGGAAGCTTACAAAAGGTGGAAGCAAGGACAAGTTGCCTGGGAGGAATACAGAGATACTGTCCAAGCAGCCAGGGATCAGGTTAGGAAAGCTAAAGCTCTGTTAGAAATGAATTTTGCCGGGGAAGTCAAGGGAAACAAGAAAGGGTTGTATAGGTACATCAGTGATAAAAGAGTAGGGATATTGTGGGCCCTCTGCAAAAGGAAACAGGTTACTCAGGATATGGAGAAGGCAGAGGTACTCAATGACCTTTTTGCCTCAGTCTTCACCAGCAAGTGCTCTAGCCACACAACTCAAGTCACTGAAGGCAAAGGCAGGGACTGGGAGAGTGAAGATGAAATGCATCCATCGGTCCTGAGGGAACTGGCAGTGGAAGTTGCTAGGCCACTATCCATCATATTTGAGAAGTTGTGGCAGTCCGGTAAAGTTCCCACTGACTGGAAGAGGGGATACATACCCCCCATTTTTAAAGGGAAAAGAGGAAGACTTGGGGAACTACAGGCCAGTCAGTCTCACCTCTGTGCCTGGCAACATCATGGAGCAGATCCTCCTGGAAACTATGCTAAGGCACATAGACAACAAAAAGATGATTGGTGACTGCCAGCACGGCTTCACTA
>VXAL01014243.1:71891-99584 GCA_013399475.1 Chauna torquata | reverse complement strand
ACCGTACTTTTCTAAGGTTTACTTCTCGGCACAGCATCTTCACGCACACTTGAACCCCTGCATCCCTCTTGAATTTATAGCTTTCTGTACTTTGTACAACCTTTGGCTCAAACCTCAGTGGCAGCAACTCAAAGAAACGAAGGGGAAGCTACTTTACTTCAGGGGAAGGCAACACAACTTGACACAGTAATCTCTTCTTGGCTCACAGCAACCCCATCCTTTCTAACATTATATTCAGTTCAGTCTCATTTTAAATGCAAGTTTGGAGGGCTACACCAGCAGTAGGGGAAGGGGGATTTATTAACTGAGCACTTATTTATCTGAATGAGATGCACATTGCCCTCCACCAATCAGAAGATTTAAATTTAGAGATCTGTAGAGAAAGACAAGAGAAATTTCCCAAGAAAATCTATATTCCTTAGACTTTACTATGGAACCATATCGTATAAGCGGAATTTGTTAGTTCAAACATGCTGCATTACAATGGGTTACTGTTTTGTAAGTGATTTCAGTACAGACTCTTTTCAAACAGGATCGGATTACACTTCAGGCTGTTGACCAAATTCTGACATTGTTTTTATGCATGAAATGGAAAGCCACAAAGGGCTGAGAAGCAAAAAAAGATGACAGGGCTTGGCTTTGGAAGTAACAATGATCAGGATGTCTCCAAAAAGGCATCTCCAATTATCGCATTATACCTTGCCTGTAAATCCATGGACCTCTGAGGCTAGGCAAGGCACAAACATGAAGAAAAGAATCCTAACCCCAGAGAATTCACCTTTCAAATTCTGCACTTGAGTAGTGACATTTTGGTATGCCAGATGGTTAAGATCATTCTGAACAATGTTCAGACATTGCTTAAGACGTGCCAGTAAGAGATTATTGATTCTACAACCCTGTAATTAGTTATCAAAACCACGTGTTATAATAATCAAGAATTTTTGTTCTAAATACACACAAAAATGTTGTCTCAATAATATACATTACTACAAAATGAAAGGATGTGCCATTTTGCACTTTACTGTTGAACATACAGTTATCCTTCAGAGATGCACGGCAGCTTTCCTGTGTTTTTTTTTGTGTGGCTCAGACAATTAACCTAATGACAAATGTGAACAATCTGAAATAATACATTTAGGGTTCTACTTATTTTATATTGCCATTTATAATTAGGGCTTCTTACTTATTGTTTATTTCAACCTACAGAAATAATTTCTTATTATTTTCTTCATTCACTCCTGGTTGAGATTAATGTGCAATATTTTAACTATATATGTACAGATCTGGCAAAGCAACTGAGAAATAATTCAAAATACACACAAAGCCTGAGTCATGGACCTCACAGATGTTGTTATGCTTTGTCTATAGAAATATATCTTATTACTTTCAAAACAACTTTGACGTATATTGGTCCTTCCATACAAGGAAAGTGATTGCTACACTATACAATTTACCAAAACTTTAAACTAAAGAAAAGATTCAAGCAGTGCTCTGAACAGTAACATTATCAGGGTTTCTTTCCTGTTTAAAGAGGTCAGTGGAATTAGAGTCTGCATATCGGACTCTCAGGAAAAAAAAACAAAAAATAAAAGTGTCTTTTGAAGACACCTGGGAACTCCTCCTTAAGCCCCAAACACATCCTATACGGTTACGCCAACGTTATACTGAAGAATACTGACAGACCTGAAGTACAACTTAAATGATAGCCAGCATGGAAACGCTGTATCCAAACAGAGCCAAGCAATTACATGTTTAACAACCACGAACAAGCAAAAAGAGAGGTACAGAGAGATTAACACTTAAGCAATCAACCCATTCCCAAGATAAGCAGGTATGAAAGTTAGTATCATTACCTGGAATATTATATTGATAGTAGTCAGGATCCTCCGATTCCTCCTTCACTGTCACCGTTGACATTTCCAACGAAATTCCTGTAAAAGCAACAAAGGAATCAAGTAAGGAGACTAATGACAACCGGATTCTTAAAAACTAATAAACAAAAAAACTACTAAGATTCTAGCTGATCTCTATTCCAAAAAAGAAAAAACTGNATTACCAGAAAAAAAAAAAGATTTTAATCACCTGTTGTGCTAAAAGTACTTCTAGACCTACTCCTGCTCACTCCTCTGTATAAGTTCAGATACAGTCTAAATTAAATTGTGTTGCTGAAGGCAGCAACACTAAAGGTCCTCAACTGCTCTTGGCTTCTTTAAAGCAAACTATTTCCTCTATATGCCTTCACCCCATTCCCTAAAATGCTTTCACATTCTGACAAAAGGAGAAATACTTAACATGTCTAGAAAGTAGTACTGAAAAGAGTCTGTGACTGGCTTGACAAAAAGCTCAAGTTAACTCTTCACTTATGTTAAGCTAAATATAAACCCTTAAGGGCTACCAAACCTCAAGTTTAAAGTTATGAAGCAAGAAGAACTAAACCAAAATACTGGATTAAACGAAAAAATTTGGTTCTTGTGCAAAAATGCCCAATGCAACAAAGCAGAAAGTCACAAGCTCATCTGCAAGCACACCTGTAGTCTCACTGGGGTTATTTGTGTGTTTTTCTCAAACCATACACTTAGCCAGTGCCCTGCTACAGACCACAGCGCCTTGCAGCATCCTGTCCTAACTGCAGGGGAACTTAGGAATGCTCGATTTTTTTTTTTTTTTAAACAACACATTTTGTTATTTATTTCCATTTTAGCTACAAATGACATTCCGTACTCCGTCATTTCCAATATTCTGGTAATATTATTATATAAACCAAATTTTTCTCTCCATGTTGGCGATAAAATGATCTTGAATCAGAACTAAATGAAGACCCGAGGATCTTCCTCTTCTCCACTTCCAAATAAACTGCTTACAAAGAAATTACTTTACAGAATGTTACAATTCTTCTCCATCTAGAAACGGAAACCTTTGGCTAAGGTTTTAAAAAAAAAACCTGCAACTGAAAAGTGGTCATTTTTAAGTAAAGCAAAGTTTCTCTCTCTCACAGGATGGCTTTTCACTGCTTTTATTGGATCTTCCTACCATTGCTTAAATATAGTCTTCTGAACAGAAACTGATCATTCACTTTTTGCAAATAAGGACAAAATTTTGAACATACCAGAATCCTCATTTGGTTCTGTTTTCACTTGAATAGGACAACTACAAAAAAAAAACAAAATGAACACACTGATATTATAAAAAAATATCACATTTCTGGAAGGTTCCTCAAACTTCACAAGCTGTCTAGTAAAATCAACCTCACTGAATTGTTTTCAAACTAGAAAAACAGAAGTAAAAAGCATTGCATCTTAGCTTATCTGAATTATCTCAAGGGAATGGGGAGGAATCTGCCGTCCCTACATTCTCAGGATGCAAGCAATATTCAAAGCATGTTTACCATTTAATGAGAAGTGCACTCAGAAGCACAGAAACATTTGCCATTTTGCTCCCTGTTTTCACATTAACCAATTTTATTTATTTATTTATTCCAGATACAATCTCTTCATTTAAAAATAATAATTAAAAAACTAGTTTTTTTTTTACTGAGGAGAGGAAAGGAAGGAACATTACATCTGTTCCCTATCACTGTTGTGGCATAAAACATGACAGACGTATCACTGACTGACAGACTGTGAATTAAGAATACTCACTGGGCTAATTAAACTGAGGGGAAACTTTGCCATCTGTTTAATTTGTAACAGTTTCCCCACAAATAATGTCCAAATGAAAGCGAAAATTCAACTCCATGCTTTTTATAGTCCCATGCAAGCAAAAGTTATCCAAAGGTAAGTTGGACAGAAAAAGCACATTAAGAGAAATTATATGAAAACACATAGTTGATACCAACATCAAATCATACGACACAAGTTCATCTGTTTTTCAGTAGATTAAATATTTAAAGACAGGTAAAAAAACTACATTATTTTAAATTCACCTTCCACCTGGAGGTATAATTGAATGTGAAGGATCTGTCATATGAGCTCCTGAAAGTTAAAAGACAACCTTTGAATTTCCTGTACTCCATTTACCTTAAATACAAATTGAAAACGTAACATTGATTTCATGAAGCAAAAACCTGTTCAAATTTTGCAGGTATATGTGCATATGTTCTGTATACACAGATATGAAGGACAGATCTCATTAAACTGCATTAAACTATAAAGTAACACCATATCAAATTATTTTAAGTGTGCCTATCGCTATGCTTTTCACTGCTTTTTCATGATTCGAAGTAAAAGTCTTGGGAAACAAAGCTAAGCAAATCTTTCACCTAAACTCTGCAAAAGGAAGAGGACAGTTTTATAGACATTCCAGCTTATTGCTAAATTATAGCTACACAAACAGATTATGTTTTCAAGAAGTCATTTACCCACTGAAACCTACCTTGCTTTTTCAATATAAATATTTTATTACTGGAATCTCTGTAACTCCCTATTCTCTAGTCTTCTTACTAGGCACTGGCTACACACTTCTGATTTTACTAATCAAGCATCAGTTTCTAGCTGTTGCATGTCAGAAAGTGAAACTTTTCTTTTTTGACTACATTCCTACAGAGAATCTGGTAAACAACATGCTTCATCCTCTTCATAAAACAAATCCTCACATACACATCTTGCAAGTAAAGCAAAATGATCTCACAAAAGGAGCAGGAGAAGGGATTTATTCAAAGCTAGAAATGAATCTTTGCATAGCTTTTTAAAAAACTATACTAGCTCAGATTTTTAAAAATACATAGGCTTTCATAGGAACTGCAAAACCTAACCTCTTCAGAAGATTAAATCAATTTTTAAAATATATAAATGCCAAAGTCAGCTACGTACTGGAACGCAGAGCACATTAAAGTCTAGGCATCTTCTAAAAATGCAACACACAGTCTTTCACCAGTTCATTTCTCTTGTCCCTAGGATACTATCCAATCCACATTAAATTTAAATTGAGTAAATGGACAAAGAATGTAATAGTACAAATTTGATCTCTAATTAGTTGTTCCTGGCAGAACACAAAGGAAAAGGTTATAGTTCCAGAAGTAAGGCAACTCACAGTCTAGGAACTTCTGCAGTTTGCCACTTTCTCCATGTGACCAAATCTTGTATCTGCACTGCTATCCTGCCAAGTACTGGATACAATGATGTTGCCTATTTGAAAGTAAAATTCTAAGCTATTTTTAAATCTGAATAAGTAGTAACTTACCTAGGTGTTTCTTTGGCTCTAGGAAAGGCCTGTGTGGAAATAAGGGAAAAACAAAAACAAAAAAAAACAAACATATAACTTTAGCAAAGACATCAGTAGTTACTTTGTAGTACAAAATTAAAAAGGCAACACTTCTGTTTAAGAGAAACAACTGCGGCAACATATTTAATTAAAAAAAGAAGGTGAATTTAAGTCCAAAAACCTAATGGACAGACTAGCAGAGGGGACAACAAATAACCTTTTGATGATAAATGAGATCCCTGACTTGTTTTCCAAAATCCACTTCAGGGTTGAAACATCGTAATTTGCTGGATGTTTAAATGCAAGTCCTTCAGGTAGGCCCTGCACTACCACAGCAGACTGGTCTCTCTGAATCTTCTCATATGGCACAGGTACCACTGTTGACTTTCCTAAAGCTTTACCTAAAAACAAAATGAGATGGTTACGAGGTCAGAAGCGTGCAAGTTAGCAAGAGGATGCATGCCTCATAAAACCCATTACTTTAGAGAGAAAATAAGGTAGAGATGCAAATTGCTGCAGGAAACCAAGTATGGCATGCATTAACACTCAGTGGAACCCGATGAGGTACAGAGGTTTTAAAACAAAACTAGAGGGGCTGTACTGTGTGATAATCTCAAGTCGCGTCCTGCAAAACACATCAAAAAGAAAACTGTCCAACAGATGTGTATGTTTTAGAATCAGCTGGTAAAAAATTAGGCTTATTACCTTGAAAGGCTACAGTTGAAAGGCTAAGACCACACAGTACCTTCTTCCCAACCGGAATAAAAATTTAGAAATCCAGAACAGGTATTTTCAAGACTTTAAAGCACCCACCATAGCAAAAGCAGAAGAAGTCCTCCACAGACTTTCTGAGAGCTTCCAGTTCCACAATATCCACTGTCAGTCTGTTTACAGGTGGTATAGCCTTTGTTTTTTGCAGCTCTGCAGCCCTCTCCTCTTCTGTAACACCTAGAAGTTATTTATAAAACAAGACAAAATGAAATAAGTTATTAAAAACCCCACTACCAAATCCCTCCAGTTTAGACTACAGAAACTTTAGAGGAATTCCTGCTGGAAACTCATAAGAACTTCTTCACCTTAGAGGCAAATGCACTTACCTATGCACACAGGCAATGGGTAAATTTAAATTTACACCAAAATTATTATAGTCTCCTTACAACCTTTGTAAATATCACCCTCTGAGGTGTCAGAATGATGAATTAAGACACAACCAAGGAGACTTTTTTTTTTTGCACGAAGATGTAGAAAACGCTATTAATCCCAGGAGAGTGTAATACACTAGAAATAAAATGCGAAAATGCTAAGAAAAAAGGAACTGATATAGTCACCAAGGAAAAATTAAAATGCTTGCATGCAGGGTCCCATAGCTCTCTAGCACTATGCTTGATGTCTTATTCAGCAGTTACAGCCTGTTTTGTTTATGATGTGCATGCTTAACTGAATTTTTTATAAAAGGGATCTGACATTTGACACAACAGCTCCTATATAGTGTGGCTCCTTCACCTTCCAAAAAGGCATTTAAGCACATCTCTCTTACTGCTGAACGGGAGCTGCAAACAAGCTGCCATCAACAGAACAGATAAAAAGGAGATTTCAGTCCTAAACCTTGTTCTGTTATCTGAGAAAAAGCCATTGCAAAAAGAGTGGGGGAGTAACAACCCTTTTGATCTTAAGCAGAAGTGATCCATTTTGCGCAGCAGCCCTCACTTCTTATCATTGGGTCCTTGCAAAGTTTTGCAGAGAATCACTCAGCAAAAATAGGGAAAAAACAAATATGTTCCACAGATGAAAGAAAAAGCAAGAAAGATCTATGTTTCTAGGTGCAACAGAACAATCAATGCTGAAACTGCATCATGATTTTACTGTGAGCAAGCACACGAAACATTGTGATTTGCATTACCAATATTGCTAGAGTAGTAATTCAGCAGACAAGAAAACAAACGTCAGTTTGAACAACTGATTTAAATGTTTGTGAACCAAGCTGAGAAGAAACACTTTTACTGAAAGTGTATATGCCATCTTAAAAACTCGTTTCTTCATTTAAAAATCAATCTGTTCCTTCCTGTACAGATCACATCTGCTTTGTGCCCTGGAAATTCATCCTCACATGACATCTACCTCTTCAGCACTTCAGGCCCAGCTTTTGCTTTCTCTGCGATATGACAGGGCCTACCATAACAAAGAGTAATGCAAAAGTAGAGTAATATTATTCACCCACAACACAAGGGCTTAATTAACAACAGTTTATAAGGTTTGCCTACAGACTAAGGGATTAAAGGTGTTAGTTTCCATGCAGTGTTTTGGTTTTTTCCACATAATAGACTGAAACACCTTTATTGTCAGTAGCTCTCTGAAAGCGTACCCACAATTGCTAATAATAATAAGCAAAACAAAAATGACAACACTGCTCACGTTCCCATTAAAGTGAAAAGAGAAAAAAGACAAACTTTCCTTCTTATCTAGAAAAACATATAACAAAAATCAACGATGACTATTTTTATCCGATTTCCTGAGCTTGCACTTTGCATCTGTTTGCCTCTCTAATCTCTCCTAGGTTTGTTGGCCAATTTCAATCAAGTTCAACAAACGAGATCAGCTCTCAAAGACAGTAAGTTCTTATAAACCTACTAGCCATTTGCCTCCTCCTGACAGTTGGCAGCACTGGCAGAGACATCTCCACTTGTCAGAGGCTACACAACTTAAAAGGCTCTGCAGAAGCTCTTACCAAAATTTCTAGGGCACCAAGCAGGGTTCAGGCTAGATTTAGGAAAGGGGGTGCCAAGATCAAGACCTGGAAGGGAAGGTGGATGGGCTATATTTATAGGGTAAATGGCTCAGGGTAGGGAAGGTTATATAGTGAAAGAACTGCATTGTCCACAGCTGGGAGAATACAGCAGGATTAGTCCAATTACTTGGCAAAAGCTATTACACATTCAACAGGATTACATTAATCTAACTACCAATAATGCTCATTTTGCACTGAGCATCTGTATATGGTCAAGTGTCTCTTGTCTTCTTGCATTACCCAGGCGTTTTGGTTATTCAGAACAAGCCTCCCTCTTACCTGCCCTGAGCAGCAGCAGGTAGGTGACAGACCAGCCTGCCACATGGCTGGCAAAGGAATCTCCAAAGCAGCATGCAGCTGTCTCCATCCTCGTAAGGAGAATATACTTCTTGTTGTTTAGGGCTGAATAGGCTGCTTTGAAAGAAAAGCCCTTGTACGATGTGTGTGTGTGTGTGTGCGCGCACATGTCAGAGTGACAAATAGAATACTTGAAACAATAAAATTTCAGTTTGGTAATTGCATGTCTGTCTTCAAAGCACCAGACTGCAAGGTCAGGGAAAAACCGCTGCAGGCTGCACCTCTCTGACAGAGCAGAGCATGCCCCACCAAGCTCGTGCTGCAGACAAGTAACAAAAGGGAGCACTGCCCACATATCACTAACGAATAAAAAACAAAATCAAGCTTTAGTAGATAAACAATTTAATTAACTGAAAAGTTGAAGAGGAGATGGTACACAAAGAACAGAGTGGGTAGGATTCGCTATTTGAAGTCGATGGAGCTCAACGCTCCTCTAGCAAAAGGGCCCTTAGTCCCATGGTATGTAAGGCATCTTACAACACCAGGTTTTTAATCCCAAGTACAGAAAACCAGGAAGTGATTGTAAGAATCTGAATGTCATCCACATCCACACACTCTGAGAGGCAACTTAAGGCCAACTGCATTGTAATGACACTCAGGGACATATTTTATCATTTGTGCTTAGGAAAATTATTCTCTGACAATAACTACGAACACTCAAAGGGAAAGTATGTGTGTGCAGCTAAAAGTGTTTTGCTTTGTTTTATCCACCCAGCTCATCTCTAAGCTTTTTAAAGCCATCCAGTTCTACTGTTCAGGAAATTGGACAATAACCCCAAATTAAAGCAAAATCATTTTACGATTATCAAAGGATCACTTAAACCACAAGAAAAGCAGATCACCTGAGGCAGGGAATTTGAAAAAGATCAGCTATCTACAGTAACTCTGTTTGCAACTAGAGGGAACAAGATGGGTGGTCTCCAGCAAGGTGTGGTGGAACTTTCTTAGCAGGTGGTTTTTTTGTTTTTTGTTTTTTTTTTAAAGTCATTATTAGCTTCATAAACCTTAAATGGCTAGCCAGAGACAGAAGCATGAAAGGTTTCTGTCAATCAACCTAGCTCTAATAAGGATGCAAAAGAGGCCAGCTAGCCAAATCCTAAACAAACCCAGAAAAATAGCACAGAGCTCAGGGCTGGCTAGGGCATGGCTAAAGCCAGAGGTGCTGGAAAGAAGAGGTATCTCGGCTGCCTGTGATCTTTTAAAACTTGTTAAGAAATAACTCGTGTCTAATTATATAAAAGAAGTTTTGAAAATGTATTTTTCTTTTCATGAAGAACTTGGGAAAAGGTGTAAGCTAACTTTTAAATCAAGGGAAACTGCCAGCAACATAAAGCTTAGCAAAACAGTAACTCACCCCTAATACTACTGGGGAGTCGGGGCGAAGGCTACGAAGAGGGCAATCGAAAAAACACAGAGCTAGCCAGGGCAGACCATCACCCACGGAGGTGAAGCCTTTTTACCAACCTGGGAAGTTAGAGGGGAAAAAAGGAAGGGAAGGAGAACCACAGTAAAAGAGAACAGTAAAAGAGCATAGCAGGCCACAAGGTAAAGCTGAAAAAGGTATGAGAATTAGTTCCCTGCCTTTCACAAAGGCCTGGATTATTAATGTGGAGTTCAGCTCATGAACACATCAATGTTTAAGAAGTGTGTGGCATGAGACAGCTCAAGAATTACATTGTGTGTTTCAAAAGGTTAGACAGAAGGGGACCGTAAGCCAAACCACGTAAGTGATCTCAAATGGAGACAGCAATGGCAAAAAAGCACCTCTCAGTAAGGCAATGGATGATCGTTTTGGATTTTATTGTTACTGCTTGTAACTGCAATTGTTCTGAAAGTGCTAGGAATGTTATCTTTAAGTATCTGTAAGCATGTGATTTACTGTGAATAAACTGATCAAGTCTTTAAAAGGTAGGTGATTTAGCTCACAGCTACAGTCTGCAAATACAAAAGTGATTGAAACAAATCTTAAAAAAAAATTCTTGGGGATTCCAAGAATGAACGCAGTTCTGTCAGTTTATCAAGCAGTTACAACTGCAACAGAACTCGCCCAAAAACTAGGGGCAGGTGTGAAAACACACAAAACGTTAACTAGTGCTTCTGATAAACAAGAGTATGGTGTAACTACGTTAGAGACTGTGAAAGCAGAACCCCGGAGTGCTGGAAGTAGTCATGATGCCTGCAGAAAAACATCACAGCTTTCTTGGAGGAATATATGAAGTTTCATGCTTTTTTAATCAAAAAAAACAGAGACAATACCCCCATAACCTTTAGCAATCAGGACACTCCATACATCATCTCAGTATCCTTAGGAGACAGGGACCCCCAGAACTAAATCACAGTGCTAGGGTTTTTATAATCACACAGAGGCCTGGGTACAAGCGCAAAAGTACATCTTACACAAAGAGCTGCAGAGGAGCAGGAAAGGAGATACACAAGAGGAAGCGAGCAGTTACCATGCCCACACCTCTCAAGCAAAAAGGATTATGAAACTGTTCCCTAATTAACTCCTTGCACAGCCGGCCAGGTTAGTATAACGCATCACTAAAACGGCATGATGCAACCTGGCTCACATAACAAAATGGACAAGGGAGCACTCACGTGATCCCTTCCACTAGGGGGGAAGCAAGGTCTCAACTCCTAGGTGACAGACACAGTAGGAGCAAATATGTTATGTTAACCAGCATGATTATGATTGGTCTGGGAAATGGTGACAGGCTACAGTCAGCGTGGCCAGGAGCAGCTGTCAGACTCTTCTCATCTTGCAATTTGCAGAAGTGCAAATTATTTCAAGTCATCTGCCGTGGAAAAAAAAAAGGGGGGGGTAGAGTGAAAACTCAAGGACATAACTGAGAGCCACAAGTGAATAGGCTCCCACTAAGACTGACTGGGAATTGCCTGTTCCAGCAGATATTCAAGCAGAATAAGCATTCAGCAGAGGTTGTTTTGAAGAGGCCACTCCCAAATAGCTGAAAGGAAATCTGGCATGAAAAAAGAGGTCAAGAGCTACAGAGGTGTAAAACAGCTCTGGCTTGGCAGTAGGAAAGCATCCTGATAGATACAGCTTTAAAATGTAACTATTCCAACATCCTTTTCTGCTGTTATGTATTCTTTGAAGCGTACCCATTTTAAAGTGGGTACATTTTAAAGGAAGACCGAAGCTAAAGCAAGAATCATAGCAGACAGACCAAAAATCTGCATTTAACATAGGTGACAGATTAGGGATAGCATGCATGCAACTCCAAAAGTGTTTTGTCAGGATTAATCCTCAGCCTAGCTCTTACTGTTTTTCTTTCCACTTACTATTTAAGCCTACACTTAATGAATCCTTTCTCTTCCAAAATATTCTGTAGCTTCAGGAGCAGCAAAAGCCACAGAAGTCTCAGCTGACCACAGAATAGCTTAGGGCCAAAGAAAACTACTGTGGGAAACCAGTTCCCCCACTGGCACATCACCATCAAAAAAGAACTAGAATTTTTAAATTAGCTGCATTAGTGTCAAGGGATTAGCCTCTGAGCAAGACAGAAAGATGTCAGCTAGTTACAGAATGGTATTTTCACTATTCGCCCTGGCACTTAAATGAAGACAACTGTCCTTCAGATATTATAACAAAGACAAATAAATATGATCATTAGCAGTTAGAGCCACTAATAGTCTCTGTTGTTAAAGTAAACCTGAAAAATGTATTGGGCTCCTTCCATACATGTCGGGGATCCAGTCTGTACTCCATTTCAAATTAGATACGTTCCACTTTATGGCTGAAAAGCTAACCACCCCATCTAGAGACTTTCTGAATTCATGCAGGCATGACAAGCAAGAAACACAGTAACAGAATATAATCACAGGTAATCACAACGGTAAGGAAGAAGCACATCAGCTGCATTAATACCTTGTTTACTTCATTGCTGGAGCATCCAAATAGAGTACCATAAAAGGACCACAAGCAGACTAACAGTACTGTACACACTAAGTAGCAAGCTGCAGTATCAGGGACTATCTCTGCAGATTTAACTAAATATTTTTAAGCAGAAGACTAAAATTAACTCAGAGCTACTGAGTTAATAAGCTATGGCAATGTGAATGTCTCGACTCCCACCCATCCTCTTCTAAACACAAGAGCTGTTCATGATACTCTCAGGCCTGCAATATCACAATCTGTTCAGCATTACTTGTAGTGAAGGTACATAAATGATACACAGATGGGATCAAACATGTAAATAGCTTTATCCACTAAAAAATGAAGGAAAGCAGCAAAACATGCCAATTAGAGCTTCACCATGCTGCAATCTTGTATTTACACCAATATGCTATACACTTTACTGAGCTTGGTTAAAAAAACTGAAGTCATGTATTTTTACATCATGCTTTTTGAATGTCACCAGCTACAAAGGAAAAAAAAGTCAGTATTTGCCTTGAATGATGAGCTATTTAGATGCCTACAGGTAGATGGCACAGAGACTTTCAAAAGCACTGCTCCTGATTTTTTAGGCAGCTAAGCTGCTTTGTAAATCTGGCTCTGTTGCTAACATCGCCTTTTTCACTGCCAATATTAGAAGTAATTGCAACAATTGTGATATAATGAATAATATTAACATGTTTTAAACCTCAGTTGCAAGAGAAGTATTGACTATCATCTTTCACAAAATACTAATAGCTTGAAAAGAAAGTGTTAGCCAGGCAATTTGGAGTACATGTGCCTCTTGTCACTAAGAAACAGCGCAAGACAGATAAAGACAGGCAAACAAACAACAGAAGGAACCTGCTGCATCCAAACAGTTGGACTTCAGGGCTGTACTGTCCCTACGCACTTTTCCATGGGGGACTACTTCAGCCAGCGCCACAAAATCCTCTGCAGAAAAGTCCTCACACACACAGTGACTATGGAGCTCATACTCACTGCTGCCAAGATCTCTTGGAGGGAGCTGTACCGTCATTACTGACAAAAGCATATCCGGAGCATTAAGATTACCTTGCAGCTGTCCAGAATCTTGATACTGTGTACGTGATACCTTGGAACTGGCCCAAGCCCTAGTGAAGTGCACTCTGTTCACCGACAGCACTGCCACTCTGCTGCGGGTATCACAACTAGAGACACATGACAGCTTCTTGGAGCACCTGAATAGCTTTGTCCTGTGCAGTTATATTTTAAACATTAACATTTAATGTAAGGGCAAACTATTTTTGTCACTCAGAACAGCAAGAGTAAAATTTCATGAGAAGAAGCCCTCGAAACAGATCAGGGAAGCAAGCAAAGAAGGGGAAAAAAATCCAGAGAGGAGTCACAATACTTTCCATCTCTGCTGTCCAGCACAGACAGCACCCAGCCTAGCAAAATTCTGTCCCTTAAAGGGAACACAGACTGCAAAGACAGAAGTGAGCTGTACCTCTTGGCATAGCTAGGAGGACACTGCCTGGAATACAAGGTCAAGGTAGTAACAGATTTGCTTTAATCCTGCACAGGCGTCCTCCAACCTGTGAGGACGAACAACTAGGGATGAAGCAGACCGATGCTCTCCACTGCAGGTATGATGTACAAACTGACTACTCAGAATCCAGTTTGCACATCCTTGAAGATAAGCGGATTGCTCTACAGTATTTTTGTGCATTAGACACCTTCTTAGACATAACAATAAAAAGCTCATTCTCTATAGAGGAGAAATCCTGTGCAGCGAACAGCAGCTTCTGTGGAAGCCAAACCCTGAAGTGAGGGCAGTCACTGCATACCTACAATTGCGGCTACAGATAAGAAGCCAGCATCTACCACTGCAAGACCATAGACACGGTGTAACTTCAGCCAGGTATGCTTAATTCTCCCTGGACTACAGGGGCAAGTTACCATATAGCTCAGAAATGCTAATTTCAGTTATTCAGATGGAAATTACAGCAGGCCCCTGAAGTCCAACAGTTGGCAATCCAGTTGGAGACTTGCCAGTTTTTATTTTATTTTTTTTAAAGAAACATTAAGATCTAGCCTTTCAGGGTTCTGTTTACTTTTATTTCCCCCCCCTCTAAACTGCTGACGTTTTGCATCAGTTACAAAGTCAAAGCGATAAGAAAGCATAACGTCAGAAAAAAATCCCCAGAAAACCTAATACATTCTATTCACTCAGAGACCAGAAGATTCAATGAGACAGGTGCCTAGCCACAGATCTTCAAGTTGGACCACAATAGCCTAATTTATGGGACAAGTCATTTTACTTGCCTGCAAAAGATGATGGCAGATATCCCAGAGGGAACAGTAATCCACATACCAGAAATACCGGCAAGCCAAAGCTGAACAATCTTTCTTGTAAGGTCTTTGGAGCATCACGGGGCATTCATTCATCATGAGCAGGAGGAACAGCTGTGCCCATTAAAAACATTCAGATTCTGATCATTCTTGAAGCTACAAGGAGCTCTTGCAACCTGTGGCTAGATGGACACGGAGGTACAGGTAAGAAGAGTGAAAGAGTCCAGGCCAAAGTCTCCAGCAGGACCTGAAGCAGAACTCTGGCCCATACAAGATGCATTAAGATCAGCATGGAATCCTGAGGCCACCAGAAGAAAAACCAAGGCTCCTAAGAATAAAGGACTTATCATTCAGGATGAACAATCTACAGATGCAAGATGGCCCCACCTCCGGCAAGTGAGCCCAAAGCCCTGGCACCAAAGAAGGAAAAAGCAGCATGACTGGGACAGCTGACAGGAAGTTGCAGAACTAGCAGGATTACGCTTCCATGCAACCTACATACCGATGGTGCAAAGGCCGGTACCAGTAGATATGCTAGTAGAGGCAACCGGGATTCTTGGAGAACCATCAGCTCCTTGGCCGGTGGGATGGAACACACAATGCTTAGTTATTTCTTTCGAAGTGCTGAGCAGATGACTAAAGAGGTGTTTCTGAGTCAAGCTCTTCTGAAAGTTCACTTCTGACAAGCAAATGCAACCCAGGGATGAGCCTCTTCTGCTCCCTTCCACTCCCCCCTTTTTAAAAAAACAAACAAAAAAAACCACCACCAGCTCCATTCAAGTGAGAATGAATTCCACAGAGCCGATACCAAACCTTGACCAAATCTCAAGGGAAACTGCCAAGATGACAAAGATGAATACATGAAGGGAACGGCATTCTTGAGGCACCCCAGGCTTAAGTCTCCTGTTCAGCATGGCTGATAACCCAGAGCTCCACAGCAATCCAGAGATCAAGGAGGCATTTCGTCTTGCTGTAGGCCATCCAAGAGGAACCGAGCACCGTGCAATACACTTCAGCAGGGAACAGCAACTAAAACAAAGAGGTACTGGTAGGGCAAGAGGTGTACGGTCGACTGCTTACAGTGCACGAATACCCATGCTTGTCCATATTCTGTATATGAGCAGGCACTCAGAGAACATTCTCCTTTTTATGCACAACAGAAACTTGCACAGGCACAGAGTAACTGACATTGCAGTTTACCCAAGTTACGTATCATGCACACAAGCACACACAGTTCTACATTATGAAGCATGACTGAAACATACCATTTCACTGTAGCATAGGGCTTACAGCCATCTTAATTAAGCACTGTTCGTAAGACTGTATTATCTGATCCCCATTTTAAATAATTAATGCCTTTGTCTGGTTTTTCAACATTTAGTACACAACATACACTAACATTGAAAAAGCATTGCTACAATCCGTTTCTATAACATTTTCTTAAGACAACAAGGTACACGAGATATGCATGGGGCTTCCTCCTTCCTCTGCCACGAAGCATTAGGGAATCCACGTGAGTGAAAGTTATTGTGAATGAAAGCCACAGGAAACCAAACTTCAACTCTGCTGCTCAACGACCCACTGTTATTTTTCAGTCCCAGGCTGAAAGAGAATACTAATGCTACTTCCTTCACAATCCTCATATATCTCAGTTTAGCCCACTAAATTATACTCATTGCTAAAAAGTAAACAGTGGGTTTGAAGCCTCAGCTTTCCAAATTCTGAAAACTCTTCATATTTACATGAACAGTACAAAGGAACTATGGGAAATACGGAAACAGACTGGAGACGCACACACTGGCTTGTCACACAAGAGAGGAACTCAGATGTTACCAGGCAAACGCTTAGCAACTACACTTGCTTCCATACTTAAGAAGAAAAACGAAGAGATCCAGACAAGTCGATATTAATTCTCAATGTTGTCAGCAACACGTGTTCCAAAGACTGACATGACGGCTGAATTTTTATATTTTTATAGGCTTAATTTTAACAGCAACCTAAGAAACTCTTGGAAGCCTTTATTAATCAGAAAGGAACAAGAAGGGCACAACTCTAGCTTATTTAAAAAAACGAAACCACACACATAGAACCACAGCCTTCCTGGATTTTTCTGAAAAAAACTAATAAAATTGCAATTAACATCACCTCTTGATAATTTTCACATTTAGCAGAAGAAACAAGGTGTGAGGGGAAAGGAACGGTTGCCTCCACAGTTCTAACTTTTAGACCAAAAGATACTATACTATTAACTTCATGAAGTCTTCAAAGTTGTGTAAGGTGGTGATGGAATCAGCATCACCAGGAATATGTAATGCTATTATTCCTAAAAACTGATGTTCTGAAGTCAGGTTTTCTGGAATTATCAACATTTTTGTCAGCAACAGGAGAAAACTATCTCCAGCATCAAGATTCCCCAGGAACTATGGGGGACTTGCACTTAAAACCACAAATACAATGACTGAGGTTTGGCTGGCTTTATATACACAGATCTACCCCATGACGTTCTGGAGGAAGCATAATGAAAACATTATTTTCACAGTGGATACTGTTTAATCTTGTCTACCTGACAGTATAAAAAACACTGTCCAAGTATGAATATCTTGGAAGTGGAATAAAACAAAGTATCAGGATTATCAGAACTAATGTAACATTTAAACAAACATATGCACATCTACAGAAACCACAGCTGACAGTCAGCTAAGTGTGGATGACCAGAAATATAGATCTAGCCACGGAGATCAAATGTCGGATCCCAGTTACTCCAGATTCTCTATCAACAGATGTGCACAGTACACAAAGTCCCCACAATATCAGGGCCCACAATAGCACTGTACCCACAATAAAACTGTATTTGGGATCTCAGGGAAACCCTTTAAAAAACAAGAATCTGAACTCCCCTCCCGCATTACTCAGCTAACAGTTTCCATAAATACTAGTATAAGACCACCGCCCCTGTAAAAAAATAAACAAAAAAAGGAATTGATTCAACTTATCCTTGATTCCTCAGTGAGGTCAATTCTGCATTTTCATATCAGTTACCTATACTACAGTCCAACATGATGGTGGCTTTCCTTAGAGTAAATACACCTATGCTCACAGAAGGTCACTGCCCAAGTGAGTGTGACAGCAGAGTCCAGAGCTGCACCACAAACAAATGAATTCTTTAGACAAACCCTTCAGGAGAGTTTTAGCTCGCAGCAAAGGCATTTTTAGAAGCAAATGTTTCTGTTACAGATTAAACACAGTTGCTTTGCAAGCAGTATTTAATTAGTGAAGCCAGAACATTTTACAGCTGTTGTTTTTAAATTCCCCCACAGACTGATTCTTCTTTCATGTCCTGCTCTTGACCTGCATCTTCTCCCTGCCCTTAGGCAGATAAAGGTATGCTGTGTTATTGATTAAGCAGTGTCCATCAACAACATGTTCTTAAGCAAGCACATCAACAATCCCCAAAGAGTTGCTGAATCTTTGAAAGTGAACTCTTAAAATATTGCCCTAAAATATTACAATAGGCAATGGAACATGTTTTATAAACAGAAAGTTCCATTAATTACATTTTTATAGTGAAACAACCAAAGAACACCCCCACAGATGTAAAGGCGAACAAAAGTAATGCAGGTGTAATTTGAGGCATCTGTACTATGACGACTTACAGCGATACAGAAAAGCTACATAAATAGCATATTTGTCAAAAACGTGCATCTGCTTTAGCGAAACAAAGTGATTTGAAGAACAGGGATCATCTAAGTTGACAGAAACAGCCCATGACCTATTCAGTGTCCTGACTAACTTTCATGAGGGGAAAAAACACTTGGTGGAGGGGGATACAAAGGAAAACTAGCATGCACTAGGAAGTGCAGAAAATGTTGTAAGGCTGGATAGCACTTCCTATTGTACTAGTTCATCATTTATTTAAAAAAAAAAGTCAGCCACAGTTGAAATAACACTCAAGACCACTGTCACTGATTATTTTTTACATCTAATTTTGCCATAGCCAGAGTTACAGCATGTAGCCATGATATACTAAATCTTTTGAGAGCAAAGTTCTGTATTATGCGATATACATTAAGCAGCCTGTGAAATACAAAATACAATGTTGAAACTTACAGTATTTAACAAAATCCTTCTGAAAGTCTTTCCTAGAATTGACAAAGGCTCTTCCTCTCTCAGTTCCAACTACAAACACGTCGGTTTCATATACAGCAATACAGGCAACTTCTGCCTTGGACTTGGCAAGTTCTTTACACTATAAAAAGAAAAACAAAATTTTTATGATCACAGTTAAAAGTATACCCAATAGAAATATGTGGAATTACTTAAAATAGTTATTAATTCTGCTGCCAGCATCCACCCCTCAAATGATAATGCAAGTAACATAGCATCAATCATTAGCAAAGGATAATTTATACATCTGGAGTACTTTTCATGAGGAATCTTCAAAGCACTGCATTTACATGCAAAGTAGATACATTAGCGGAATTAAGGCCTCATCTAGACCCGGAGATTGTGCTGTTTTTAATTAAAATGATTTATTAAGTCTATGCATTGGAAATTATTACTTCACCATTAGACAATCATATCATCTTATACCACCTCCAGCTTTCAGCAGAGCGTATAGGAGTTTTGTTCTTTCACAGCACACTTAACACAAGTTGTGCTCTGTTTGGAAAGGTGTGGTTGCAAGCAGGAAGGCTGCCCACAGTCTGCCTTGTCCTGCCGGCTGTGCTCTGGCTCAGGTCGGTTCCTCCGGAGGAAGGGAAGGATCACACCCTCCCTGCGAATATGTAGGTGTGTTCTGCTTGGAGAAATTGCTGGCAAGGACGTTAGGAAACTTGCACTGCAAGGAGACAGCGAGATGCTGAGAAAATCAGTGAGAACATCAAGAAGTGATCACAAAAAGTCAGCTTTTCCTAGGAACTCAGAAGATCAGAGTTTGATACAACGTAGAAAGACACCAGTAGTTGCTGCATGAGAGGAAACAACAAAGCCTTTAGGAACTGAATATACCCCTTGGGAAAAAGGGTTTGAAAGCAGTTCTCTTATAACCATCCCATTCAAAAAGTTTCATTGCTAAAAAGAAACAAGAAACACCACAACAAGAAACAAGAAGACTGCTAGCATGAATTTCCACAAGCAAACAGACAGTCACAGGCAGTTGGACGGCACACACGAAGGAACAGATATAACTTTACACTCCAGCTCCCCAGAGGGAGGCAAGATATTGCTGTAATCTTGCATATGCCAAGACAGTTGTGACACAGCTGCTCAGCTTGTCTACTAACCATTGACTCTAGTGCCGACATGAGGAATGTAACCACCATCCTGCTTTCAGATGAGTCCTCATCATGGATGGATGCTGCTGCTGCTCCTGCAGCTTGGGCCATTCTCCTCCTATAAAATCAAATAAAACCTGTTCAGATACACACAATAGTGCAAGAAAACTAAATCTTCTCTTATATAAGGGAAGAAAAGGTATATATTCTAAAACCCAGAGCACCCCCACACCAGCAAATACGCAGGTAAAGTAACAGGATAAAGCATTCACTCTTCTGCTCTTTGATACTTCCTGCTGTTTCATCCAAAGCAGAAGCTAAACGTTTGAAAGTTAAAATGCTGTGCCATGCCTAGACCAAACACCCTTTGTGCCTAGAAAGACGCATATTAATTGATGGGCTGAATTTACATTGATTTTTCTTTCTAGGCATGTTTATAACTCCAGCAGTCTAATTCCAGTATTTTTCTACTGTGGCTAACAGTGTGGCAAAAGGAATGGCAAAAATAGTTATGGCACAGGTGTTAGAACAATCCCCCCATAATTTTCAGTACAAGTTTATCACAGCCTCACCCACAACCCCCCCCACCCCAATCAAGGCCTCAAACTACAGTATCAGCAACCAGAACATGACATTTTTATTTGCATATTAATCAGTTGCAGGGTAAATTTCAAAGCTGAAAAGTCCCAATTAAGTTGCTAAAACTAAAAAATAAATTTCAGAAATGACAAAAAAAAGATTTAAACCTATTTTATGTACATCATTCGGGACTTGCAGCTTAAAGACATCAGCAATGATCAGGGCTTGTTTATGCTTTTGCTGACAGAACTGGCTGTAGACAAGAATGCATATATTGAGAATGAAGTTTCAACAGCTGCTAAGAGCACATTTTTCTGTTCAAGTGTTGCAACTTATGTTTACATGTATCTAATGCAATAACCTGACATGCCTGCAGGAGAAGAGAACTAGCAGAGATTTAGCTGTTACAACTCTATGCGGGAGTCTTGAAAAAATCACCTCAAAAGCAAAGATAGCTCAGATAAATGAAACATTTCACAACAGGCCGATGAGACACCTTGCCGCTCCTGTGGAACCTGGGCTCACAGCATGGCTCAAGTTCTCAATGGTGATGTGTATCCTGTGAAATGTGCAGACAAGTCAGGGCAGCACGAATAACCACTGCAGGTGATAATACGCGCATACATTGGAAAAATGGCACCGAGTTGTTCTTTTGATAGGACTTCGAGCACTTCAGACTACAAATTAGGCAGGGGAGAAAAACCTTGCAGCATCAACAGCACAAGCTCCCCGCAGACATCCAGCAGCCTTCTGACTCTCCAGACAGGCCAGCAAGGTTTAAACAGCTTCAAAGCTGTTATGGATAAACCGGCAGTGACATAATCAGCAGCTGTCTGGGGATGCCTGCAATTGAAAGGCAGAAACACCAGCACCTCTTATACCCAGGAGGAGGTGAATAGGTCCTTCCTCAGGTCTGAAAGAGGAGCTAAGTTTCAGGACAGAACAACCGCTGGACGATGCTCGTCACGTCAGTGACCAGAGAAGGCTAGCTGGCAGCTGGGGAAGCTGAGGTGGATGGGATTACCCTCCAGAGGACGGGAAGCAGCTGATGTATTGCCTGTGGAATATCTGAGGTGAAAGGGAGACTACGATGCGACATTAAAATCTGTACCTTCACTGAGCCATGATTCTGGCATCCTAGCGAGTTCCCAAGCTCATCTTTCAAACTCCTTTGCGGTTAGCATGTTAACAGTATTTTTTAAACCATACCTTTGGTAGGTATGGTTTTTTGTAGCTTTTGGACTTTCTAAGACGATATGGTAACAATCCAATATAAAAGATGAAAGGGAATATAACGACGCATTTCACCTTCCTCCCACGTCTCTGCTCATGGTCTGATAGAGTTGTTGTGGCCACTCTAACACCTCCTGAGCTAGCAGTGGCATGTACATACACACCTGCCCCACTCCAAATGTAAAAAATCAGGCTATGTAAAAACAAGAATAAACTTATTTTCTATTTTGCAGAGGTACCTTTTCCAGAAAACACACTGAAGAAGTTCTAGTGCTCACTCACAGGCTGCGGATGCACAGGCACCTGGGAGCACTGCCAGCTCAGGCTGCCTCACCCATGCAGAACGGCTCTTGTTCTTGGAAGGCGGTTTCTGATCCCACACAGCGAAGCAACTCAGGGAGCTCACCCTGGGTTGGGGAGGGAAAGCACCTCGCTGGACCTGGCCCCGGTCTGATTCGCTGCACAAACAGCTGTCCTGGCTCAGAGGACAGCACATCCTCAGCTGCCTTGCTGCTGGACGTGGGGACTCAGGATCTTGGACTTGCACTCGGATCAGAGTTGAGTCAGACTATCATAGGACTACTCTTTCCAGCAGATTTGGAAGAGTCTTTCAAATTATGAAGTCACAGTGGACTGTACGTTCAGGATATCCCATTCTTGTTCAACCAGCTCGTGTGACAACAGGTAAGTATTTAATCCAGATTCAAGAGACATTCTGTTGCACCATAGCAGCACCAGAATATTTATTCTTACGCACTTGACAGCAAGTCACACAAGAAAGGTGGTTTTTTTTTTAAAAAAACATTTTGCCAGTTTCTCTATTACAAACATAACACTCTTCTCCACCATCCTGATCTATATGAGTGGGACACTATTATTATTATAGTGAAGAGTAGGCTGTGGTTCAGGAGACCTAATGAACCTGGCTGTATTTCCAAGCTTAGACCCTCAAAGCTTCTGATAGCACCACTGCCCAATGCAAACCCCCAGTGCAAAGCTTTGAAAAACCGGTACGGGGTAAGGTGTTACACATGTACTACACAAAAAGGCCAATTTAAACACCATTCTTTGAACAGTTAGAAGCTGGCCGCCCGAGTACAACCATGTAACGTGTCTATTAACCACACATAACCAATATGAGCTGATCTGGAAGGGTTTTTAGTAATGATTACCCATAAATCCTTCAGATTAACTGTGCCAAGATGAGCCTTTGCCCAACTCAAGGTTTGTAAAAGTGAACAAACCATTACAAAATACACTGGTAGAATACTAAGGATGCAGCATTTAACCATTCCTGCCTAATGAGAAGGTCACCATGACACAGAGCAAATAAACCTCTGTTTTCATTTCACCAGGAAAAAAAACAAAGACTAAAACCAGTAGCTTTCAGGAAGACAAATCAAACCAACATGTATCTCACTCCACATGCTTCTTGTTGGTTTCTACTTTTGAGAGCCAAAAACTAGAAATACTCAAGGCAAGAAAGAACGAAACCACAAGACAGTTAATTTCCATCTTCCCTGCACTCACACAGAGGCACACATGCCAATCATGATGAAGCCACCAGTAATGGATACTGTCCCTAGCAGCTGCTTGACAGACACACAGAAAAGTATAAGAAAAGAGTTATGTTTAAATAACAGTTTTTCTTCATAAAGCTCATAAAGAATACACATGGAAAATCAGGGAAGAAAGAATATGCTTTTCTTAGAAAAAAAGTCTCAACACAATAGAGAAGTGTTTTTACTCTTCACCAGATGTAATGCAAATGGGTATTCCCAACATGGTACCTCTGTACATTGTCTGCTACTCTCTAGAAAAGCAGCTGTGTAAGCCAAAGCAGATTTCTCTCCACTAACTCACCACGCCGCATTACAAACACTAAAACAAATCCTGCCACACTGATGGAAAGGCACGTAACTCTGCGAGCTCCAAAATACAGCTGGGCACAAGCTTCTCTGAGCTCATCCTTACATACCACTGTAGAAGATTTGCTGCTCCCTAGGGGAAAGAAGTCCAGGTTCTGCTAGATCACTGTGGGCCACTTTGGATATTAAGAAAAGTTATTCTAGCAGAGTACAAAAGTACACATTTCATTACAAAGTTGGAACAAGAAGGAACAAAGCCTACATTACAAATCTAACTGGAAGCCAGACTGCTGCTTGGCTGTTACTGATTTCATCCCTTGGCTTCTTTGCCTTCTGGGCCAAGACAATTTCAGCATGTTTAACTGCCCAAATATTGGCCTTCAGATGAAGGACAGAAGGTTCTGTCTCGTAACTGTACAGATTAATACTCACAAGCTGTTAAGTACAAATGAAACATTTTAAACAGAACTTGGCTCAAAAAAAAAAGTCTGTTATTTTTCCCCACAATTTGGTTCAGTGATCCCACATTTCAGAAGAAGTTAAGCCTGACATCTCTTAGCTAACCCAGCAAAGAAACTCTGTTGGGACGTAAGCGTACCACCCCTGGTTTGTCCGACTTCCTGGGCCACGTCCCCCCTAGCTGCAGCACACACAGGGCAAGAAGATTCTCACCTTCATCCTCCCGCTTCTGTTCACAGCTGACCTATGCAATCCAGTTAGGATGACATTGTTTTCTTGTTATGTCATTAATCATCTTAAAATTATACAAATACTCTATAAGCAACAGTTTTCGGTTAATTCTGGTCACTAGACAGCTCAGGCATAGTGGAAACGCAACAAACTTAACAGCAAGGGTGCTCAGACTGTGTGACACCTCTTCCTTCAGATACACAGCTATTTTTTGAAAGGAAATATTTTCAAGACCTCTTCAGGGCTACCAGGCTCTCCTTAATGTGCCAAGGCACACATACACCCTGTTGCTTTTTCCACCCCCCAGCCTCTTATCTGGAGCAGCAGAGCAGCTGATACAGGAAAAGCCCGTACATTGTGATTAAAGTCACCCTTCTTGCTCCCTTTGCTCGCTAAAAATTAAGTGCGTTTAATCCCTCTAACCTTCGCTATATTGCTCCCTGTCTGGGTTGCCAGGAAAACAGGCACACAGCACCAGCGTTTGCTGGTTCCACCCGGAGCAGGCTTCTCGGTAAGCTCGCAGCTGCCATTCACACACAACACCGTTACGAGCCCAGCAACACTGACCCATTAAACACAGCAGCTGGGACATTCGCCGTCGCCATTTCAATGCAACTCCCACTGCAGGGATTTAAACTCACGGCAGCAGAATCAAGAAGACACAGCACCGAGTGTTTTGCGTTAAGGCTTACCCCAACACATCAAACCAGCAGCGCTGCTTGCAACACCACGTCCCACTGCAATTAATGAAACAATTCACAGAATCACACCACTCGGAAATATTATCTTGCTGTAAACCAACACACTGCCCCAAATCCCTACTGTAGTGCTCAGGGATTTCAACTTTCATTTTTTTCCTCCCAGGGCAGCCAAGCAGAAGGGCAGTAACCAGAGGCAGCCGGGCAGGCGAACAGGGGCCCCGAACAATCATGGATCCTGGGGGAAACACCTGGTGCTCAGCACACCCAGCAGCACAAAGCCCGACCAACCTAGCAGCATCTTGCTGGGGGTGGGATGGAGACATGGTTCATTACACAGCTCCAAGACTCCCCCGAAAAACATTAACAGTTAATTCTCATTTTTCTGGGTGCTTCTATGACACTTAGCAACATGCAGTGACGTTTTACCCAGCCTGGATGGATGGCTACCTCTGCCACTCGAGAGCCGCTTAAGGTAAAACAATTCCAACACCAGCTATTTTAAAAGCACCTCTGATTTCCTTCATTCATAAGTCTGCATAATCTTGTTAGCAGAGATTTAAATTTGATTTTCACTATTTCTGGAGATTCTGATATAGACTAACACATAATCATGAAGTGTTAGATAAAAATGAAAAAGCAGCATCTAACTATACTGCTCACAAGGCAGTTACATAAAAGCAAACGCATTACCCAGTTTGGAGTAGTTAAGAAACATAAGACTCCATTTCTGTGTTAGGGCCAGACTTGGGGAACAGTTCACTTGGTTTCCGAGTACGCAGTGTCCTACAGCAGCACCCAGGCATTCATGAATTACAGTCAAACCATGTAAACAAAATAAAATATTTATCACAGCAGTCCTGACCATCTGATAATTTCTGACTTTACCAGTTTAATTGTATTTACTCAGTCAACACGATGATCACGCTAAATAACTATTACTTTAGCTCCCTGTGTCCATCAACACTAACATATAACATTTGAGAAGTTAATTAGCCTAAATTCCAATGGTATTTATCTGATTATAACAAAGTTGGTGCTGGCACATTTTCCAGAGTGAGAAATGGTTGTGCTCTCTGAAGCAAGCTGGCCCTTTGGATTTCTGTGCAAGCAAAAGCCTCAAAACAATTTCAGGGCAAACAGAAAATCCCTTTAGCCCTTCTGGGGCTCCCACAAAGAGCTAAACAACACTATACACCCACTTGCATTTTAATTCCTTGCAAGAAAATAAAGTCAGTTTACAGGCAGCACCTGAAGCACAGGAACTTCATGCAGTTCAGCGTGTTTGAATCCCTGGTGTCCACACCAGCGTGCTGCTACCCACCACTGCACTCATCAGGGCACGCTGGCAAAACTGGAGAAACTAGTACTCCTATCGCTCTCCAGCAACAATCAGTTCCCTCTGTTTGGTCATTTAACTCCCTCTGCATCTCTCTTCCTCGTTCCTATGATTGTATTTAACCAAACAAACTAGAATATAGATTTCCATGGAATTGATTACATTTCTTCTTCCCTTAAACAAAGCATTTATGCCAATGCTATTAGAAATCTCTCTCTACCTCGCTAACAGGATCTGAGACCAGAAATAACAGTCAGTTTCATAAGCAAGAGTTTGGGAATGCTCCAGAAGCTTTTTGTCAGAAAACTACAAGTTCACAGCCCCTCCAGAGGAACAGATGTTTCAACCACACTTCTCTGAAGTGCTTCACATGTCCTAGTGAGTAAGATAAAGAGCAACCAGTAGCCTATTACCAGGCTGTATAGGGGACAAACTTTTATGCCGTCTAGTTTGCTTAACGGATATGCAAACTTTTTTTTAAAATAAATTTTACGCATTCTTTTTATTTTAATTGCAAAGTTAAATTTAAACAAGCAGAAACAAGTGTTACGTATATTTAAAAACAGTCTAAAGTTGCTTCTTATTCTGAGATATTAATTCACAGATTTATGCATGCCGCCAACAATGCAGTCGCATGATTAACTCGCGAGGGGATGGTTGCACTCATGAAAGAATCACTGTGTGGATAAGTCTCTCAAGAGACTCATACACCAAACATCTGACAAAATAAGGCTGCAGATAAACACCTGGAAAAGCAACAGGTGATACCCAAAACACTACAATGATTTAAGATGTCGTCATGAATCCCCGACAGCCAGACAACGCTACGCACGGGGGCAGGTGTATGACCTCGTATTGACCTCCCGAAACATCAGGTTGAGATACTCCGGTCACACCTCGCTGCTGGCTGGGGACGCCCTCAGCTGCGGGCTGCTTTGCTGCACAAGGAGCCGCCTCCGCCGAGCTCCGGCCTCCCGGGGCCGCTCCTGGCCGAGCTCCCCCGGCCTACCGCTTCCGCCGGCGATCTACCAGCACGGGGACTCGCCACCTGCGGGCCGAGACTCAAGCGCCAGACCGAATTCACGGCTGTGTCGCCTTGCACAGCGAACGCAGAGCAGCAGCGCGCCCCGGGACTGCAAGAAAAGCAGCGCTGCGCCGCCGCGTTCCCCTCAGGCCCGACACGCTCCCGCTCGCTTCTGTCAGCACTTGGGCGCTACGGCCGAACTAGGCTGGGCCGGAGAGGGCCTCAGCCCCCAGCCGCGTGCTCACAGGAGCACGAATACCCGCGCACGGGTTGTTTTTACGGCGGACACCGGCAGCCGGGGCGAGCGCGGCGCCGAGGAGGCGGCGGGGCAGGCCCCGTCCCTCACGGCCGGGCGGCCCCGTCCCAGGAGCCCCCTCAGGGGCCGCTCGCCCCGCCCCGCGGCTCCTTTGCATCCCGCGCCC
>VXAL01014243.1:0-70931 GCA_013399475.1 Chauna torquata | reverse complement strand
GCCTGGCCCGGGGGAGCGGGGTAGGGGGCAGCTCCTGCGGGGCCCCGCCGTGCCTGAGGGGCCCCCGCTGCTCGACCCCGCCGTGCGCAGCGCAGCGCTGCCGGGTTCAGGCGGGGAGCTGGTGCCGAGCACCCCGCGGGGCCGGCTTGGGGCTGGGTAACCCGCGCTCCGGAAGAGCCCCCCGGTGCTGCCGGCGGGGCCGGGGCCCTCGCCCACCGNCCCCAGCGGCGCCCAGCACGGCGGTGCCACGCGTGGGGTCCGTTTTCCCGGGCGTAACCGGGCGAACGTGCTGGCTGCCATCATGGTGGCGTTTGCATTTCGGTTTAGGTTTGATGTGGTAAACGTGGAGAGGAGGTTTTTCCAGGCGTAGGGAAACGTTGTGTTTCAGGATGTGTTCTGAATCAAAAAAAAAAAGAGTGCTGTTAAAAATAGCGAATTTCACGTGAAATTCTCGTTTTGATAAATGTTGATGTTTTGTTTATGTTTTTTTAATAGATACGGCTGTTGTGATGCGTGTAAACCTAACAGCGTTCTGGAACTGTTAACGCTTTGTGGTTGGTCAAGAGTAACTACAGAACACTCAGATTTCAAGTAAACCTCACGTTTAAAGGAAGCAGGAGTGTGCTCGTCCACCTTCCTCCTAGTTACAATAAACAGAGAGAAATCAAACTATGGGGTACAGCTCAGGAACCGTCTGCTGGGAAAGTAGCTCTGCGGGAGAGGTTTTGGGGTTTCACCATCCTTGGTCGTTCCCATGCCACCGCCGTTAAGGCTGTAGACGGTGCACAGCGAATCTGCGAGCGGTGAGCGCTGAGCGAACGGGCCGAGTGATTGCAGACGTTGTGGCTCTCGGTGGTTCCTCGCCAGCGCTTAGCTGGGCATAGCTGTTCTCAGGATTTACATTGTGGGAAAGGGGACAGAAGCATTCTGTGGTGGCAACAAGGGAGGAAAAAAAAAAACCAAAAACCCCAAACCACCACTTTCATCACCACCTTAACCTAAACCAGAAGATTTTGCCCTGAAGCACTTGGGTGGTTCCTTTTTCCAGCTCTGGTGCAGGGAAAGGCATAATCTCTGGTACAGGACTGTAACCAGAAGGGGGGCATGACTTCCTGAGGTGCCACAACTGTTTTCAGTGTGAATTCATCAGCTCCCTGTGCCGTTTACATCGTCATTTTTAGTGGCAGCTGTTACTCCAGAGCGAGCGCGTGCCGGCACCTCCCAGCTGCACCCGCAGCCCTGACCAGCGAGGAGAGACGGGACCGCGGCTCGCTCGCTCCTGCGCGAGGTTGGCTTCACCCTGACGCGGGCGACTTTGCGCTGAAGCGGGGCAGAGTAAGGTGGCTCCGCTCGGCAGCCCAGCTGCAGGCAGCAATGTACACCCAGGCACTGAGCTGTTTTAGCTAGCACAGGTGATTTTGGCAGGTGACACCTCGTTACATTATTTTGAATAAATCTGTACTGACCATTTCATACAGATGTAGCTGTCCTAAGAGGTCCCTTCCAAGCTCAACCATTCCATGATTATGGGAGCGACAGGCGGCAGCTGCAGCCCGTGTGGCTCCTTTGCTACCAGGTGGCCCCTCACAGGAATGGGAATTGGGTATTTCTCAGGGGGAGGACTCTTCCCGCTCCTTCCTATCCCCCTCTGCCACCTGATCCAGCCACATGAGCTGTGGAGCTGGGTACCATTTAGGAAAAAAAGATACATAATGAGAACTGAGTCATGCTGTATTTGGAATAATGTTTACCCATTGTGGTTACAAGCTGACTAACTGAAAAATTAGTTCCTTAAGGCTTCTAAATCCATCAGAGACATTCGCTGGATGTTGTAAATCAATGCTCGGCGTAGGAATATCTTGTGTGTTTTTAGTAGCTACAGTAATTAACAACTGTAACTTATTACCATGGACCGCAAGAATTTCTCGATCAGTTCAGACCCTGGAAATCCAAGCAGCTTCCTTCTAAAACAAGGCGTTGAACTTAATGCGCAGCCTCCATGGATTTTTACCAGCAGATTCCTGAATTGACTTTTATATAAACATCTGACTGGTTCATCTTGATATGCTTTCCAGGCTTAAAATTCAAGGACTAGTCTTCTGGCAGAAAACGCTTTGATCTAAATTCCTTGGTTTAAAGCATTTTGTATGGCTTTGCTTTTCCCTCTGCTAGTTAACCAGCTGAGCTTCAACTACGGACTGAGCAAGATTTTCACACAACTGCAAGACAAGAAAAACATTTCTCTTAACCAGGGCAGCCAGACTGTAAAACCAAAGCTGTTGGAAAAGAGTAGAATTCGGAGTTATTTTTGTCATCATTAAGAAAAAAAAAATCCTCTTTCAAGTTCATAGTCTTCTGAAAACAAACTGAGACCAATACATGCAGGCTTTGGTTTTAAAAACCTAGTTTTGGAAATTATTCTGTTTCATCCCCAGAAACATGTATTATTCTCTTTAGCACTCAAAAGCTTTAGGCTGTCTCTATCAGGAGGCTTTGCTTCAACGCGTGCAGCGAGTTACAGATTTGACCTCCAGCTAGGGGCAGCGTAGGGGATTTCAGTCAACTCACGCTTCAGGTTCCTGCGGGTAAAGCCAAATACTCTTGACAACTTGCACCTAAACATCTGACACCTGGGAGTGAAAACCTTCGTGCATAACTGTTGAGCCCTTAAAACCGGGTGGAGGTGTGACGGGGAACGGGAGCCGGCCAGGTCTGTGCTCAGCAGAGCTGCTGCTCCGGGCGGGTGCGCCTTGCCCTGCGCGGCTGCGTGCGGGGGTTCAGTCCGGATCCCAGCTCCTTCCCCCCGGTGTTGCCGTACCTGTCAGCCTCGGGTTGCCTTGGTCTTTTGCCGTCTTTTGTCTTTTTCTCCAAGTGGCTTAGTGTCAGGATTCCCAGCATAACCTCTGAGCAGAGGGGAGGAGGGAGGAAGCCCCAGCCCCTCAGGAAACAAAACCAGGGTGGAGTTACGTTGTCTTCTGCCCTGTGCAGAAGCTCAGCTTCAGCGTCTGGAAGCCGCGTGCAGCTCCGCCAGACCCTGAGAGCACAGGGCCCAGAGCTCCGCTGTGCGGAGCTCCTGTTATATCCAGAGGTAATGTCTTTTCTTCCAATTTTTTTTTTTATTTCACTTCCAGAACGCCCGTGGCTCCACAGCAGCCCACGAACAGCAGAGCACTCTGCATTCACAAACACCAGTGAAGGATGGACCTAAACAGGTCTGCACTGCTGCAGCCCACATCTTTCCAAGAGCAGAGCTCCAGACAAGCTCATCCCGTGCTCCTTTACTGATTTTCCTTTGCTCCAGTTGGCTCGATTCCTTTACAGTTTTCTCTCACTAGCTTTTTCTCCGTCAAATAGTGAGGACATCCTGTATTTTCACTTAGTAGGTGGTGCGCGCGATGAGGCTGGTGAACACACGGGCAGTACAAATATTTGGATGGTAAAAGCACAGATTGTTTTCTCCCATCGTTTGCTGCTCTGCCCTCAGTTAGGGATGCTCTGGGACATTCAGCAGGGTTGGATCAGTGAGCCCTGACTCCGGGGTGCTCCTGGTCATCCCCCTCCACCACATCTGCCCTGCACAGCCCCAAAGCTATGACCTTAACTCAGGAGCCTCCCATTGCCATCGTTTTCAGTGACTGTATAAAGCCCACGGAGGAGGCAGGAGTCCTGCGCTGGCCCCTGGGCTGCAATCTTTCAAAATAAGAAGGAAGCATTTTAAAATAATTTACCTTTTGTGACAGAGGACTACAGTGATAGTAAATACGCACTATTCTAAATACTGGGATTAAAACAAACAAAAAAAAACCCTGAATTTGCGAGCGCCAGCAACAGGTCCTGGGGACCCCTAAATGCGTCTCCCTCGAGCACAAAAGCGGTTGCCTCTTAGGAACTACGTGGCAGATCCGCGCAATCAGGCGCCTTGATGAGCAGCAGTAAATGCCAACATCAGGTGGCTGTGCCTCGTATTCAGCTGGTCCCCCAAACTTATGGAGACAAAATGATATATATTTTTTTGTTATTAGGAGGAAATTGGATTGGGAGTTTGCCAGCGGGGCTTTATCATCTGAGGGGTCTTTTTTTGGTTTGCTGCCCCCGTCCCCCACGCTGCTCACCAGGACGCCTTTGCCAGCAGATCGCGAAGCCCAGCCCAAGCTGCTGACAAACGGCGCGGCAGCTGTCACCTGCATGTTGGGTACGGCTAGCCACACCACGCGGCTGGAAGAGGGGTTCCTGCACCTGCTGTAAAGGAAGGAAGACATTTCTCGTGGCCTGCCTTTCCAGCAGAAGGGACTTGGGGAGCATTTTTGTTTTACATGACAGAACTGTTTTGCTGGTAGCTAACCTGCAATACATATACATGCACTGATACAAAAGCCGAATAAATAACAACAAAACCAGCAAACAGCTCTGGGAGCAGCCTGCATCCAGAGCGCGATTCCAGCCCATCTTTCCCACGCGTGCTCCTGCTTGACAAGCTTGCAGGGAGGGGGTGGCAGGGGACTGAGGCTGCCTGGCTGCCGCCAGGGTCACGTTTTGGGCTCATGGCACCTCAGCAGGGCTGCTCTACCTGGGCCTCCTCGCCTCCCTGCGGCTTCCCCCACGGGACCAAAGCCCACCTGGCGGTAGAGGTGAAGGGACGTAAGACCAAGCCCTCCCGCAGAGGGGACGCTCCCGCAGCGGTGCCAGCGCCAGCAGCGTCCCAGCGACATCCTCCTCAGTGCCTTCCCCAGGCCAACACCTTGTTTATTTATTTTCGGGCTGAACATGCTCGGCTGTCACTGTTACTTACGTGCCTGCAGATCTATTAGTGCTTCTGAACACCACTGACTTATTGCATCCTTATTGCCAATTATTCTGCATTCTGTCGACATTTGGGTGTGAAGAAGAGGGGCTTTTTTTTGTCTCCTGGCTGCAGTAGAAGACAGATTTACTGATGCAGGCATCAGCAACAGAAACAGCAGCTTAAAAGGAGCCGTTAGTATCATTAGGGCAACTGCCACGTCTCTCCTGAGGATCTTATCTCAGACCCTGAGCCTGCGGTCGGCTCCCACAGACCGACACCAGCACCGGGCCAGCTAAAGCCGGGGCTTTCTGCACCGGTCAGCCTACGTGGCACTTTGTAAGGGAGAAGTCCTGTGCCACCCCCTGGCAAAGCGGCGATGGTGCCGCGTGCGGCTGCTTCCTTAATTCTCCTCGTCTGTTTTAAAACGGATCGTGTAGATTCAGAGTTGGAGATAAGAGGAAAGCATGCTTTGGAGGAAGCTCTGAAGCAGGACAGGAGAGGTCACCGTCCCAAGCCACTCGGCTGCACGACGTGATGGGATCCCCGTGCGCAGCAGCACCTCGCTGGCAGCCGGTGCAGCAGCAGCCCCGCGCAGGTGCCAGAAGCGAATCCTCGGTGCTCACTCAACACAGGACCCAAGAGAACAGGAGCACTGGGTCCAAAGCAGCTCAGAAATGTCAGCTCGGGTTCAGCTGGACCAGCAGCAAAGCAGAGCCAAGAGGCACAACCGGAGGAGTCCGCGTTGCCTTCTCCAGCACAGCTCACCTGCGTCCCCCCCAGCTCTTCCAGACCCCAGGAGCAGGGCAGCTGGGCCGATCTGCAGGCATTTTTAGAGCTGTGTGTCTGGAGGACCGAGAAGGACAGGAAGCTCCCTGCGCAGAGCAAGCCCTGAGTTGCAGAAGCACGGCCTTGCTTGCTCAGGCTATGGGGCCAGCTGGCAGCACAGGTGGACGCTGCAGTGGTTGTGCACAAGTGGCCCGAGAAGGGAGCAGGACAAGCGCACGCGATGCTTTCCCCAGGTACTCACCCAGACCCCAGCTACTTTCAGGAGATTCCTGCCCCTGATGGGCTTTGCCAGCTGAGCAGTCCTCAGCAGATCTTGCTTCCAAGCTTCTCCAGCCTCCCCTTGAGCCCACACAAACTTTCCATGGCATGCTTTGGAGTTCACAAAGATGTTCCCTGATCCCTAAGGAGTAAGTGAGCATCCATCCATCCATCCATCCATCCATCCATCCATCCATCCATCCATCCATCCATCCATCCATCCATCCATCCATCCACCCATCCCGAAACCTCCTGCCCAGGCCCTCCTCAGAGGGCTATTAATGTGCAGGTTAACGAGGAACCTCGTTACCCTCCTGTGGCACACAGCTGCTACCTCAGGAGGTGTCTGGCAGTCTTTCTGCCCCACTTTGCCGTTAGCAAATCAAGGCAAAGCAGCAGAGCTGCCCGGCGCCCAAGGCGGCCGTGGCGCGGTCCCGGGGGCGGTGCGGAGGTCCCAGCCCCACCGCGAGGGCTGTGCAGCCACCTCGGGCAGGTGAGGCAGACGCTGCTGCTGGGGACTGGGCCTGTCCCATCTCAGAGGGCCCACTTCCTGGTCTCACCAGATGAAAAATTAATACATAATTTTAACGACGGGTCACAGGGATTCACTGCACTTAAACAACCCCCCCAATGAAAAGACGTTAATCTTAGCCCGAGAACGTGCCAGTTCACTTCAGCCACATCCATCTGCCTCTATACCCCACGGAGCTGTTAATCTGCGTCCCAGGCAGCTGTTTCAGACATTCATTTAACAGCAGATTTGGCCGCTCCGCCGGCAGCGTCCTCCCGAGGCTCCGGCAGACCCTCTGCCACCGCGTCGGCTCGTCCCCCTGCACCCAAGCGCTTCTCCTGCCGAATTCCCCTTCGCCCCCTACAGCTTTTGCTTCAGCCGGGAGCCGTGCTCCTGTCCCGCTCTGCAGCACCTTCCCCGAAACGCGTGGTGATGGAAATAGCCGGGCGTTTGCAAAGGGCTGGAGATGAGTCCCTGCGTCGCCGCATCGCTGCTCCGTCCACCCCGATCCCCAGCAGTGCCGCTCCGGGTGCGCTCGGCTGGAGAGCCGCACAAAACCTCGCTGGGACCACGGACGTTTTGCTACGGGAACGGCTTTCTCCTGCCATGCATGGTCCTGCACACCGGCACAAAGCGAGCCCTAACCCCGCCACTGCCTTTGCCTGAATTCTTCAAAAATAAAGAATTAAAAAAAAAAAAAAACATCCAAAGAGCTGCTTAATGAGGCTGAGGAAGCAACGAGCCCTCTGGCGTGGCTGCGTTAGTGGTTTGCTGGCGTCTGCCCCTACCACCCCTGCACGCAGCAGCCCATCGAGCTGTAGCCGACAAACTCACCGCTTCCTGCGATGTTTTGCAAAGTGTTTGCTCACAAATGGATTCGGGGCTCTGAATGAAGGCGCAGATGCTGTTTATGCTGTTCTCTAGCATCTCGGTGCACTGTATTTTTAAAAAATGATTTGAATCAAAGCACTCATTCTTTAATTAAACTTCATTTAGCTGCCATCTGCCTGGGATCAAAATGGCTTCATGTTTTGCAACTCTTAATGAGGATTGTTATTGGATTTGTAAACATATAAACAACAAGAAAAAAAACACACCAAACTCTTTGAAAAGTAATAAATGAGGAACGCGGCTCAAGTATTAAGCTCTGCATCTTCATCTTCCAATTGTAACGGAGCGCATCCCATTCAGCAGATAATCACGTTACAAGCAAAAAATGGGTATAAAAATACCCTGCAACTGAAGGCCCGGGATGAGGGAAGCTGCGAGAACTGCAGCTGAGGGACAATAGAAATAAAGCGAGATCTGGCAGCTTAGCGGAGTGGGGTCAGCGCTGCTGGTTCCCATGCAAGCGCAGGCACCGATGGTGAAAAGTGGGCGCTGTGACCCTGTAACCTCCAGAAACTGCAGCCGAAATTACTGCTATTTGGTCCTCGAAATGTCACTGTCACCAGAGCCCAGCGGCTTCAAAACCCAGCCTGGGCATGGCAGAGCTGTCAGCCACAGAGCATCCTGTCCTGTCGGGCAGGGATCAAGCTGCCATGCGGAGAGTGGGGTTTTGGGGCACGGGGAAACCAAATGAGTTCATTCAGCCAGATTCAGAGCAGGGGATGCTGCACCTGGATTTGGGTTCAGCGGGACCCTAATGCACCTGGCTGGGAAAACCACACGGCCAAGCAGGGAAACAGCCCGGCTGGCTCCTTTCTTACCTTCCTTTCTTTTCCACCTTTTCCAGCCTTTATGACTGCATTAAGCTTTCTGAACTAAGTCATTAGTCCCCAGTGTAGCTCTGGTGCCCTAATTTAACTCAGCTGCCCAGATGCCCCTGCCTTCAGCCGTGACTCAGTAATTCAGCCCCACATCCCGCCCCGAGCCTGCCCCGCTGCCGCTCACGGGGCAGCGTCAGAGACCGCCGCTCATTACCGAGCCTCTCCGCCACCTTCGGTGGTCCTGAGTCAGGCCTTTTATCTGCAAAAAAAGAAAAGTCAAAATCTAATGAATGTACCCTCCCAGGAGACATCTCCTCGGGGTGGTTTGATCTGTGAGTAAGCCCCTTTCAGACATTTTGGAAGAGAAAAACTGTATTTTTACCTCTGAATCATGTTTCTTTGTTTCCTAATTGGAGATGCCACGGGTTTCAGCATCAGACAGAAACATAAAAGACTTCAGAGTTTGATGCCAACTGTTCAGATGTCAAACTGTATGTCTAATTGGGGTCACTGATACACATCTTTGCCCTTCTTTTGGCTGCCGGCTTTGTGCCTTCTCCTGCGTTTGTTTGGGCTTTTATTATCTCATGCGATCGTTTGCATCTAATTCCACAGCAAATGCAAGTCAAGAACAAGGAAACAAAATTGCAGCCGCTTTGAAACAGTTCCACCCGTGCTCAAAATCCTCTGGTGGCATGGGAAGCCAAGGACTCAAGCAGATCAAAAACCCGTAAAACAAATAAAGCAGCACGCTACGCTTGGAAAAGCCATCATGAGTTTGATCTCTGCATCCGATACCATCCTCTTCCTCCTGGAGCACACGCTTGGATGTGGCAGCTGCTTGCAGGGCAGCTTTGCTCCGTGGGAAAGGCCGTGACCGGTCCTGGAGCCTGCAAGGGTGCCCAGGCAGTGGGTGCTGGGGCACCGATTTCTGCACAGAGACGTTCCTGCTCGTCGGCTCCTTACACCACCGGGCAGTTGCTCCGGCCACATCTCACCTGAGCACAGCTCTCAGCACACACAAAACACAGATTACCTGCAGTGGGAGTAACAGCGATCAGTGACATCAGCTGCTGCTGCCAAAATCTAGTAGCAGAATTAAGGGAAAATTGTGGAAGTTTCAAACATCATCCTTCAATTTACTGGGTTCCTTCATTTGGTTCTCACGGCGCACGGGGAGCCCACGGGGGTCTCCCACACGCTGTCGGTAATGACACTTGCGGCTTCTGGTCTGGCGTTACGGAACCGGTCGAGCATCAGAGAGAGCAGCCTGTACTCACCGCGTGAGCTTTCCTCCCTCCACAAGGCATCAAAGCCTTGCAGGAAACCGTGGATAGTGAAGAACTCTACTGTTTCAGAATACAGTTAAATGCACACAACCGAAATTGCTTCTGTAACTTCAGTGGTGCAATCCGGTACTGCTCCTCCTGCAGCTCTGTCAGTAAATTTTTACACCTTTGATTCAAATCTGAAGACATCAGTAGCAAATGAAGCATTAAAATGTGGGAAACCTCTTGGTTTCAAACACCGATGATGCTGAAGATTTTATTCAACAGCCACAGCACAGCAAGGAGGTCTGTCCAGAGGTGCCCTCCTGCACTTACTCTTACCTGCAGATGCTATTTGTCAATAACGTACGTAATAAAATAAGTACTTTTTAGAGCAAGGCAACACTTTTTATTTTTATTTAAAAAGGCCTTGATGGCAGGAATATAGTGTAAAAATCATTGGAAAAACTAAAAGGCATTGATACATATTGGAATATACACTTTATACATAAATTACATTTATTTATTTATTCTTTCATTTGAGGTTCTTATTCGGTATTGAGGTCTAATAGTTAATAGGTCCTGGGATCTGGACGTTTAGACCACCATAGTCTAACATGTACATGTTCATGGGCCATTGCTGAAAGAGAGGGAGAGAAAAAGAAGGCAAAAGTCTCTGTTAGGACACAACACAAAAACATGCATACATCAAATCTCTGACATGTTCAGACACGGGCAGTTGCTCCCACTTTCCAAATAAGATAAAAGAACCAACCCAAAAACAAAACACCACCAGCAAACCTGACAAAAAAAGCTTCTAAGTTTATATTTCACTTGCAAATTTTTTTTTTTTTTAAGAAGCATTTGGTGTCATCCACAACTGAAGCCAAGCCCTGAGGGAGAACAGGTTGAATGCATCTCCACTGATTTCATTTCCTATTTTCGCGGTTTTGACGCGTGCTGGAGCTCAGCATCGCTCCCGGAACAGGGACTGGAGGGGGGATGCCGGGTCCTGCCGAGAGGCACTACGGGGCCCTGGTGCCACCATCAGCTGTGTTTTGGGCAGCTTAGACCCAGGGGAGCCCTGGGGCCACAGGCGCCTGCTTCACCCCACGGAGCATGGCTCCGCCGACACCCCCCGACAAGCCCAGCAGGAAAACGCAGCCCCAAAGCTGCGCCAGCTCCTTCGCCAAACCTGGTCGTGCCATTTAACGTCACACTTTACAGTGTTTGTCAGGCGGAGGGAAGTGGTGATGGTTCGAGGAGAGCAGAGAGCAGCATCCTGAAGCAGAAAGATAGGTAGGCAGTAACC
Source organism: Chauna torquata (assembly GCA_013399475.1). Classification (NCBI taxonomy): domain Eukaryota; kingdom Metazoa; phylum Chordata; class Aves; order Anseriformes; family Anhimidae; genus Chauna; species Chauna torquata. The sequence continues at coordinate 60,304 of VXAL01014243.1, read as the reverse complement.
CACTTAATATTTGGAAGGCTTTACCACAAGTGAGATCTGATTTGTTGATGACGTAGACTCCATATTGGAAGAGGAGGAAGAGGAAGATGAGGAAGAGGAAGATACCGAGTTCCCTTCGGAGATCCTCTTCCGCTTCCGCTTGGGAACACTGCTGTCTTTTTCTGCGGGAGAGAGGGAGAAATGAGACGTCTGCGCCCCGCGAGCGTGGCTGAGGGGCGAGCATGGGGCATGGGGACGCATCCTGCCGCTGCGACCTCTCCTCCCGCTGAGCGTCCCCGCAGCCACCCGCTGCACTCTGGCTGGTGACAAGGGCTTTGCCTCCGCCACCTGGCGCAGAGCTGCCAACAGTGCTCAGGCACTGGGCAAGAAAACCCCCAAAATAAATGAATCCCAAACTCCAGCCCCTGCAGAGCCCGACGGCCTACAGACGTGTGTCCGTGCTGAAAGGTTCAGGGCGGTGACGGTGCCAGCGCTGACAACAATATGCCCAGATATATACGTGCGTATATGAAATACCCGTGTATATACACGCATACATAAAGCTTCCCCTTGTCTCATTTTACATCAGCTCATGTTGCAGGCTTGCCAGATCTCTCTCTTCTACCTAGCCACCTATTTTCAAAAAACTAACAGGATCCTAATTATCTCTGGGGCTGCTAATTCTGACACATTCGAGTGAATGAAATTTATTGGGGAGGATGGGACAGAGAGAGAAATGCATTCAGAGAGATCACAGAAACCTTGTTTCCTTAGAAGCTCAACTGATAGACGATGGAGGAAATTAAGGGCTTTAACCGGTGAATAAACTGCTCATGGTGAATAAATTGCTAATGGGAAAGGGACAATCAAATCCTCCAGAACTCAATGAAAATTTGAGTCTGACAGCACAGGTCTCTCGCCAGCTCACAGAAATACAATCACCTAAGATGACAGTTTGCTCCTGAGCAGATGCTGAGCCTGACTTTTCTTTTTCCAGGCAGGATCCTTTCCCTGGCCTTGGCTGGGGATGCAGGGGGACAAATGCCTCCCCAGGGCCCCCCAGCCATTTTGCCCTTATATTCTCTCTGCCACACCACAGGGAAAGCCATGGATATGTTTCAGCCCTTACCTGTTTGTTTGGCCTCAGTGCAGATTTCAGAAAATGGCCTGCGCAAGAGACAACATGGGGTCAGAGCACGCAGGCACCTTCCCCCCACTCTCTGGAGGGAAGCAACCCCAAATGACTCAGCTGGGTCTCTGGGCCATCCCATTATCTGCCCCATGGTGGCCCCTGGCACCTGTGCCATGCCCCTTCCCAACACCATCATCTCAAACTGCGCAAGAAAGAGGGGACAAAGGGCTGAGCACCTCCTGCAGCACAGGATTGCAGATGGTGAGGATGGGGCAGGTCCTCTGTGGGTACGCGGTGGCACGGTCCCATGCTGGTGGCCCCGCAGGGACCTACCCGACTTGTGGCTGGAGAAACGGGGACAATGCTTAACCAATGCTTAAATCCTGCCCCGGTCGCAGAGCTGGGGGAACTTACTGGAGCTGATTTATAATCACCATCCGGATGCTCTCCCGTGCCTTCAGGATCTTCTCCAGCCGGTGGATGTCGTAGGTATTGGGGTTTCTGAAAGGGATATCATCCGGCAGGCCAGTGACCTCCACCGCGTCGGGGCTGTCCCTGATGAGTTTGTAGGGCACCATGACGGGCCGGTTCAAGCCCAGAGCCTCTCCTGTAAGGGCAGAGCAGAGGACACCACACCAGCTTTACCCCACGGGGCTCGGGATCACACCAACCGAAGGAGCGAGAAGAGGGGAAGCTGGGAGGAGCTGGGGAAGCCACGGCTGCCACGATGACCATGGACCTGCCGTGGGGCTGCATCGCCACGTCCTACCTTGCCGCAGCCACGTCCCACCAAGCTGTTTCACGTCTGCCTGTCCAACTTATCGCCTGCCCACAAATTATTAGTCTCCATCTGCAATCCTGCTAGGAGCCTCACGTGGAGGCGGTTTCACAGCCCCAGCACCTCTGTTCAGTGCAGAGGACACCCGCTGCCATGCTTGCACCCACCACGCACCCAGCGAGCCCAGTACCCTGCCCGTTGCTGGGCCAGCACCAGTGTGGGAGGAAGCACAAGAACTAGGGCAAATGAGAGAGATTTGTCTGTCTTCTCTTGTCTCCAGTTATCAGCAGTTTTGGGGGTCACTGGGGTCTGGAGATCACATCCAGCACGCTGCACTCAACAGCCCCCAAGAAGCCTGTGCTGCAGGAATTGCTCCTGCCCATTTTTTTGAATTCCTTCATCCCTTTGGGTTCCACAACATCCTATGGCAGCAAAATACGACAATTTAATTACGTGCTGCATTGGAAGTACTTCCTTCTATGCGGTTTAAGCCTGCTGCCCAGTTCTCGGGGTACCCCTTTAGTACGTGCACTGTGGGGAACAGCAAGCATCCCTCCCTCCTGTGCTCGTCTCGGTTTTAAAAGCCTCTCTCACCACCTCTTTGCCATCACTTGGTTGTTTCCCTTCTCTTTCAGGCAGTCATTTTTGGGTGCTGGCTGCCCACGGGTGCCGCTGAACTGCCGCCACGTGGCTGAGCAGTCCCGGGGACTCGCAGGGTGGTGGGCTGGGAAATAACCACCGAGTACCCAAACTGTGGCCAGGGGACAGCCACGTACCCGCGGGTGGAGCCGATGAGGCAGCTCAGGGCTGTGCATCCTCCAGCCAGCTCCTATTTCTCCCCACTTCCAATTGATTTTCCTATTATGCCTTTTCCCACCCACCAGTGGGGATGGGTGGGCTCGCTAGGCAGCACAAGGAGTCTGCAAAGAGCTTTTCAAATCTTCCTCCATCTCCTGACCTGCTTTTCTGCCGCAGCTCCAGCATGCTTCTCAGACGTGCCCATCGCTGGCTGCCGCTGCAGCCCCGCTCCCAGCCCGGCGGGCAGGGGCTGTGTGCCAGCAGGCTGGCGCAGGGCAGGCACGCACCACAGCTCACGCTAGCTCACGACGCATCTAAAACGCATCAAAGGCTGACACCAGACTGAACAAATCCTGCTCCTGGGCTGCGTTTCACCCTCCTCCCTCCCCGCTCCAAGGATGAGCTGTCAACAAGAAGGTCACGGTCCCACCTGCGGGAGCGAGACGCAGGAACATCCCTGGGGACGGGCTGTAATGCGAAGCAGTGGGAAGAAACCTGTGCTGCAGCAGGCTGCCGTGTGCTCGGCCTATAAATAGAGCCCTTCAGTCTAATTAATTTTAACTACGGCTGCTGTCAGCAAAAACAAACTCGCCTTGCTCTGTGTGCAGATGGGAGACTCACCGTATTTTTCGTTGAAAAGCTCTTTCACTTGCTCTCGGAGAATCACCTTTTCTCCAAGCCTGTTGGCGTCATCCTCATCTGCAAAGCAAAAAGGGCAGGGAATAAATTCTCCCATTTCTTTCTGACCCCTGGAAAACCCATCCCACCGCCATGTTGCTGCGTTTCGAGGCACTCCTCTGTCCAAGCACGATGTGGGGACACCTCAGACACAGCTGTTCTTCGCTTGCACCTTCTGTCACCTTTTAGAGCAGTGCAAAGTAGCTATAAAATGCTGCCAAATCTGCATTTGCCACGTGCTTACATGGTTGAGAGCATTTTATATCCACTTTGCGGTGCTGGAAATGACTGCAAAATATGCACAGCAATGGAGACTCAGGCCCTGAGTGCCACAAATGCTCCCACAAGTGATATCAAGGAATAAGATAGCGCTTTTATAGCTGGGCTCCTAAGTACAGTATTGTTTTATAATATGCCATATAATCAGCTTGGCTTTACTAGCTTTCTTAATTATCCTCATCATGCCAACCAGTTTCTTCTCTATTCTCTCATTTTAAACGACTTGCCTGTGCCAGGAGACTTCTCCCCAGCTATTCAGCATCCTCAGGGGGCTCCAGGAAAAAATGCCCATGTTCGGTACCTGCTCCCTTTGATGCTTTTCCATCCCATAGACAAAAAGGACCGACCAAATTAAGCTTTTTCACCCCTCGCTGTGGCTCACCCACCCAGCCCTGAGATACAAGGCTGGATCGAGCCACCCAAGGCGGGCACTGCACAGATGCGTGCTGCGTTTCCAGCAAAACTGAGTTGGTCCCTGCTGCTGTAAAGGAGATGCCAGTGAGGTGGGATGTGCATGGGCACAGTTACACGGGAATTTAGTTTGGCTCCTTAAATATGGGAATCACGGAGGCATCACCGCCATGAAGCAAGCTTGCCATACTCAAGGCAGGTATTTTTGCCCAGGGGCAGTTATTTAAAACATCAAGGTGAGCACTGCAAACCTTGGCACAGCTGGGAAGGACCCGAGCATCCTCTGCCCATGGTCCGGGGCTATTTAACTGGATTTTGAGCAATCACACGGCTTGAAATCTTGTTTTACGTACACACTGAAAACCTCATGTGGGTCCCTGCCTCCCTGAGTGGGGATTTAGAGCCCTGCGCTCAGCACCGCTAGCCTCGCAGCAGAAATCAAGTGCTTCGGCTGCACTGCTGCTGCTGGGCTCGGTCCTGGGAAGCTGTCATCCTTAAATCTCTGCAGGTTACGGCCTCAGAAAAGCCTCTTCTCGAGCTGCTGAGCCTGAAAACAGTAGTTTTGTATTCCCAGACATAGCTAGGAAAAAAGGGGAGCAGTTTCTGCAAAGAAACCTCTGGGTCAAGTTGTGCTTCAAATCCAGAAACGGCAACAAAAGGAGTTTGAAAGGGAAGGACCAAAAAATAAACAAAATAGAAGAAAATAAAATAAATGTCCCCAAGGATCTCTGATTTCAAGAAACAAGACCTCTGCTTGCTGTGCCGTTCCTGAGACCACGGCACTGCTGCAAGGGGGCTGGTGGGGGCGAACCCTGTGGGCTCCCTCTGTGACTTCCTTGTCATTTATGCTCAGTTTCTGGGATGTATATACACACCCGTATGGATGTATAGATGGTAGCAGACAAAGAAACATCAAAATGACATGTTCTCACTTGTTTAATTTTCCTCTGAGACTGAAAAACACAGAAGCTCTTTCCTTTCCGCTAATGCCCCGAGAGACCCAACTGGCAGAAACATAATCCCAAGGTTTTTTTCCGCCTTGTGGTTGCTTGTGCAACGGGCAGCACTCCTGAATTCCCATCCGGGGACACAAGTGAATGCCATGAAAAAGCTGGAACTGAGCATGCGTAACAGAGAAGCCAGAGAGGAGGCTCCATCCCGCGGTGCCGCTTCCCAGGGACCTGCCCCTGCATCCTCTGCATCCCCATCATGCCTGGGCAAGAGGGACCTCGACCTACCTTTACATTTAGATATTTGGTTTTGGAAAATAATCAGCTCAAGGACGCCACGAAGGATGCGCTAAGTCCTTACCAAAAAGCAGGTTTATGCATGCTATCGCGTTCAGGTCTGTGCTCTCAATTTTAATTTTTTTCTTTTTAAATTAAATAAGTAGCCAGTTGACTTTTTTTTTTTTTTTCCCCCAAAGTCAGTCGTGCTTATTGCTATTTCATCGCCGGATCGGGGTGCCCTGCCTCTAGCAATTAACTCAGCAGGGTCACGCTTACGCCTGCGCTGAACCTGGGCACGAGCTGGGTATGGTCACAGGGCACCGTGGGTGTCTGTACCCCTCAGCCTTCGTGCCCCGAACCTGGGGACCACACTTGAAACAACAACCCTGCCGTTACCTGAACACCCAGGTGCTTCAGCTTTTCCACCAGTGAGGTCACCACCACCCAACCCGTGGCCTTGTCCTCACGGTTTGGCACCCGCTGCCTTTGCAAGCGGACGGTCCCTCCTTCAGGCAACCCCATTCGTTTCCATGAAGCACACCGCTGGGCTTGGGACCAGCGTGCTCACGGCTGTCCGGATTTGGCCCTGAACCTCAGGAGGATAAACACACACCTCTCCTCACCTTCCAACTTCTTCTCAGGGTGCAATTCAATTACACCAGTGCAAATCCGGAATAAACCCACTAACATTACTGAGGCTGTTCCGCAGTGACATGGGTTTAAATAGTTCAAACAGAGGCAGCTCCACCTCTGCGTGTTTTCAAAGTGTAACTAGAAACGCAGTTAACATCCAGACACATGGCCAGAATCCCAGCTGATGGGAATAAGCCCGGCTCTGCCGAAGACACACTGCGCCCTGCACCAGACAAGCTCCTCTACTCCTAAATTAGTGGAAATATTAAATCCTTGGAGCCTACACTACTGCACTCCAGCATATGTGTTAAAGCAAAGCAAAAAAACCAAACCAACCCACCACCAAATCTGTGCAAATGCTCATTGTGAATGGCAGGGGGACTTCTAACAAATTAATTGCTTGGACACGTGGATGAGCTAAGCATGACTTGTCAGGTCGGCGTGTCTCGAGCAGAACTGGCACCGACGGCCACAGCACTGCGGAGGTGCTTACAAACACAGAGAGGATTAATAACAACAACAAAACACCGTTAAACACATCCTGCATCATTCGGTTCTTCATATCACAGGGAAACAGAGCAGAGAGGAAAAAATACCTGAAATTTGGGGTTTTAACACATTTTCATTCCCACATTAAAATGCAAGTGCATTTCTTGTCTGCTACCATCTACGATGCATCAACTGAGCTACGTACCATTCAAAGCAGCGTATGCTTTTTCCAATGACGTTATCCGTCTAGGGGCTACAGTGCAAGTTAAAAGAAGAAAAAAAAAAGAGAGAAAGAAAAAGAGAGCAATGAGTGCTACAGCTTGGTTTCTTGTTCACAAACAAAAGCAAAACCCAGGGCGATGCTGTCCCTATTAAAATTCCTCTGGTCCTGAGTCCTCGTGGCACAGAGATCGCAGTAGCTGACTACTTGCCCCGCCAGCTGGGCAGGCTGTGCTCTGCACCGAGTACCAGGGGCGGATTTTGGGAAGTGCCTAAGCCCCTGAGCATCCCACGGAGTTACGCTGTGCCCCTAAAGGACCTGGGGAACGCACGTGCTTGGGAGCGTGGGCAAACATCACCGGAGCAGGAGGGAAAATGGGAGGTTGCAGCAGATGGAAAGCAAAGGGGAACTGGGTTAGTTCTGCAGCAACGGGGGGAAAACGGAGCAAAGGGCTTCCTAAGGAGAGGCTGGCCTCACACTGACTCCAAGGTAACAAGCAACATCAAAAAGAAATGAATTTCCTGGGGAAAAGCCCCAGCGGCGGCGGGGCCACGTGATGGTCCAGCAAACGGGAAACTCCAGGGGAAGGGGTGAGCAAGCAGAGACATCAGCAATATGAAGCTTCTCTAAATAGGCATAAAAGCGAACATTTCAGGCAGACTCAGGAAAGCAGGCATTGCAGTGAACAGGCCTTTGGCACAAAATTTTTCGGTGAACACACACTGCAAAGAGGAAGAGATGTGGACCGGGCACGCCCGCTGGGAAAGGGAAAACCCGCGCGGGAGAAGCCTCGGGGTGCTGGGATGGGGCTGCTGAGGAGCAGCATGGGCAGGGGTTGAAGTCAGGTCTGGGAGTTATTAAAATATATTTTAATTTTTATTTGTTTGGTAATAAATAAAATAAACCCAAATGTTTTCAGCAGGTGAAGATTTCAAGGTGCTGTTATTAAATCACGCTGATTAAGAAAGATAATTGAATTTCTTGCCCTGGTAACCCACATGTGCTCAGCCACCCACCAGGGTCACGGCCGCTGCTCCTGGGTACGGAGCATGCATGTGCCAGAGCACAGCCAGGATGCAGCAGTGCCCATCTCGCTGCAAACTCCAAAAAAAAGGAGTTTTGGGGGTCTCTGAAGACCACAGCAGGATATGAGCGTGATGGGGAGCGGGAGCAAAGCAAGAGTAGAGCAAATGCAAGGCTGGGATTAGCTGGGCAACGGCACTGCCTTCTCATGTACGCGAGGATGCTGCACGCACCACAGAGAAGGGACAAGGAGAAAAAAAAAAAAGGCAAAGATCAACGTGATCCAAATCACAGAGGTGCTTAAAAACAGGCTTGGAAGCTACACAGCCACTTACACCATCATCTGCTTGATGTTCCACCTTCAAACTAACAGTGCTAACCAGCTTAACAGCCAAACAAGAAATAACTCCTCCTGGACAAAAGGAAGGCAGAGCAGAAGGAACAATAACCTGGCAGCTCTCGCAGGGGTAAAACACGGGGCTGAGGGATGCGGGGGCTGCCCGGCAGCCGCAGTGATAGAGGGAGCTCCGCTCCGCTCCGGTCACTGCTAGATCAAGTGCTTTTCTCTCTTTTTGTGGTTAGGAGTTTCCAACGTGAGGCACATCTCATCAAAGTCTTGCGGAGGATTGTGCTATTGTGATTAAAAAAAAAAAAAAAAAAAGGATGCCTGGATGTGTGTTTTTTTTAATTAAAGAACACTGCCTGCCCTACTTTATTAATTGGAGTATGGGAAATAATCTATCAGGGTGGCAGGGAGTTTGGGGAATAGGACAGATGGAGCTGGTGTACATTTTCAATCAAAGCACATAAAAATTAACATACAGAAAGATTTTTTTTTTGCTAGGTTACTTATGCTTGATTTTTTTTTTTTCAAAGGCTCAAATTAAGCCTGTTTTGTATCTCTGTGCCTCAGGAAAGAAGAAAAGAAAGGAGAAGTGCTGTGTTTATAGCACTGGAGCTTCACCCCTGCTGTCCCACTTCTGTTTCAACGCCAAAAGATCGCTCTGCTTTCAAAAAGGGATTGTGAAGGTCTTTTTCACCAAGCAGATACCAGCATTGGGGAGAGAAGAAACTGGAAGACAAAATGAAAACCTCTGGAGCCCAAGAGGGTGGTGCCCACGGGACAAAGCCCCGGGGGACCCCAGCCCCCTGGCTGCGTTGCGGCTGGTGGGGTGCGGAGGGGTGCAAACCCCTCGTACAGCCGCCCCGCGGGACGGGGATGCTCGCAGCAAGGAGAGAGCTGGCACGCGGATAAAGAGTCGGCAGCCGGGCCAGCGGCATCGGGACCACTGCTGAGCCTTCAAAAGCAGCTGGAAATCTGTGCTGAAGAACAGCACTACAGATGCCAGCCTCCTCTGGACGCTGGGGAGCACCCGCAGCTCCCCATCACCTCGGGGCTTGCTTTTCCCAGATACGGCCTCATTCTCCAAAACGCCTTCTTCTGAACCCAGAAAGCACCCTCTCTGCACGCGCGCATCAGCTGATCTGGTGCCCACAGCTGCGACCCAATAAGGGAGAGAGAGCATCTTGGCAGAGAAACTACAGATAATCTGGAGAAAAAGAGCGCCGGGCACTCAGATTATATTTAAATCCATTTATCTGTTTCTGTTGCACTCAGAAAACGGGTTCCCCCAAAACAGAAAAACAGCAAACCCAGTCCTCCGCAGCCCTGCGGTTATTCGGGCAGTTATTTGCCATGCAGAGGGTGCACAACTTGTTTAAAGCAAATGAAATGCTGTAATTCAACTGAAAGGCAACTAAATCACACCAAAGTGGTTTTAAAAAGAGTCTGTTAAATTTCCATTCTCCCTTAAAATGTTTGTTTTTCACATCATTTTTGGCCAAGATGGTCCACAAAAATATAACCTCCCTTATATTTATAAAGTCGTCATCTGGGCTTTCCAGCTTTTAGATGCCTTTGCAATGCCATCCTGTTTGGGAGCAAGTATTGCTTTTACTTTAAGACTCTTCCATGAAATAAAAGATTTTCATTGATTTTGTTTTAATGCCAAGCATGCACTTCTGTCGGTCTTAATTTCATGTGGCAGGACTTTACTACAAAAGATTGAGGTAAAAAGAACATGACAACCTCTCTTAAATTTGAATTTTTTACGATCTATGGCTATTTTGAAATCATTAAATTTGTTAAGGCAGATGAAAAGCAATCAAAGCAAATGCAAGGGAAGTACCACTGTGTTGCCACCATCCACTGAGGTGTCAGATGATGGAAAAGCAGGAGAGAGGTTAATTGCTGTCAATGGGGATTCTGGGGGGGCAGGGACGCCGTGACCTCCTCCGGAGCCCGCTCAGGTAAGACGATGCACAGTATAAAACGTCTTTGATTTTGTGCTAGCATGGGCAAACCCATGGGATGAACGTTCAGCTGGAGGAGGAAAAAAATGTTGTGCATTGAAAATAAAATCAAATTCTTCTACATCTCTATTCATCATAGTGCATTTCCAAGCCAGCTGGCAGGTTGAAATATTTGCCTTCTGATGTGCTCCTTTGTTAATGGTGTGATTTGTGTCAGATCAGTGTCACTTAACGTAATTATACAGCTTATGGCAGAGGAACGGGAAGACGAGATGAGGCTGGAGGAGCGGATGCATCCTCGGCTCGCTCCAGTGCTACATCCATGTGATTCCACGGAAAAGACAAGTTCTGCAAAACTGGCATTTCACTGAAGGCTCATTTAAGATCCAGCTGATGTGAAGCGTGACCTTAGTGCTTAGCACCAAAAGATAAGAAGTCTACCCCAAAGTCTACGGAAGTCTCAGGGGACTTCTCCATGGACTTGGTGGGGCAGTGAATGGGGACGTGCAGCACCACGCTCTGAATTTCGCAGACAGATCTCCTTTTGTCAGAGCCGTCTCTGGAGTCTAACACCTTTCTGCCGTTCCCAATAAGGCCATATAAATGTTTTCCTCTCTGTCATATTTTTCTTCCTTAAATTGTGCCATCTCCGTGGAGGCTGGCCAAGGAAATGGAAAGCCATCAATAAAGACGACAACATTTTTTGCACCCATCTGTGCTCTTCCATTGGTTGTAATTACAGACATTTAAAACAAAGACAGGTTTTTAACTGCATTTCTAGCAGCAGCTCTTTTCCAGAGAGCCTAGGAGGGAGAGACGGAGCTGCTGCCATGACGGACAGCTGCTGTGGGACACGGGAGCGGCGCAGACCCGGGGGGTCATCATGCAGCAGCGCTCACCCCTCCCTGGCACCCTCCCTCCCTGGTGAACCTGCCGGCTAATTGCATTTTAAAGATATTTATTTTTAAGAGCGTGTGCTTTCTTAAGTGCAGAACATGGATTCCTGCCCTAGATTAGCGCTTTAAAAATGCTGTCATTTCAAGGAAATAGCAGCAGAACAAATGAGTGAAGCTGAAGCCAGCTGTCTTGGTCAGGGGAACATCATCAAATAACAAAAAAAAAATAAACAGATAAACGGGAAACACAGGAAAGCAAGGTCAGCAACAACCTTCTTCCAGCTGATAAAATTAGCGCACCATTCACACCGTACAGCTCCCTGACCACCAATAAACACCGCGCCAATGCACTGCTTAGGCAAAAAGGCATCATCTCTTACCGGGCTTGGGGATGAGTCCTTGGAAAGGCCTGTAAAAAAAATAAGGAAAAAAAGATTTCAAATGAAACGCCACCAGGAGCAAACCCCCGGGAGCACACTCCTGGCTCTGGGCAGCACACGCTTTGTTGGTAACAACATATGCAGTGTGGCCCAACAAGAGTGACGGATTCGCATGAAAACCGCTGTTGCCCCCTCCCAGCTCTAGCAATGAGCTGTCTGTACCCCCTTACACCACTTCCTTCCCCTTCCCCACTGGTGTCCACCCAGTTTGGTTGCAGAACCTGCCGGATGGAGCAGTCCCCACTGCTGCAGGCGGCCAGAGCCAGGATCTCTGCCCTCGCGCCAGCACTAACAGCAACCACGTTTCTCCCATCCCAAGTCTCCTAGAACACCGGCCGGGATTTCTCTGCTCACACGCTCAGTGCCCTGTTTTCTCCTGCAGAGTCATTTCGGGGTTCCAGCCCTGCCGGCGCCGCTCTCAGCCCCTTCCCACCTCCTCCCTGGGCAGCGGATGGGAGGAAAGAGCGGGAGGAGGCTCCATTTTATAGCGCGCTCCAAAGCATTCACTGCCAACTGAATTGCTGTCTTCTGGGCTGGAGGTCTGTGCTGTATTTAGCAGGGCTGGCGGAGCCAGCGGTGCACTTAGGTAGGGTCAGAGCAGCCCTGTGCCTGCTCCCGCTGTCCTCCCCCTGCCCGTGGGGTGGCAGGCAGCTCTCGGGGCCGCACCTTGTCACCGTGAACTTGATTTTATCGGCCACAGCCAATATCCTCTCCAGGTTCTGAGAGCCAAAGGTGCACGGCTTGCGGAAGGGGATGCCAGGGGGCAGACCCTCAATGATCACCGACCCTGGATTGCTCTTGATCCGCTTGTATGGCACTTGTACAGGGTATTTAATCCCCAAGGCTTCACCTGGAAGAGAAACAAGAGGTAAGCACACAGGGTGGCAGGGATGTGATCTTGACCACAGCTCTGGCTCCATCCCCAGTCCCCCAAAACCCCGCTGCGGAGCCAAGCGAGCGGGCTGCTCAAGGCAGCGTTAGGTCAAGGACCAGCATATTCAGCCCATAACCCTGGGGGTGATCAGTCCCAACGCAGCTGCGAGCGTGCAGAGCTGGTGGGGCAGAGGAGAGGCCGTGCCTCACGTGGGCTGCGCAACATGGTGGGAGGGACGGAGAAGCCACTGCTGTTTGCCTGGGGACATTATTTGGAGATAACTTCATATCCACTTCCCCTCTCTGACATCTGGCCGCAGGACTGAGGCTGTAGATCTCCTTGCAATAATTACACTGGCTTGCTGCCTCCTGGAGAGGGGGTACCTGTGAACCTCGGCAAGCCTCATGCCATCTAGAAAATGGGATAATGGCAGTTCCCTGCCTTGCGTGATACACAGCAGATGCTTGGGTGAGCAGGGCATGGGGATACCCTGCAGAGCCCAAGTAGGTGTCCCTAAAGACCCCCCTGCAGATGGGAAGAGCGGTACCGACACATCCAAGCACTTGCTCTGGCCCCCTTTGTTCTCCTTCCAACCTTCCCCTCCTCGTTCCCCACCACCCCCATTTCTAGGTGCTCAGACAAACCTCTCCAGCTCCACCACGCTCCGCTCATGAACTTACCACCGCTGTTCTTCACGGAGGGGGGATAAAATATGAAAAAGCCTGTCTAGGGATGGCAGGCAGCACGAAGGGCTCTGTGGGGGAGCCACCTACGTGACCAGCGCCTGTGGCAGAGAGCACTTTTTCCCCTCCCCAGGAAACAGAAACCCTGGTCCCCAAGCACCCAGCAAAACACCAGCCATTCCGGATGGGAAGGGGAAGACAAACGAAAGCACCCAGCAAGGAGGTGTTGGGAGAGAGGGAAGGATATGGGCAAAAAACCAGGGAGGGGAGAGAGAGGAATGAAAGTAACTCCCACCCTGATTCTCACCGTATTTCTTATTGAACAGGTCCTGGACTTGCTCCCGCAGTGTGTTAGCAATGTCTATTCTGGAAAGCCTGGCATCATAATTTTCTGTAAAATAAAGAAACAATTATGGACTTCTGCTGTTAAATTAAAAGGCACTCTGTGACTTTTAAGTAATACGATTTTCTAATTATAGGAAAGTCCTTATCTTGCAATTAGCTAATCTCTGGAGTAGGCCATTCAAAGTCCTTAAAAATAATCTAAACAGAAATATGTTTTTTTTCCTCTGCCTGTTTGCTAAGAATAAAAGCTGCATGAAATCGAAGATTCAGTCGTGATAATTAGTGGTGTTAAAATAAAGCACACTCCAAACCCTGCCTGAAAAGCCAGAGCCCTTTAACAGCCTCCATCCCTCTATAAGGACTGCTCGAGCGGGGCAGTGCTCACCCATCCCAAGCCACGGGCTCTCCATCGTTGCTCCTTCCCCTGCGCGCTCAACGGAGCCGCCCCGACAGACGTGCCCCGCGCTGGAGATGTGCTGCGGATGGGAGCCATGTTTATGTAAACATTGCCCGGGTGGTAAAAGCCACAAAAAAGGCAAACTCCAAATCTTAGAAGACTTAATTATGTGTCTTGCAAAGTCAGATGGTGAGATAAGCAAAGCTGTTTAATTAGGGCACAATGCAGAGCACTTCAAGGCTCTTCTGTGGAGCTGCGGGACTGCCCGCCCCTGGCTGTGCACCCATCCTCCATCTTGTCTTCTGGCTCTCTCTCACCCCATCTCTTTTTCTTTTCTCTCTCCCATCCTTGACTTTCTCCTCTACCAACCCATCGAGCCCTAAGATCTCACAGCTGCTCCTTTTCCAGATGTTGCTTCCGTGCAGCCCACGAGGGCTCTGCAATGGGCCACAGGATCTTCCTCAAAGCCCCCTGATACCTCCAGGCCCATCAGTGGCTCACCTTGAAAGCCCTGTCTCTTCACAGCATCGTCCAGCAGCGTGTCACTGGAGTCCCTCTCGCCGGCGGCTGGGGCAGGGGATATACAGGCATTAGGATCTGCAGCACCACCAAGGGGACGGACAAGAGCTGGTTTCAGCAGCACTGAACACCACGGCTGTCTTTGCACAGGCCAAAAATGAGGTGGAGAGGGATGGCACAAGATGTGCTGCAGGGAAACGCTCTCGTTCCTCTCGTACCCTGTCATTAATGGCGTTTCGAAGCCTACCTTTGGCTCCTGGGCTGTCCGATGCCATCTCCTTAACGCCCTCTGCTAGCAGCTCTGGTCTGGAAAACAGCAAGAAGCAGACGCAGTGTGAGAAAGTCCCCATCCAGCAAAGCCATCAATATTTTACTGCTCCATCTATCACCGAGGATAACGCTCCTACAGCCGCAAACCCACTAAACATATCTGGCTAACGCAATTTTAAAGCTCCTGCAATACAGCAGGGGAACTTTGGAAATAATTTTCATGCTGACAGCCTCTTTAGCGAGCCAATGTAACACTCCACAGGATAAGATTAAGCTTGCGATGGCTGAGTAGCTTAAATCAGTGACTACAAACTTTTATGAGATGTGGTCCCACACATTTCTCAGGGACAGGAAAAGCCTGCATAACTGCTTTCAACTCACAGTTGGCACAGAAAATCGTCATTGTTTGGGTGAGAAATCCTCAAAAATACCTAAAGACATTTGTAAATCCATCTCTGCTAGATTCTTTCCCAAAGCTCTTGCTGTATGTTGGTAGTGGCTTCTTACAGCTCCCCCCAGCTTCTGCGACACCCCCTGCTCCCCAGTGCAAGGACAGCGTGTGCCCTGACACCTGTAGCAACACCCCTCCAGGACACCGACGTGCACTTCTGGACCTTGGCTGGAGCCACTGCATGCAGGAAAACCCTCTGGGGTGCCCAGCCCCTCTCCTTACCCCATGCCTGGCACCCTGGAGGTTAAACGCTTTGGCTGCTCTCACCCTCCCTTGGGTGCTCCCTGTTCCTAAGGCCAAACCTTTGCAAAGGTGAGTTTAAAAACAAAAAGACAAAGAGGGAGAGACCAACAATAACACCGCTGCCTCTCAGGGACCGTTCCAACAAGACCACGTCATTTGATTGCTTCTAATCTAGCAAATCTATCAAAGGTGACCAAGCGATGGATGGTCTCCAGGACAGTGCATAGCTGTCGCATCCCCAGGAGCAAGAGCTCAGAGCTGTAGCATCCTCCCCACGGGATGGGCGCTCCACTCGCCTTACCTTTTAATGACAAACTGGATGTTGTTGCTCGCTTGAAGGATCTTCTTCAGCTTTGCAATCCCAAAGCAGTTGGGGCGCCGCAGCAGGATGCCCTCCGGCAAGCCTACGACGAACAGGTCCTCAGGGTACATCAGGAACTTGGAGTAGGGCACTTTGACTGGCTCCGATATTCCTATGGCTTTCGCTGTGTGAGGACCAGATCTCGTTAGTTTGCCAAACCTCCACGTTGAGCCAATGCAGCAGAGACACAATACATCAGCAGGGGGTTGGAGAGGGTTTGGGAGAGTTTCTGGTTACTCTGTGCCTGGTAGGGATGTCATGTCTGCCTGATGCAGGCAGACAGGAGTCAAGGGATGAAGCCAACCAGCCACTGGGACTTTCTTTTGCATTTGCTGCTTGAACGTGACCTGCCCTTGGTGACACTCACCAGAGGGCTTCCTCAAATGGCTGCAAGCGTTTGCATCAGGGACCCCACGTCCAGACCTTGTGGACATCCCTCAGCCAGACAAGGAGATGAGGGACATCGGCTCTCACAGTTCTGCCTCTTGAATTTCACGGGCCAGATGGTTAGAGCTGCATCTCCTGTCCGCGACAGCAGAGGAAACTTTCTGCCAGCTCACAAAGTGCACATGTGACCTCACTTGCATTTTTCCTGAGTTAAGTAACCTCTATAAAATGTAGTGGGAGGTAAAATACATATTTCCTCTGCACCCCCAAATGCCCTGCTGAACTTAATTAAGGTAGGAGACGCTTCCTTTGGCACTGAAAGCAGGTAATCACCTGCTTTTTGTTTATTTTTACGCAGCACGCTCCCCATCAGAACTCTTTGCCTTTCCTTGTGAGAAGGAGGGAGGAGGTGGGGGTGTGGGATGCTTGATGCGTGCCCCCAGGGCAGGGCATGCCGAGTGCCAGCCCCTGCATCCTGCCAGCCCTCCCGGATGGAAAACCCTCTCAGATATTTCAAACCAGTGCTGGGCGGACCCGTCAGCCCCCACCTCTGCAGGAGGAAGGCTGAAGGTCATCGCAGCAATTCCTGGGCTGTAGCCAGACAAAAGGCATCAAGGAAGCCAAGGGGAAGAGCTGCAATAACAAGGCCCAGGGAGACTTCAAATGTGTTCGCAAGCCCAGCGGACAGCAAATGAACAAATTAGATTGCACCTTTACTCAGCAACCAGTTTGGAAATGGTAGGTGACATTTCTTAGCAATTAGGAGCTCCCCGCGGCTGAAGCTGGCACTTGGCATTACAAACACGTGTCAATGACCATCTTACCGTATCTCGTGTTGAACAAAATTTCCACCTGTTTCCTCAAATGACTTAAAACGTCCCCNAAAAAAAAAAAAAAGAGATGCTCTGAGAAATCTGCTGCCTCCAGCGCAAGCAATGTGCAGTGAAGGAGAGCAACCCTCGACTTCTGGTAGAGCCAGCATGCGCCCGTCTTGCCTCCAAAGCCAGTGCTGGTCCTGTGGCAGCTGCCTCCAAACTCATCCCTGATCGAGGAAGGGCAGGGATGCAGCACCAATCTCCCCGCTGCACAGCAGCACGGAGGAAAAAAATAGGGAAAAAGTAAGTCTGGGCAAAAGATGCTACCAATCCGAGAGAGGGGGAGGACAGAGACCTCCTCCGCTTGTGTGTGGAGGTGGCGCTGGTGGGAGCTCCCACGCCGGTCACCAGCGCACATCAGCTGAGCATCATGACCCCAAAAAACAGGGGTGCCCTTCTGCGCACAGCTTTTTGGTGGCTGAATGCTTTGCAGATAACTTAAGCAGCCCACCAAACACAACCCAAAATACATGTGTCCATCTGACCTTTCAAAACCTTGCAATTATTGGGCGATGCTCTGGGTTCATCAGAACCTCACCTGATCCCTCCATCTGCTTCTCTTCATGTCGCGACTCCTCACCAGGCCCCTTCTCTGTCCCTGCTGAGGAAGAGGAGGGTCAGCAGTGGCCAGCACCAGCAAAACCAGACCAGATATGAACAGACCCTTCCACATCTCCCATAGTCACCCAACGATCCCCACTCCTCTTGCTGAGCTCTGAGCACCTGCCCAAGCACAGGCTTGGCTGGCAGTGTCACACCGTCCCCCAGGACCCTGGCTCGTGCCATGGCAGCACCCAACAAGCACCCCCTGTCTATCAGAGCTCCCAGCCAGCCCAATTGAGACCATGACTCTGGAAGAGGGTCCTGACTCCATCACCATGGTGTATCAGTTGTATTTGCTCATTTCTGGTACATGCATGAGCTCCTGTGCCCCTGCATGGGATGTCCAGTCTCCTGGATGCGTAATTTCCATCACCTGCTACTGCTTCTAGGATGTAGCTCGACTCCTCCGAGGCCATGTGCGTGGTCACTGGGTCATGCATCTCATCCGAACTGGGTGATCGGTCTGTGGACAACACACCATGGGCAGCTTTTGTTTCAAGGAGAGGGGTGCCATCCCCCAAAAGAGGTTTCAGAGGGGGTTGGCCCATCAGCAAAGGCTGAACAAAATGCATCCCCAGTCCAGGTGGGAGCCCCACGCACCACGGTCCGCAGCATCCCTGAAATGCACCCGACCTCTCAGACCAAGGGGAAAGTGCAAAAGTTTCTTCCTAACCTCTGCAGAAGGTGAAGAGCACAAATAGTTTAAAACGATTTAATTGACTTAACTCCATCTGGACACTCAGTTCTGGCTTAAAAAGTTAATGCTGCTTGACTTAACTACTCCACCTTGGGAAGACCATTCCACTAACGCTGCCTTCCTCCATGAAATGACACCTCCTGAAGTTTCCCTTATGTATATATGTATGCCCTCTTAATTTACACTCGTATCCCCTAATGCTGGGCTCTCCAATGCCCTCAAAGAGCTATCCAAATTTAGTTTTAAATGAACATTTAGCTAGTTTAAATACTTCAGTCAGGTCACTTCTTAATCTTCTCCTCACAGGATAAATAATCCAAATTTTATCAATTTCTCCCTGTGCATGAGCACCTCTTTTCTATTAATCATCTTCACTGCCCCAAGCTGTACTCCCTCTGATTGAACCATGTCTTCAAATAAGGTAATAAAAAGTGGACTCTGGACTTCAAGTGTGATCTACCTGGCGCTGGAGAAGTGATAACACCTCCTCCTCCCACGCGCTGCCAGCTCACCAGGCATTAACTTGCTTCTCTTCCACGAGCTGCCAGGTTGAAAATTAAAATGTTTGATCTACCGCTAGACCTCACTCCTTCTCCTTCCCCTGTAGGAACCGTACGTTAAGTCCATTCTGTGATAATCCTGGAGCGACTCCTACAATACCACTTCAAGGGGACTGGTGCATCTGGGTGCAATTGAGATTGCAACAATTTGGGTGCAACAGGGATTGGTGCAGATGCAGCCACGCTGGGCATCACTGCTGCCCCCAGCATCGCTCACACTCAGGCACGCTGGGAGTCATGTTGCTGCCCTAATTCTGGTGAGATTATTAATTAATGTTTGTAAAGCACGCTGAAAATGCAAAGTGCTACCTATCCACTCATTAAGCCCTAAGGACTGTCCTACCACTCGGTGCGCTACCCACACCAGGTAACTGCTCTAGAAATGGTTGCTCCTGGGGAATGAGTCTCCCGGCTGCCCTCTAGCAGCAGCCGCTCGGTCTCCGTCAGCACCTACCACCACCGACCTCTCCCGGGAAGAAACGTGGGGAAACGCATCAGTGTCACCTGCTCCAACACGGTTTCAGCATGCGCTTAAAATGAAATCTGCTCTTACAAACTCTTCATCAACAGGCTGTTTTTCTAAATTAAGGACCTCATCAAAAGTATCCCACACTCAATATCTGGGATCCTCCAAGCCCATACATGAAGGAAAGCAGCAAACCCAGCTGATTCCTGATATGCTCTTGAAAATGACTTTCAGGAAGGAAAGATCGGTGCAGGAGTATGGGTGGACAATCTGCACTGGGTGATATCCCACAGATGTGTCTTCTCCAAGCAAAACAAAACTTCAAGACACCACGATGCAGCACTCCCTGTGCAGAGGCACCAGGCACCCCATTGCCTACCTGGAACAGTGATCTGAATGATGTCCAGCTCATCCGGCTCGATTTTGATCTGTCTGATCCCACCCAGCTCTCCTGAGGTACCTAAGGGAGAAAGACAACCAAAGACGATCTCCAGCACGAACCAGAGACACCACATCTGCCCATGAATGTGGGCAGGGAAACCTCAGCATGCTGTGATTTCGATGCCAGCTGAGCATTGCTGATCTCCAAGGGTTTGGCCAAGGTAGCCCAGCAGCATGAAGCCCATGGCATGGAGGTACCTGAAGGGTGTTCATGGGCATGGACTCTGCAACCAGCTCGGCCGGCAGGAGCCACTGGTGCCCTCAAACCGGCCATGGGCCCCCATTCCATGCTCGTTTCCATGCGTCCTTCACTTAAAATGAACAGGGTCAGCAACAAGTGTTGGGTGGTGGGGACGCAGGAGGAGCTGTCTCCAAAGGGCGCTCTTGGCAATTTTAATGCTCCTCAACTCATTTTAGCAGAAAAGCCTCTCTGCAGCCCTGTCATCTACGAGGGTCAATCGCAGCCACATCACACCGAGGTGCAAGCAGCTGAAGCCCAGCAAAAAACAGTGGGATTTGAGCCCTGCTGGAAGGTGCCCATGGCCCTGCTTGCCTGTGTTGGGCTCTGGAGGATGCTGCTGAGAGGATGTCAAACACAGCGCTCAGCTGAGCGCTCACTTATCTCAAGACAAATTTCCTTCACTCAGGGTGGGACTAATTCACTCAACGTGGCTTTGCCTATTCGGTGGCATTTAAATGGGTCCAAGCCCCTGAATGAATGAGTCAGCAGAGCAGCAACCTCATACCAGGGGAAAATCCTGTTCATTTGAGCCTGGGGAAAACGTTTCCATCTCATTGGCAGCGGTCAGAGCACTGACCCAGCCAACTGCTGCCGCTCAGCTGATGTCCGGCGACCCAGTCATGGCAGCTTTCAGGTGGAAGGGAACTTGGTGATTAAAGACTTAATTTAGCATCATTTTTAAGCACATGCTTAAATCTCGTTATTTCAATCTACATGCTTTTTGGATCTAAATGGAGGGTCACATGGGAAGACCATTCATACCTCCATCTATCAAACGGATAAAATCCTGAGGGAACCGCCCCATGGGGAAACCATGTAACTGAGGTCACACTTCAAAGGTACTTTACAGCCAACTTCTCTAATGGCTTTTCACTACGAATTTATCCCAGCTGCCCATACAAGTGGGCTATCAGACCGCTCAGATGCAGAATGACTTTAGCCTGCATTCCCAAGCTTTCACCCACAATTATTTTGCATCGTGTAGTAGGTGGGGGAGGTGGGGTGGCCTTGCTCCTGAGCTCTGCACTTGTTTTGCTAGACAGGTTTTAACGTCACCATCCTGCATGGCAGGCCAGCTGGGCCCACGGTGCAAGAGGACACATGAGCAATCACCCCAGCCCAAGAGCCGAGGGTCACCTCCTCACTGGATGCCTCATATTTCCTGCGATGGCACAAAATACCCCCCAACATCACCATTTTGCAAGACAGAATGAATTATTCCTCACCTGGTTCACAGCTTTCAGAAACACTGCACTTCTCTGACCTGGAAGGGAAAGGCAGATGAAAGAAGTAGTAATGGAACAATCAAAGGGAAAGCTTAAAAACCCATGTGTATGGGATGTATGGATCCCAGTGGAGGGGGTTTTAACAACAGTCCCAAACCTTGTAGACTCCATCACATTATGGCAGAGAGCAGTGCATGAAGTCTCATTACAATGTGGTTACTCATGGAGCAAAAGCAAATAGGGAAAAAGGAAAAAAGTCAATTGATTTGGTAAATATTTATTCTGCCCAAAGCTTTTCTCCCCTGGATACTGGGCACTATCCCAAACTTGTGTCTACAGTTAACTTCGCATGCTTAGAAATTTATGCAAGGTGTTCAGCATCCAAATTAGATTACTTTGCATTCTTAGGATGGATTTTCTTTCTGTATTTCTTAAACAAGAACAACCATGGCACTTTGGCAGCAAAGAACACTAGGAATGGCGCTGGAGAACGCAGTCCTCCACAATGCTGGTCCTCTGAGGGAACGGAAGACCCTTCCGAGCCAGCTTCACATCCGTGTTGGCTCAGGGGGATTTTCAAAAGCACTCCTTGCTCACTTAAGTCTACTCAACAGCGTCAAAATACAGGCGATGCGAAGGAATCCAGGAGTGCTCTTGAAACATTCTCCCCAGCCTTGTTGTAAGGACAGATCTTAAACGGGTAAAAAGGACGTCTAGTCTAGTAAGTACGATATACATCAGACTGGAGCTTTGGGAAGGGTTTTAAACTTTCCCAGCTCAGGTCAAAGGCAACCTTTCACTTGGGAAATTCAGGAGGATGTCTTCCCTGAGGAGTGCATTACTCTGGAGCACTGTCCTGAACCTGGACTCTGACCTGGGTGGACCACAGGTATGGAAATGCTGTGCTCCCTTCAGGGAACAGAGCCTTCCTCATTTGCAGGAGGAACAAAGCAGGATTTGAGTATCTTTCAAGCACACGTATTTTCTCCTGCGGGTCTGTCTTAAGAACGCATTGGGAGATTTAATTTCTATGTGCGGGAGAGCAAAGCACGTTTGCACCACCACCAGCACGGTCATTCACAATTCCCTTTGTAACTAAAAGTTAACCACGGAGCACACGAAACGCCAGGTACGTGGCCTGATCCAATATGCGCGCACACAGCATAAATCAGGAACAACACATACACATACACAAGCAGGGCAGATTTGATAGATTCAAAAGGGACCCCAGGATGATCTTCAGGTTGTGCCAGAGTTTTACCAGTGGAACGAGGTCAGCCCAGCCCAGCGTGCTCTGCATCCCAGCAACACCACGGGAAGTGCCATCCAATTCTGCCTGAGTACGAACTGCCCCTACAAAAGCTACTTTTCTCCCATAAAGCCTTCTGAAGTGGTTTTATTGCACCATGCAACCCCTGCCCGGCCCCAGCTGAAGCACGGCAGCTGAGACGGCGCTGGCACCGCATCGGCGAGGGCAGGATGGGGATGCTCCCGCAGAGATGCAGCAGCTGGTTTTCTACCTATTGCTTTGCAGAAACCGGCTCAGCACCCCTTGTACCCTCTCTGCCCGCTTGTTTTCAGTCACACCAATTTAACTGCATGGCGAGATCTTCTGTGGCAAAAAGTGCGTCTTAATTGCAAATATTAACGAGTGAACAGAAAAATGAGAAGCCTCAGGCCAGACCTCAGCCCTGCAGTGTGCTTGGGAGCCAGTGACATTTGCAGCATCAGAGTTTTCCCTGACACCCCCGTGACACTCTGCTGTTCTCGACATCTAAATGGTTCCAGCCACAGGGCCATTCAGCAAGGTGTGCGGAGCAAGCAAGAGCTGGCTGAAAAATAGCTTCGTGGCTAAGCCCTAGCTCAGGGTCCTGGAGATCTGAGTTTAATTCCTCCGGTGCCACAGGCACCCTGTGCCACTAGTGAAGTGCCTGGATGGAGGCCAGCCCGGTTTCCCCTGCTGTAATGCAGATATCTCCGGACAAGGCTCTCATCTGGAGACCCTTCAGTGTCAGGAGGAGCAAGAGGCACTTGGGTGGGATTCCTCTAAGCAGCTTTAAATTCCTACCTCGGAAAGAGATGAATCACCCGGTGCACTGAGCTCTCTGCTGACGACGAACGGAGCCTGATTACTCAGCCAGCCCCTCTGCAGCACCGCAGCCATGAGCTGCCCCGTGAGCACGGGTGAGCGGCCCCACTCCACAGCCACAGTGTTTGGGGTGCTCTCCTTCGGTTCAGCAGCCCTGGCTGAAACAGCTGATGGAGGGATCAGCACTGTGCAACGAGACTTTGTGCAGGGGAGGCTGGGGAGCTCCTGCACCTCTCTCCTAACCCTCCCTGGAGCTGGTGGCTCCAGCACGGGCGTGCAGAAAAGCATCCCAGAAAGTTGTTTTAGAGGTGAATGTTGGGGCTAGTGTTGTTGCTTCTGATCAGATGAAGCAAAACTGAAGGAAACTGGGGCTACACAGAGAAAAATATCTACCCGATCTCCCAGCATGGACTGGGGAGCAGTGCTACAAGCTCCATGGGTGCTGCCAGCACGTTACGGACCCATCAACTGGTTGCCAGTCGTGCCAGAAGTAGAGACTTACAAAAACCCTACTGACCTGCTGTAACCCCACTTTTATTAAAGCATCAGTTAATCCACTATTAGTCTCCTCATGAGCTTCATAAACAAGCAACACTTAATTAGCAGGACGGTTTGCTACGGTGCTGGCTGAGGGTGAATCCCTAGGCCATGCTTTAACACCTCAGATCACTCCTGCAGATAATGCCAGCCTGCCTGGGCACGGCACAGATTTCACCAGTTTCGTACAGAAACAATAATTCCAAACTTTGCTGTTTTGGCACACACTCACAGAAGTGCCACTTACCTGCTGCTGGCCTGCGACGTCCCCACCAGGTCCAGCACGGCCCCGCGGTGCGGCTCGGGGGAGATCTCCCCGGGGGGGCTGGAGGGCTCCAGCTTGGTTGGATCTTTGGTAAATTTACTTCCTGGTGCCGGGTGCGCAGGGTGGGTTTGGAAGTAAAAGCAAAACCAGAATTAGCAACCGGAGAGCTAAAATCACAGCAACACAGCTTCTCCACCTCCATGTCCTCCCTCTCTAGTCCCAGAGCTACAGTCAGGGTGAGGGACAGGTTTTCAAGAGCTACCTGCTTGCAAAGAGAAAGGTCCAGATTTAATTGGGTTTACACATCAAAATAATAGCACGACTCTTGATTAAGGCCCTGCATAACTTGGTGTGCACCGGGAAAACTTGTTGCGGATTGAGCACCACTCGAAAGGCTGGCTGCTGGCACAGGGAAACAGCTCAGGAGAAAGGATGTGCTGCAGTGACACAGAGGGGGCCACAAGGATTGAGTCACCAAGAAAAACCTCCTCTTTCCCCTCCCAGTTCCTCAGCAACCTGAAAGGAGCTGAAACGAAGCTCAGCAATGACCTTGGAGATGAAAAGAGTGATTTGATGACAGGGTAGGAAATGAAAATCAGGCAGGGAAGGTGAAGGAAGAGCTGAAGGATTAGTACTGGGGGAAGGAGGGAACAAAATTATGCCGCCAGGCTGCAGAAACCATGTAGATGTCTTGTTAAATAGCTGCAAAAGGCCCTTGGCTGGTCTCAAAGCACCATCACGACATCCCCACCCTTCCAAAACACATTCTGTCCCTGGGAAAATGAAGCCTTTTTCCTTTAGGCTCCAGCCTGCATGGAAGGGCAGGGCTCTGGCAATAGGACCAGCAGAGGTACAGAGCCATAAAGACACTATTTATCTACTGACAGTCCAAAAGGCTCCTTTTAATTTGTGCTTTCTATGGACCAAATCTTGTTCTTACAGCAACGAAGCCTGCCTTAAGCTGCTACCCAGGGGAGTAGCAAAAATAGGTTTCCTAGCAGTGGTGGGTATTTTAATTAAAGGGTGAGTAAAACTGTATGTGGAAGCTTTGGGATGCTTTATAGTTGGCAAGTTAAAATACAGCTCTGCACTGAAAGTGTCTTTGCAAAAATGGCACCTCCTGACTCAGCAGATGCTTTTTTTTGCACAGTCAGATGTGCTGACACGAATCATGGAAAGACAGGTTTAATGTGTTTTGCTTGTGGTAGCCCTGCAGGGAGCAGGCAGGGAAGAGGGGCTGCCACCTGCCCCAGTCGTGCTGGATTTGCTTCCTAGTCTCCTCATTTCCACTTGCACCTCTGCCTGCCAAGTGACCACGAGCTCCTAGCACAGAGCCTTCCACCAGCAGCTCTCGAGCGTGGGCAGGGAAGAGCTGCTCCATCACCCCCATGCGAGGATGTATGAAATGCCTCCCCCAAGACATCAGGCAAACTGTGATGGATTTGCAAGGAAAATCCAAGCATCCAAGAGGCACTTCAGAGCTCCATCCCTTAGGGGTGGGTGACAGCTTAAAAATCATTTTCTTGAGCAAGAAAATCATGAATGGGACTGGAGATACAGAAACCACCCGTGGAGGTGGTTTATCCTCCAGGCTCTGCTGGGATTTCCCTCTGGGAGCACCCCTGGGGTGCTGTCGCAGTGCCACAGGGGTTAACTTGGCCTGTGGAGATGTCAGATGGTGTTGTCTGGGAAGCTGCCAGCATGCGGTGTTGGCAGCTGGGAAGAAAGGAAAACCCCAAACACGTCTTTACTTGCGAGCCAAGCCCAGGACATCTGGGAGCAGGGCTGGGTGATAAATCCAGGAGTGCTCAGTGCTGTTCCTGCAATCACTTCCCAAATCAGGGAACTGGGATGTGGCAGCTGCTGGAGCCAACTCCTCTCTGCCCGAGAGGGAGGTCGGACCTCACCAACACCTGTCTTGCTTTATTTGATGAGGAGCACTTAATGTGGCTGCTCTATTTCCAACCAGCAGGATTAAGCATGGGGAAAAGAAAGCAGAAGAATCCCCCCAGGGCTTTGTCACTGACCAAATCGATTTTTACTGTTTTTCTTTTAAAAACAGTCAGTGCCTGGATGATGCTAGCACTTTCCAGTCAAAAGAAAGAGAATAATCTACCAGTGAGGAACCCAGCAGTGATTTTTCTTCCTCACGAAAGCACAGAAACAAGTCATGTGCTTCCCGCAGCTGAAGCTCAGTCGGGTGCAGGGAGCCAGCCCAGCCTCACGCCCCACATACTTCTCACTTAAACCTTCAAAACACTACCTGAGGGGTGCACAGTACTCTGATCCTAGGCAATCTGATCCTAGGCAATCTCATCACGCCTGGGTATGGCACACAGACTACGCTTCTCCTCACTGAGCATAATGACGTGTCCTGCACTGTTGCTGTTTACAGATGACATTATTTCAACTCTGCGTCTCTGGATAATCTTTCAATTTGCAGGCAATAAATCCAAAGACATGGAGAACGTACCTGTGAAAATTCTCTCATCAAACATCCTAGGAGGGAAGGAAAAAAAAGGATTAGAAATAGGTGCTTCTAATAACTGAATTTTAGTTTTTATTTATGAACAGCATTAAACCAAGTCAAAATAATCAATTTATTCATTCTCTAAAAAAAAAAAAAAAAGCCCTTTAGACTGTTGTGCAGCCAAGCAATATTACACTGTTTGCTTTTTAACTAAAGCACCTTTAAATCTGTGTACAAGTCATTCTCTTCATTTAATTAACTTAATAAATGAGGCTGTTACAGGCTGGCTTTACAGTAAGATTATGGGACCAAAGTAGAAGCTCCCAATCCTCCCACTCCAGCAGAAAAGCAGTGACCAGGACACAGCACCCTGGCTGCACGTGATACATCCTCATGACTGTATATATAGGATGTCCATAAATGATCACCTCAAAATAACGAGGTGGAGGGGAATCACTCTGTGTGGAGTGAATACGGATGTGCCTCCGCCCAGACACCGCTCCCACCTGCCAAATGCCATTTGAGAGTTACGCTGGGTCCCGCTACCACCTGAAATGCTTAGTGAGGCACCAGCAACGTCTAAACGGACTTACAACAGGGTGACAGGGGTGATGGTGCTACAGGCAGCTCTGGGGCATACTTACAAAAAGGGAAAGGGAAATGGAAAACGGAGGCGGGGGTCAGGGGGGAACCTCCCTACTTATCTACATACAATAGCCGGTTAACTCTTTTCCATAAAGAAGGGTAAAATGAGTTCTGCGTGTAAAAACAAACCCTCTGAGCATAGAGGGAACAGAGCTTAAATTCCCAGTCCCCCTTAAGGCACGTGCAGTCCCCTGACAGGGGGATGGCTGCGTCCCCATGGAGTGCTCCCAGGGCACCCAACCAGCCAAATGTGCTGCGAGTGAGCCAAAATGTGAGCCAAATGTGATGTAATTACCCCGTTAATATGGAACACATCAGTGCTGAGCTAACGCCAAGGGACTGCATTCACAGCAGCCCACTCCTGATGGGAGGCAGCTCCTGTGGAGGATGGTACCCGCCTCGCCACCCACCTTTTGATGACAAAATGGATGTTGTGCCTCTCCTCCAGTATCCGCTTGAGTTTGGGGACGCCGTAGGTGCAAGGTCTTTTGAAGGGTATTTTGTCAGGGATGCCAATGATTTCCACTGCCTCAGGGTCGCATGCGATCTTCCGGTATGGGACAGGGACCATGTGATCTAACCCCAAGGCTTCAGCTGAAAGGTGAACACACAGTCTTCACTTAAACATCCGCATTTTCTTTTACAGATGATAAAATGAAGGTGAAAGGGCTTGAACTCAAGCTGCTCTGAAAAGCAGAGCATGTGCCTCCTGTTCTCTTATCTACTGCTTGTCCCCCAGCAGGTCTCTGAGCTATACATCTCACGAGTTACACAGCTCATATATAGGTTACATATATAGCTTATATACATAAATAGCTCGTACATAGCTCCTGAGTTATACAGCCTGATGAGGATGTCACAGGCAACAAGCCCCAGCCTGTCAGCCCATTCGTGAGCCATTTCCCAAGCCCAAACCTCCAGGGACCTAACCCAAAAGTGCAGCCCATGGCAAGGGCAGCACCAAAGACGCTCAGAAGCCGTGTGAGTGGAAAAAAAGCAGCTGGAATAGCAACAATCTTCCTTTTTTCCTGCCACGTTAATTTAAAATGGCTGCACGTGACTGCTCCCCCTCGCCCACAGTGCTGGCGGGCGCTGACCTGGCCATGCCATGCTCCGGACCAGGCTGTTTTACGTCCATGTTATAAATTCCTCAACAGAGGGACTCCAAATGGAAATATTGACATAACCTTCAACAGACACCCAGACTGGGAGCTGCTGGGCTAAACGTGTTAAGAAGAGAAGGGAGCTCTAGCATATGGCTCCTGCTGCTGTGTTAGGGAACAAAAATGATTGCTATATAATGATATGCAAACCACAAGCGCTGCAGATGCATAATGGGATATTAACTCCTACTCACCATATCTGCTGTTAAACAGAATTTGCACGCACTCCCTAAGGGTGTTGATATCTTCAGTTTCTTTTATAAAACTGTCCCACTTATCTATCAAAACAAAATATAAGAAATAAGGAACTTCCATATGCTTCATACACAGCAGATGCACTTTTCTCGCGCGAAGTGTTGAGAACCAGGAACAAGACGTTGCTGCTTTAAAAATAATTATTTCCCCCTTCCTGAGTGGATTCTGCCAGGCTGGCAGATAAGTTCTGGGCTTCCCCATCCCCAGCCTGAAGCAAGCTCCTCTGCAGCTGTGCATGTGCAAAGCAGATTCCTGAGAAATGACCCCATAAAACATCTCAACCCTGAAACGAAAGACCCTCTGGGACAGAGCAAGCTCTACCTGAAACAAGCCTCTGAAAGGCACAGCGATTTCACAAAGGAGCTTTTTCATATCTTCTCTTTCCCAACTTTCCCACCCTTTTTAATTTTTTTTTTTTTTTTTTGAAGCACAGAGGCGAGGATTTTGGCGTAAACACGTCAGCATTTCTAGGCTGCACCTCCCTGGGGTGGGGCTGAGGTGGGGAAGTGGCAGTCTCCTCCCACCGATCCCTCCGGGCACCGCAGTAGAGTCAGGCCGGGGTGAGCAGGTAACAGTGGTTTTGAAACCATGCGAAGCTTTCGGCGCATATTTGCTGTTGGCAGCTTGGGCAAACAACCTCACCCGAGCCGGGCGCTGGTTCCCCATGCACAACACGGGCTTGGGACTTCCCTGCCGTCTGTGCGATGGCATTGCAGGGTCTCCACAGACCACAGGGACAGCTGGAGACTAACAACAGCACTGGGTGAGGGAACCTTTCCCAAAGAGGTGCCTAACGGCCGCTTCCGTGGCGGGACACAGACCTGTCTTGTCGTGGACGATGGAGAAGAGGATGCGCTTGGACGAGTGCACATTCTGGATGAGAGGGCCCCCGGAGATGGACGATTTCTGTCCTGGACATGAGGGAAGATGAGAAACAGCTGATAAGAGCCCGAACGATGCTTTGGGCACCTCAGCAAGCTCCTAGGTGTCCCTGCCAGTGACACCGAGGCGGAGCCGGGCAGCTGCGACACATCCCTCACCGCACCAGCTCTCCTTCAACCTCCCTGCCCCTCCGCCACCCTGTGGGGTCCTGGCCACACCGAGCCCCCGTGTCCCCACCAAACCCCCGCCGAGCCAATGCAAAGCCCACCCACAGCGGCACCACGAAGGCACCCGGGGGAAGGACTGGGGCGGTGCCACGGGGCCCCGCTCAACTCTGTGAGGGCTGCATGGGCGCCAGGGCCAATTTTGGTGCCAATCTGCGCTGTCGCAGCCTGGGGTCCAACTTCCAGTCACACCCTGCCGGCCCCACACACCCTGCCCCACGCGCCCTGCCCCACACGTTTCAGCAGGCCGCTTTTTGGCCCAATCCAGACCAAAACACCCGTGTCTTTCCCCCTTCAGCTCTGTGGGGCTTTGCACCAGGCCCTCGTCTGCGAGCAAACTCGAGGCTATTACCACAGCAGTCGCTGTACTCCTGTGAGGAAGGCACCTTCAGCTCTCCTGAGGGCCTGGGCAGCAGCACCTCACTGGCCGCGGTCGCCCCGTGCAGACCGGAGGACACCTCTTGCTTTAGGTCCACGGCAATCTGCGTAGGCAGCGAGACACCGTATAAGAAATTGGTCACGGCCACGGCGGAGGGAGCATCCTGGCCAGCGGGTTTGGCCATGTGGCTGTTGGCACCAGTGTCCCGGCTGCCCTTGGGCGCGAGGGAGGTACAAGTCAACTCTACGCTAGGGTTCGACTCTCTGCTGGGCTCATCCGCCGGCCTGAAGGGAAGAAAAGGAGAAGAGGAGGAAAAAACAGGTTCCTTTTGGTCCATTGCACTGCCGGTGACCCGGGCACTGAGCACCACGGCCCACGCACGCCAGGAGCTGCTGTCCCACTCCTGTCACCAACACCCTGCACCTCGTAAGGGGCAAACTGCTCAAAGCAAGGGTGAATGAAAGATTGGGCATGCAGAGCTCAAAACTGTGGGGACAGCGGCTTTGGGCAGCGGGTTGGAAGTTGTTCATGTCATCTGCCAATGTACAGGACAGACGCAAGCAGGACAAGCAAGCTGGATGAGCAAAGACGTGGAAGGGGAAAGGAGAGCCTTCAGAGGCTCAGGAGGACAGGACACCCTGCACTGAGGGCTGCCTTGCTCCTTTTTACGGATTGTTTCAAAAATTATGGCAGCTACACAGCCTTCCACAGCTTCTTCAGGCACCTGCATTATTTTCTTCTTCTTTAAGTGGAGCAAGTCAACCTTACGGTAGTTCAAAATGTTTACAGATCCAGCAAAGCCGTCTAGCTCCACAGCCTGGTGCATTTAAGGAGTAAAACAATATGTGGGACTGTAACCAATCGACTGTATTGCCTTTCTCAGCACCAAGGACTCATGGCGTGTTCACCAGGGACCTCAATCAGCCCAAGAAAATGTTTCATACCAAGGAAGCGCACATGCTTCACATGAGACAGGGAGCCACAGTTACACAAACGGCTCAAATTCTGCGTGTCCTACTTTTAGCTATCTCAGCGTGATTTTCCAGAAGTGCTGAGCCTTCAAAGGAGGTATTTGTTAGTGCTCAGCATTTCTCTGAATTGATCCAAGGTGCCTCAAGCCAGGCGAGCTCAGAGGAAATGCATCCAAAACTGACAAGCCCGTTGTGGTGTGGCCACCACAGCCAAGGGACTTCACCCCACCACTGTCCCCAGCCTCCCTCGTCATCTGGCGTAAAAACTTGTTTCAGCCTAGGAAGGAGCTTGCGACATTTACACTGGAAATCTCTTTGGAGACCAGAAAGCGCTGAGTGTACCGCAGCTGAAATTCTGGCGGCGACGCACAAAGCGATGCGGTTAACCTTGCACGTTGACACGCGCTTATTACAGCAACGGGCACGGCTGCGCTCAGCAGCAGCTCCACCACACACCGACGTTACAGGAGCCAACAGGCCAAGGACTCGCCACCCTCCAGCCCCGCCAGGATCCCTGAAATTACCTTTTTAGCCTGAAGCGGATACTGTGGCTGTGCTCTAAAATGGCCATCAGGGACTTCACGTCGTACTCCATGGGTTTCTTAAAGCTGATCCCCTCGGGCAAGCCGGCCACCGCCAGCAATCCCGGCTCTTTCAGGAACCGCTCGTAGGGCAAGGGGACCACACTGTTCTTCCCCACCGCTTCACCTGGGGAAGGGGCAGAGTTACACAGGGCAGGGACCCCCGACCCTCCCGACCGCAGCTGGGCAAGGCTCGAGGAGCAAACACGAGAGCAAAACCGCGACCATGGGCACCGCTGCAAGAGAGCCTGATGGAGACACCACTGGGTGTAGGTAGGTGAAGAAAGCCGTCTCCTACCTCTGCGCTTAGCATTGAAGGACCTTCAAGCACTTTCTAACTGTTAATTAATATAAAGCTCACAAAAGCCAATGAGCAATTTCTCGTCTCCGGGGCTGCACGTTGAAATCCTTAGCTGGGGTCACTTGGCCCACCCTCTGGGATCCCTGTGGACCCGTGCCAGTGAGGGATCTGGCCACCGGCGAGTGCACTCAAAGGAGGACAACGGGCTTGTGCTGGTTTCTATCTCATTTTTACTGAAATATTCTGCAAATCTTATTTTCAGTCTTTTTTTCTTATTTTACCTCTTGGAAAAAAGGAAAGCACTTTGAGTCCTGCTGCTGTTGGGCAGCCTCAATGCACATGGAAAGATAAGGAGAAAACCCAGCAGTTTCCCTCCATCCCACAATTGGAAGGCAGAGTGAACATTGATACTTTCAACCTCCTGATCCCCTTCAGCAGCCCCCAAAATCCCACGGGCACGTGGGGCTGGCTCGGTGATGCAACCGGTACCTCTAATAGCTAAACCTCCCCGAATAGCTGGGAGCAAACGGCTTTCCCTTCCCCAGCAGTGAAGGATGACCACAGAGCATCACTGCTACACGGAGATTTTCTAAAATGACTAAAGAGGCTGTGTGCCCACACCTGGGATGCTTGAGGCAGCCTGCATCCCAGACAAGACAGAAAACCAGGCCCCGCTGAAGTGTTTCAGGGGGAAATCGCCAACCCCCTTGAGGTGCTCTCTCCTGAGCAATTACTTTGGAAACCAACCCAACTCGCTGCAACCAATAAACCTGGTGCTCGAAGCACGAAGCAGAAGAAACAGCCGTGCGTGAATGTGACCTGCCTGGCAAACCAGTGTCCAGATGCGGAACATCTGGCTGCATGGCAAGGTTTCACTCCTTCATCTCCAGTCCCACGGGGTCTCCATCCATGCCACAGCACCGTGCTGAGGAGCGGAGGAGGTTATGGGACATTTAAATAGTGGTGTGATTTTATATTGGTGATTTTCTTCAAAATCTTTTCTTTTTTCTCTCTCTTCAAAAAAAAAAAGAAAACAAACACAAAAGATCTTACAGAAACCCTGGAAATCTTGTGGCACTGTCAGCAAGTCCTTATTAAAAGTGATTTCTTCAACATGTTCTTTGAAGCAAAGCATGATAACTAATGATGTGTGACTTGCACAAGCCATCAAGGTTCCTTATAGCTGGGATGGATAATGTTTTAATTAAGCCAATAACAGAAGTTTCGAACCAAACCTTTGAACCACAACACTGCAAGAACACTTTCTGCAGGCTCGGAAGGCATTGATGGCTTCCCTGCCTCGATGTGCCGGCGTTAGCGGCTTTCCACCTCCCACCACCGCCTCTCTTTGCGATGGGGGGAGACGTTCCCGATGCCCAAGCGGCTCCTTATCAACCCAGCACTCGACAACTCCCTGAACACATTTTCATGGGGAATGTGTTACTGTCAAAGTGACCTTCACCAAGCCTTGCGCTGCCATGCAGAGGCTCACGGTTTAGCTAAAGAGAGACAATAATCATCATTAATGCCTGTTTAATAGAAGCCGGTGGTAATCAGTCATCCTGTTGGTGTGGAGATTACCCGGCTCTGGAGGGAATATACGATCTTTTTGACTGAGCATTTTCTAAGATTTTTGTTTCCAATCCCTGTTGATGGGAGACAACTGAAAGGATAAAAAAAAAAAAAAAAGAGTAAGAAAGATAACTGCTAATTTCTAACAGTCCTATTGGTATTAGAAGGAGAATCACCCTGGGACACCCATTATCTTCTGTGCTATTTCTCCCCAGTCAACCAGGAGAGGCTTTTCCCTGGGATGAGCACAGCCCCATCACAGCCACTGTGCAAAACCTGACCCCAGGCACCCTGAGAGCGACGGCCCCATGCAGGCACACCAAGCCACTGCTCGCCTTGCTGGAAAGCTGCGTTTCTCCCCAGAATCTACAGAAGATGGTACCCAAGTCAAGGCTCCTTCTGCTGAGCGAGCAGCGGCCGAGGGGGAGCATCTGCCTGGCAGATTTCCCCAGATGGAGACTCAAGGCAGGTATGAGGATGGAAACAGCTCCTCCAGCTGAATAAGCGGCAAAGCCAGAATTACATCTTTGTGCGGCAACGCCGGGGCCAAGCCCCCCAGCCCGGGGACGTTTAACCTCCTCCTGCTGCCATCGGCCGCTGCAATGCTGGCCATCAAGTGTGTCCATCCCCACGCAAATGCACCCTGGTCAAACTTCTCATATAATTTCAGATATTTACATTATATAATAGAAGAATAATTCCCATGTTCCCCAGAGGCTTTAAAGCCTAGCTTTGTTGCAGCAGCAGGAAAACGAAGCCTGCAGCTCAGCGTGGGGCTCTAACCAGCGCTGCAATGCCAGCCCTGGCTCATTCTCTTGGCTTTTCTGCATTTCCCTTTCCTCGCGAATTGGGCTGAGCCTTTCAAAGGCAGCGAGAGGATGTGATTACCCCCTTTAATGGGAATATCTCGTTCAAGTCCTTTAAGTGGTTTTAGAAAACCTCAGCTTCTGATCCTGACTGTCCTGACCCGGTGGAAGCGATGCTGTCTCCCCTCCATCTGCAAAGCCCACGGCGCATGCTGGTGGGACAAGCTTTAAATAACCAGCAGCAAATTCTGCGTGCAGATAGGAGCAGGCACTGAAACGTGAAGCTACACGACAACGAGGAGCCCGGTCCTCACTGGTAACATTCAAAAACCTGCGAGCACTCCCCATCGAGCCGCTCCGCAGAGCCTCGATCGGGGACGTCCTGAGCGGGCACTGCCGCAGCTCCAGCATCCACAGCTTGGGCCCAGAGGGAGCTCTGCAACCCACTGGGCTACATAGCAGCAGCCATATGGTCATCTACATTTTAATTGCAGAAGCTTTATTGCTGGGGATGATGCATGTGCTGGAATGGCACCAGCTCATCTCTCGGAGCTGAGGCTGTGGGGCCGCCTGCGAGAAAAATCATCTTTTTCCTTTTAAGCAGACCTGCTGCGGAAAGGGGGGAGAGAGCCGCTGCAGAGCCCCGACACGCGCTTGCGAGGAGGGGTTGTACAGGCAGCGTTTGGGACGCAGGTGCTTGTGAGAACCCCATTTAGCCCACGGCAGAGGCTTCGGCTGGCAAGGGTGACGGAGCGTGCTCTCCCTGCGCGCAGGGCTTCTTCTGGCACACGGCGTTACCCATCGGGGGCACAGCCCCTTTCATTGCCAGCCCGGAAAGGGACAAGGCAGCGGCTGGCCCTGCTCAACACAGCGCTGACTCTGCACAGCAGCAGGTCCCACCGTGCCGGGCGCCGCTGGTCCCAAAGCCGCATTCAGGGCCGCGCTCACCGAGGCGAGCTGGTGCTGGCAGCGCAGCGAGCCCCGGGGCCATCCAAATCCCCAAATGGAATCGTGAAGGTTCTTACTATAAAGCACATCAAACACTTCCTCTACCATCTTCCTGAGGAGGTACACGTCTGATCCCTGGTCCGGGGAGACCCTGAACACGCTTCGCCCGCACTCCTTTGCCTTCTTCTGCGCCTCTGTGTCCTGCTCCTTCCGCTGCTGGACTCCTGCGGGCAGAGAGAGGAAAGCAGGAGATGCCGCGGTGGGAAAAGGTTCAATGGACAATGCCACCACCTCGAAGCGGCCGGCAGCGACCGCGTGAAATGATGAAACTGGTCGGCCAAGCACCGCCAGCTTCAGCGCACATCCCTGTCCCCCCAGCCCACGCAAGCCGGAGTCCCATGGGCACTGGACCCCTTGCTGGACCCCGTTGTCTGCAAAGTCCTTTAAGCACCAGAGGTGACCACAGCGTCCGGCAGCCCCAGACGTGCAGGGAAAGGTGCAGGCACGGGCAGCAGTGCCATCGTGAGCCCGAGCACCCCCATTTTACACACTCAGCTGCACCAACACCATTGTGATTAACTGGCCAGCGCGTTTCTTTTCTCTGTTTCAGTCTGCTTAGCCTTCAATCTCTCTGAAAAAGAAAATCCGCCTTTCTCGGAGGCTTTTTTACCCTTCAGCATCACGTACCTTTGTAATACCAGCTATTTCCTGCTAATTTCCCCCATTAAACCTCAAATAAAGCATATCTTCAGCAACGACTTCCTCACATCTCTAAATGCACAGAAAATTAAACACTACAAGTGCATTATTGCCATTCTAGCTAAACCGATTCACCAGGGATTTTCAGTGGCAAAGGACTAATTCCTTCATCATCCTCGACAGCTCTCGCTGGCGATCGACCCTGGATGCCGCTCAAGTGCTGGAGGAGGAGTTCACCCGTCCCTGCTGGCACAAGGGGACACAGAAACAGGATGGCTACGTCAGCCTGGACATCGGCACCGTGGGCAAGTGACCGCCCTGTGCCCAGCTCCGGGAGCTGGCATGTGTCCTGCTTCTCCTGATAACCAGCAGAAATGACTTAGAATAAACAAAAATAATAAAAAAACACTGCGTGCATTGCTCTGCCGCTGTTGGGTGGCTTTTTGGAGACTGCTGACGGTCTTGTGGTTAGGGCAGGATGCGGGATTTGGCAGCACCAGGCAGAGAGTGCTGCAGCATCGCTTGGTGGCTTCGGTGACCCCTTTGGTCAGTGCTGGCTCCTTTTCCTCCACCCGTCCCCTTGCAGCTCTGCTTCCAGCGATGTCCCTGGGCAGGTGGGGGACACAGTGTCCCCGTGTCACCTCCATGCTATCCCTCCTTGTCTCTGCTCTCATGTTGCACCTGCATCCCTGCTGCAAAGTGCCCCGACTGCCCATCGCTGACTTGAGTGGAGACCTCCACCTGCTGCCCAGATCCTTTCTTAAAATTTTTTCCCCCTTTTAATTTTTTTTCTTTTTTTTTCTTTTTTTTTAAGAAGCTGGAGGGTTTGGGGATGGAGACACTACTGGGGAGGAGACCCTGAGTATTTTACAAAAGTGGTGAAATCCACCCAAGTTCACACCCTTCTAAGATTCTCCCTCCCTTCGGGGTGCAAACTCCCCTCCATTAACATCAATCTTTATAATTGTCAGGTCCCCCCATGCATCAGGAAAGGCTGAGCCAGAGTTTCAGATAAATGAGAGCATTCAAGTGAGGTCTGTGCGCCCGGAGGAGCACGGCTCGGCAGATAAGAGGCTTCTTACATCTCCCGGTGATGTCTGGTTTAGATTATTTCAGATCCTTTCTAAGGGGGCAGCTAGACTATAAATCAGAGGCATTTCCAGGGATGCTTTACGATGCATGCCAGTTGTAAGAGCTTTATGTAGTGGAGCTGAGCCTTGGCCATTTATAATTCAAGACAGAGTTATCACATTTCACCCTGTCTCGAGTACCAGCCGCTTTGTCAGAACCCCACCGTCAGAATTTCATGGTTTGTACCAGATGTTACAATTCCATTTTCACAAAGGTGTAAATTAAACCAAAAGCAAAGGGAGCTCCAATTCGATGCCTTGGTACTTTTAGGCTCACCCCAGTACAGTCGGAGGCCACCGAGCGGAATATACGTGCATGTATTTCTAAAAGTGAGACGTGCAGACAGTCGTCAGCTAACGTGAGCTGTAGGGTGACGCAGCTGGTCTTTAATCTGTAAGGTTTAGCTCCCTCACATTGACTGTCCTGCTGCTGCTGACCACTAAGTTCCTCTCCTGCCTTCTGTCTGCAGTAGGAACAGGAGACAGGACCTCCAGCGGACGCAGGACTTTCCTGAAATGCCTCCGTTCAAAAAAACCCGCTCGCAAAATGAAATGCATCAAGATGAAGAATAACTGCAGGCGGCTTTGCCGGCTCCAAATAGAGTGGAAGAAATGTCAGCCTCCTGTCCGCAGCAGGATGGAGGAGCTGGGTCAGGAGAGCTGAGACGTTCAGGGAAGCTCTGCTGCAAACCCGACTGCTCCGGGCAAGCGTTGCCGCTTCACCCAGCACATCTGCAACGAATCATCCAAGCAGACAGTGACCCTGGCAGCTTTACAGCACTCATGTTTTCACTAGAATGAACCGTTCTTGAGCAATTTCTCCAACGGATTAAGCGCAAATATGGTTTCCATCAACACCAGGCCATGTGTGCACACGCAGACGCGGGTTGTTCATCTCCACCGACGTCCCACCATGCACGGTGGCCGTGCTCGCTGCGGGCAGCGTGTACCAAGTGGATCGGCTCTGGGCCACCTCTCCCCAGCGTGGGGTTCACCAGCATCACCAAAACCACCTCCCTTCCCATCACACCATCCCTGCTCCTGCAAAGAGCCGGGGGAAAGCTCCAGCTGGTGTGACAGGGATGGTGCCAAAACGCAGGTCCTCATGCACAGCACGGCTCCTGCCTTCCCCTCCCCTCTCGGTTTGTTTTTGTAGAACCAGGACCTGCGGACAGGACAGCATGTGCAGGTCGGGGTGCATTAGTTGGTGGCACCTGGGACACCGCAGCTGTTGCTCGAGGTGTCCTTCCACTTCTCTTGGGCACCCAAAACTAAACAGCCCCACCACCAGCACTCCCAGCTCCCCAAATCTGTTCCTGTCTTTCCAAAAGCAGAAAAAAGCCTTGGCTCCCGGCTGATCCGTGGGAGAACCTATTTCTGCTAATTCCCTGAGACCTCCTCCTGCACACAGATGGCCGTGCCCAAACCTCACCGATCAAAGCATGCTGTCAGAAAGGAGCCGGGGCACGCGGTGCTCTCCCTGGAAAAGGTTCCCATCCGCCCCATTCCCCCAGCCACAGCCTCTTTGTGCAATTTTGGCGTCCTGAGCTAATGGAACACCAAGCTGCACGCCAAGGAAATCCAGACCCGACCTTTGTTCTGCTGCACGCAACAAACACCATCCACACGCGGGCACACCGCCTGCAACCGGCGCGTCCTCAAACACACGGTTAACGAATACCAGCGCATCGCCTGCCTACGCAGCTAAGCGCAACCTGCCACGCTCCCCCTTCCCGCCAGGATACTCACGGCAAAACTTCTGGAAGTCAGCCTGCAGCTCCTTCCTGGCGCTGAGGAAGACCCTGCCCTTCTCGGTGCCCACCACGAAGGCGCTCTCGTCGTGGACGGCGATGCAGGCCACCTCGGCGTTCAGCTTGGAGAGCGCGGAGCACTGCGGAGACACGGCCGGGTTAGCGCCGGAGCGGTGCCTCGCGTCAGCCGCCCGCAGCCATCTCCCAGAGTCGTTTTTTCCCTCCCCACGATAAACAATGTTCTTGTTTTGGTCAGAATATCATGGTTTTTATGGCACCCCCTAGCTCATAAACACTTTGGCAACTTTACGACTCCATAAAGGCATGTGGCTTGGATATGCAAAAAGAAGACTGCTTTGTTCGAAAGCATTTCGCTTCTATTTTTCCTACCCTAAAAGTAACCATTTCATAGTATTTCTTTAGAAGAAAACATTCCTGTTAAAAAAAAAAAAAAGCAAAACCAACAACAATTTGTATTTTTCCACCAGCCCTAATAAAATAAGGAGCATAGGAATCTTATTTCGGCTACAGAACACTAATATGGTCAAAGTCTGGATTAGTCGAGTGATTCTTCTTGTACAGTTATGCAAAACATTAAAGAGATGGAAAAGACTTCCTCCATTAATCCACTTTATGTAATGTGCGCTTCCTGCTATACTTAACACACGTGTATACGCATTTTTATTATTATTTTTCATTATAATTGTTACGTAGTGCCCGCAGCCTGAGTCCCATTCCCATAGCCGCAGCACCAACGCTGTGAAGACACTATCCAGAGCTCATAATTTAAATGGGGATTTTCCCACTTTCATCCTTAAGCGATGACAAAAATTGAGCGCGGGCGACCCAAAGCACGACCCAGTGAGCAGGGCAGCTGGCGGATGCTGCGAGTCGAGGGCAGGAGAGGATGGACCAGGAAAGCAGCTGCCCATGCACCGAACCCCACCACAGCCACCACCTTTTTCTAGCTCCCCTGCACGTATTTACAGTGATTTTGATTTGCTTGGGCTCAAAGCAGACTCAGTTTGGTCGTTTTCCCTCCTGCTCAGCTTCTTCAAGAAGGGAGTATTTAAACACTTCACCAAAACACACATTTTGAAGAAATCTCCTTTCAAGAACCCAACAATAACTTGAAGTATTTTGCTCAGAAAACTCAACATGCAAAAAAGAAATATCAAACCTACTACGGGAGGTGAGATTCGGAGGCTGTGGGACGGGTATTCATTGAGAACCCAAGCACAACACCACAATTTGCTGTATAGGATGGCACGTACGTGCATCATCAAAGCCACGGAGGGTGCGTCAGCTCCAGGGAACCTGCTCTTTAGTGGGGTGATGGTGGTCAAAAAGAAGGAAGTTGCTATTTGGGGAAAAAAAAGCCTACCTGCGTAGAGATGAAGATGCATTCAAGATGAATACATTGAATACTTGGCTTTAAAAGGGAGGGCTATTTAGCACATCGCTTTTTATTAGGTATCTGTTGCTACACACGCACTTTCCCTTCTTGATCACATTCACAGTTAAAAATAAGATTAGCTCTGGTCCATGAGAATTAATCCCAACAGTTATCTTGTTTATGTAAGCACGCCTGACTTATGCAAGGTTTCCACCGGGAATTCTACGTCAAAAGATATGAAAGTTATTTTCTTTGTTCTCCCAGATAAAAGCCATTGTTCTCCTGTTGTGTAAAAGCTCACAGTAACATCGGTAAAACATCAAGAAAAAAACCAAACCAGCCCTTACATTCGGTTGATACCGACATAAATATTAATGGGGAAACAACGCGCAGCTGAGATGAGCTCGGGCAGATCCGTGATCCGCAGGGCTGTCAGGATGGGATGCGCGCGCGCGCGCGCTTCATTTTGCAGCGCCGGCAGCTCCGCGGGCTTTACCGCGGCGGAGGGGAACGTGGTGAGCTTGACGTCCCTCCTGCTTCAGCTCAGCCCAGGAAATGGGAGGCAAAACGAGCCACAGGATGTTTTCGGGGGGGGTATGGAGGTTTTCCCCTCCCCATCCTCTCCTGCGAGCCCCGGGGATGTCAGCCCTGCTCGGGCTGCAGAAATGCCCCCGATAGCTGGAAACGGCAAATGTGGGCACAGGGACAGAGGGGGACGGGGACGCCGTGCGCTGGTGCCCTTGGCTTCTTACCATGGAGTCTAAGGCAGACACTAAGCTGGTGATGATTTCATCTTTCTGGGGAAAAACCATATTCCACTGCTCAGGTCTGGAGCTGCCGCGGGTCACATCTAGAGGCTTCCCTGCCAGTGCCATATTCACCTGAAAATAAGAAAAAAAACGCATTGCTGTTACTGACAGGAGCACTGACGGTGCGCACCCCTCCTGGCAAAATAGATGACGAAAACCAACAAAAAAAAAGGAAAACGTCTTTTTAGCAAGCACTCAGCTTGCAGTCGGTGCTGCTGCTCCTCCTGCACTGCAGGAGGCTGGGTCCCACCTGCACCATGTACACGCGCCGGGACGCGGCACCACGCACAGCACGATGCTGGGGAAATTGAGGCACGGCAAGGGGCTGGGGCCAGCCCATGCCCCCGGCCCTATCTCTCTGGTGGAGCCGCCGTGCACACGGGTGGGTAGAAGCAGGAGGAGAAGCAGAAAATCAAAGGCATGCGGAAGACACCCACGTGCAAACCATCTCATCCCTGCCAGGAGCAGAAAAAGCAGATAACTGCGAACGCTGCCAAGCCGTAACCGAACCCTGGCGCCGACGCCACGCACCCCAGCAGCACCGGCACTGACCGGTGGGGTCACCTCCGCCGCGGGGGACACATCCCTGGGTAGATGCCACCACCACGTGGGACACCCTGAGCGAAGTGGGTCGCGGCCGTGCCAAGCGGGAGGATGCGGAGCCGAGCGGATGCAGAGCACTCTCGTGCCCGAGCTCTGCAGGCAGCAGCGGGTGACACACGTGTCCCCACGCGGACACCACGTCGGCCATCCCCACGCTCCCCATACCCTTGGGCTCTCCCTACACCAAGAAGAGAGTCTGGCTCCCAAAGGCATCCTCAAGACACACCAAAGCCACGGGGTGCTCTGCCTTCACCTTGGTCATCACACAGAAGCACAGTTTTGGGAGAAAGCAAAAGGGCGTTGGTCTTTTAGCCTTTTTCCTCTTTTTTTTTGAATTGTCTCAGATGGGTTTAAGGCAATGGGGTGTCACCAAAACAGGGTTTGGGTTCCTGGGGGTCAGAGCTGGTGGGAGGGGGGGCCTGTGGTGAAAAAGGGGCTTAGCCCTGGGAGCTCCATCTCTCTCTGTAAAATGGGGGAAAAAAGGGGCAAATTGGACTGGCTCGAGCCACACCACAGCATCCAGCCGGTGGGATGAGGTGGAGGAGGTAAGCACCGAGAAACACCCCGTTCCGCAACACCAACGTTTGGTGGCTCCAAACAGCTCCGCGCCGGCACCGGGGGCCCAGCCACACGTGCAGCGCCAGCTCTCCGCATCCGCTGCGCACGTGTTCGCCCATCGGACGTGACCCACGGCGATGCCGATGCTGCAGGGGAAACTGAGGCACAGGCTCGCCCTGCACAAAGCTGTCTGCTCCCAGGTGGGGCAGCCACGCCTGGTACGGCATCGCACCCGCAGCACCCGGCAATTTGGGGAAGGGGAGATGCACATCTGCACAACACGGCGCTGCCCGGCTTTAATCCTGCAAATAAAGGATGGCAAACAAGACGAGAACGTATTCAAACCAGATCGGGAATCATGTGCTTGAAGCTGTGAGCAGATAAAAGGGGCCAGGGAATTTCTAATGAGGCGAGATTAGAAGGAGCCGGGCAGGGCGAGCCGAGGAATATGAATGAAGCTGCCTGCGTGTAACTCGATTTGCTGTGCAGACAAAAACCGCAGCCGCCCAGCAGCACCACGCACGGTGCCAATGCCTCCCGTGTTAAGATTAAACTGTTTTTAAAACCAGGGTTGAAAGTCAATAGCAAGAACCGAATTAATTCACCGCCCCGCTCTGATTCACACCTGCATCCAACCGCCACGAATTAGCCGCTTGCAAAGCCGCGCTGCTATAGGAAATTGGGGAAAAAAAAAGTAGGTTTTGGCCCACTCGTCTCCAGGGGTACCACTCAACTCCATCCCTGCCGGCGGCCGGGCGCACACGTGGTGCGGAGCGGCTCCATCGCCACGCAGCTGGGACGGGCGCGCTCAGCCACGCAGAGCCTCGCCGTCAGCTGGGCACGAAACAAGTTAGCGAGGGCAGAGACAACTCGTGTTAGAGAACTGATGACGACCGAATTGCAGAAATTGCATCCCAGACCTCCCCTGGGTTGGCTGCTCACGCGGGGACAGCGGTGCCGTGCTGGGGCCATGTGGGTGCTTTTGGCCGGCAGAGCGACGCGTGCGGCCACGCCAGCGCTTCTGCTGCACCACACCAACACTGACCCAGAAAAATCCTCTTGAAACCAGCTGCCATTTCTTAACTGTGCTGCCTGCCCGAGCGAAGCTGACGGCTGAGCTTCCTCCCCCAGGATGACGTTGGGGAGGGAACCCAAAAGGCTTGTCAGCCTGCAAAATAAAGCAGGGAACCTAGCGCGCCGTCCCGCAGGCAGCCCGGGCCACCTGCAAACCTCAGGCAGCTCTGAGCGGCTCCGTGCCGTGGAGCCACCGCGAGCTGGGACACCCATGCAGGCAGGGATGCCACCGACGTCTCAGCCAGGGCTGAGCCCGCGGCCGCAGGACGCCAGGCTTGGACCATCCATCACCTGGAGGCTCCCACTGGGAAAGGATGCAGTCCAGGGATGCGGCATCACTCACTGCTTAACCCCCCCAAGAGCACTCGTGGAAAACAACCTTATTTTGATGGTGTTGCCTGTATGCTTTCTGAGTGCTGTAATTATTATTATATATTGCCACTATTATCTATATGGCATTGTTGCTCACGGCAGTGCTGCGGAGAGCTGGCCCCAGAGGATGAGGCCGGTCGCGGCCCCGCGGTGAGCACAAGCTGCAGCATCCTCGTCCCACAGCCTCGCAGGGAAAGCAAAAATACGATCCAAGTGATACATCTGGGCTTTCATTTTGGGAGGGGGGAAATATTCCTGTAAACCTTTTAATCATTTATGGTCACGAACAGCAGTGACAGCGGATTTAGAAGAGGGGGGAATAAACAGGAGGAAAAAACTTCATGGCAAGCGATAGGCTTATTCAAATCAAATTAAGATGTACAGCTTGAAGTTGTTTGTCTAATCAGAGGGAAACTAAGCTTTAGGGAAACTGGGGTAAACCATTCTTACACCAGTTAGGGCTGGCTGCGGGTGGGACGGGGGCACGGAGCCCATGAGCCAGCGAAATCCCTGAGCGAGGGGTCCGGGCACGGCGGCTGCGCGGTGCTCTCCCAGCTGCCCGCCACGAGCCGTTCCGGCAGGCGATGCTGCGTCCCCACGGCCGGCCGGCCCCATCCTGTCCCCCGCCAAGTCCCCGCAGGAGGGGACGAACCTGGTCCGCAGAGCCCCCGAGCGAGCCCATCGCCTCCCCGCCCGCCCCGCGGCATCTCTCCCACAAATAAACATCCGCCCGTCCTGCCCGCTGCGTCACCGTTTCCAAAGCGTTCTGAGCAAACAAAACAGCAAAATAAGTACAACAAAGCAGGAACAACCCCCCAAAGGAAATTTCCAAGCAGAAAACGGTGGTGTTGTTAACTTTCAAATTATAAACAGGTTCAATTAGGACAAAGCAAGGGGAACGGATGCAAGGAGGCATCGAAAGCCAGTCGCACAACCAGAAGGAAAAAAAGGCAGTAACCTCTTTTTTGGACATTATCCATGGCTAAGCCCCGTGCCGAGCAGGAGACCTGCGTGCACCGGGGCTGGCGATGCTGCGGGATGGGAACAGCCACGTGCCCAGGACCAAGGACTTTCTGCACCGACTTCTTATATTGTTTCCTACCAATACCGGCTTTAAACTGAATTGAGTGATTTATTTATTTTTTTCCTGCAGGTCTATAAAAATGTAACCCTGGCCATTTTTACTGCATGAAGTGTATATATATCCAAATGCACTGAGTATAAATATTCAAAGAAATACATAA
The DNA here is from genome assembly GCA_013399475.1 of Chauna torquata. Classification (NCBI taxonomy): domain Eukaryota; kingdom Metazoa; phylum Chordata; class Aves; order Anseriformes; family Anhimidae; genus Chauna; species Chauna torquata. The sequence continues at coordinate 15,643 of VXAL01014243.1, read as the reverse complement.
ACTTGGGTCTTGAGATGGGCTCACGGGACATCCACCCCTCTGGAGGAGAGGAGGGACAGCCTGGGGCAGGCGTTACAGCACTGCTGGGGGGAAATTTGGCTACACGGCATCAGAAGGACCTCTGAAAATGGTATTTGGGCTCCTGAGTCACTCGGGAGGTTTCACCCGAAACGCTGGTGGCCGGAGGGATGTGGCACCCGTGACCCAGGTCCGTGTGTGTAGCGACGACCCACACGTCATGATGAGACGGCAGCGATTCTGGTTGTAATTGCCTCTTCCTCCGAGCAGGCGCGTTTAAGGGGGATTTTTAGAAATTACACCAGCCCTGGAGGACATTTAAGTAATTAGCCGTAGCTATCATTAAATGCACTTTAAAATTCATCATGAGCTGTCCCGATAGGAGCCGAAGGGACAACTGAGGTCACCAGCTAGGCACAGCAACACGGGGACGGCATCCGCCCTCCCAGCGCAGGGACCGTCCCCGCACCCCCCTGGCTCCGATGTGTCCCCGCTGGGGACACGGGCTTGGGGCAGGAGCCACAGCAAGAGCAGCGCTTGGCTGCAAGGAGGAGACGCCGACCGAAGGCATTTTTCTACCCCGACGCGTTTTGGCACAGCCGCGGTCTTCGCCGCGGCGGTGGCGATGTCTGCTCAGCACGGGCGGCTTGCTCGTGCGCTGGCGCTGGCAAGTGACTGCTTCGCACCACGAAGGGGCTCGTGAAAGGCTCAGGATGCACGGCTTGCCAGCAGATAAATAAATGCTCCGCACACCCTGGCGATCCCATAACCCGCTAAAATGTAATCCCCTACGGCTAATTCAGCGCAGTCCTCCCTGCCGGCGACTGGCGAGCAGCGCGGTCGGCATTGATGCCAGCCCCAGCAGATACCCACGATACCGGGCGTTCACAAAACACCCATAAATACCCCCAAATGCTTAACACTCCCCAAAGCCCCCCGCTACCTAATTTCACCCCCACGCTGCTGCGCAGCCCTCCTGAGGTAGGCGGGGGCTCTGGTTTTTGGGGCACCCGCACTGCCCTGCTCATGCATCCACGCACCCACCGAGGCCGGGTCTGCATCACCCCAGCCCCACAGCCTCATCCAGCTACTGCCCCACAGCCACCGCCCCACTGCAACGTCTCTCCTCACCCACAGATCTCCTTTTTTGCTACACCTTTTCACAGAAGTCTGAAATGAAGGCGTTTGGGGACCAGGCGGCCCCCCCGGCACGGTTTGGGGTACCCTGACCACGCGTGTGGTTTGTGCCCGCGTCCCCGCCGTGCTGGCAGCCCCCACACCTGGGCTGGGAAGGGTTCCCCAAACCAAACCAGTTTGTTGCTTTTTTTTTTAATTCCTTCCAGCTGGGTAATACTGGGAGGAACAGCATCAGGCCATGAGACACCTCCTCCCCTGCTTTATTTTACCGACAAAAATCAGGGCACCTGCTGGAAAAGCTCCTCACGTACGCGCCGGCACAAAAACGAAAACATCCCCAGGCACCGCGGCCTGAGTGCTGCTGCCCCGGCTAATCCACGGCAAATCTCGCCCAGTGCAGCTCCGTCCCGCTCCGAAAACAAGCGCAGTACAAACCAGGGGCTCCTGTGAGCAGCCAGCCCCGACCTGGGAGACGTTTCCACAGCAGGAATTTAGCTTTCTCCTACAGAAATCAAAATCCGAGCGTTTCATTCTTCTGCTACCTCTATTTCCTAAATGCTGATCTCGGCGCACACACGTATAATAGCAAAACTACCGTATGCTTCTGCACAGGGCAAAGAGAGAGGTACGGGAATAAAGCGCCCGTTGGAAGTCGGGGTCCCCCCCGGATAACGCCTCCATGTCACCGCAGCTAGGCAGGATCGCTCCCTCCAGCTCCGCCGCACGTTTCAAGCATCCCCACGCAGCCAAGTTTCCACGCCGCAACCTCCCGACGGGCAGGCGCAGAAGCTCCCGCTTCGAGCAACTGCCTCTTCATTTATTAAAGAAGGGAAAAAAAAAAAGGGGGGGGTGGGAAATACGAAGCGTTAATCGGAGCGTCGCCACCGTCGCAGGGAAGGGATGCTGCGAGCGCCATGGTGGGGAGCACCCGATGCTGGAGTGGGGTGCCTGGGCGGAAGGGCCGCAAGGGACGGGTGCTCCCGCGGTGGCGGCGGTACCGGGGCTCGGGTTGCGTTTCCTGGAATTGGGTGGCCCACGGCAGCTAAAATTAGGTGGGGGCACTGGGAGCTCGCTCTGATGCTGCACCGCTGCAGCTGCCGGCCCCGAATAGTTCCTGCCGAGTGTCCCGAAAAGAGAGCAAGCCCTCGTTGGAAAAATGAGACGAGCCGGGGAGCCCCAGACGAGCCGTCAGGGCAGGGATTTGGATTGCACATCGGCGTGATTCGAGCCAGAGCCAAAACCTGGCCGGCGGCGAGGAGGCGCGCACCGGCGATGCGCATCGTGCCCCCGGCACCGCACGCGGGGCTTCGCGTCGGCAGTGACGCGGGGCCAAAATCTGACACGGGCACCGGTGCCAGACACTTGATGTTACGGGGCACTCGTGCCCCACGCCGCTTCGCAGCACCCGAATTTTAAACCCGGGTGCAACGCTGCAAAGCGCGGCTCCAGCCGAGGTGCTCTGCAAGAAGCCACGGGTGACGGGGAGTGGGGAGAGGATGGGATCCAGTTTCCAGACTCTGCTTTCTTGGTATGTAAGCTAACACTCGTGTTATTTAAAGCCGGAGTTTTAGCAGCGTTCAGCTACTGTTTGCGTGATCAGGATAAAAAATCGCAATCCTAATTCCTGGCCCCCCGGTGCCTATGGCAACTGGTATCCGTCTCCTTGGAAACTAATCTCGTGGTATTTGAACAATGTACCAAGGGCCTTTAATCTCCCAAACACTGTAAATCTTTATTCTAGCCTGCTCTCCTCCTACCCCAAGAGCCAACATAAAAAGCCTGTTGTTTTCCATGCAGTTACAGAGATCTGAACTCAGATTTCATATCACAGCCGCATGGATTTTTTTTTTCCTCTTCCTTTTTTCCTCTGAATCAAAAGAGAAATCCCGTGTGCGGATGAAGGCGATGCCCCGTGCCTGGGGGCGCAGCACCGAAACCCCAAACCAAAATCCCTTGTGCCAAGGTCCCAGCCCCAGCACATTTTCTGTCGCCCCAGCCCTCGGCCGCCGGGGATGCTCCTCTGCATCCCCTCCGCCGGTACCGACGCACCGCCTGGTGCTGGATCCTGCGCCCCAGCCACCAGCTGGGATGCTTCGAGCACGCGACACGCAGAGCGGCTGGGCGCTGGCCAAAGCCTTCGGGCCGAGCATTCCCACCGGGCTGGGGGCAACGAACGTGGGCGAGCTCCGTGCCTCGGCCGGGTCCCCAGGGCTCAACCCCGATGCCTTTTTCCTTTGCAAAGCTGATGTTTCACCGGTGACAGCCCCAGTGCCCAGGCAGGGCTCCCTGTCCCCATCCCCTGTCCCTGCCCCAGCCCGCGGCCGTGCTAATAACGTGCTTGCTGCTCTTCCCGGGTAATTATCTCTGCGCAAGGAGGGCTCTGATAGAAGAGCCACTGCCTAATCTCATTACGGTTTAATTTTATCGCTGATATTTCAGCTCTCTGGTTATTGTTGTTTCAGTAGCGAGTATTCCCCCTGTTACAGGACGTGCTGTTTGCCACCCTGTGCCTGGCTCGGCTCTGCACAAATAAGCTCGATAATAAATAAAAACCCAGGCTTTCCGCAGGGATTGAAGGGCGCTCGGGGCCCCGCAGTCCCCGCACACGGCTGTCAGCCGCCCGCGGGACACGGAACGGCGACGTGTGGGCTGCGGGCCGGCTGGGTTAGCATCGCCACGTGGGAGCCCGCTGCTCTTCCATCCCACCAGGTCGCTTTTGCCATTTATTATTTTGGAGGAAGACCCACAGAGGATCTGCCGGAGGAGCTGTGGGCGATGCCGAGCGCGCACGAGCGCGTGCGTCGGGACGGGAGCCCCATTCCCTCCCCAGCCCCGAAAGCTACCGGCGCGCCGGCAAAGCCGCCCTTACCCGGCGTTATCGGGGCTCTGCATCACCGCCGGCTCCCAGATGCAAACAGCCCCGGGTGCCCACGGCCCCCGCGCACCCTAGGCAGAAATTCAATCACCCTGCGTGTCCCACGCGGGCAGCAGGGCCGGCCGGGGACGGCTCCAGCTTCCCCACACCCCAGCATCACGGCCGGAGCATCCCCGGGGTCCCCGAGGGCCCACAAGGCGGCGCGCCTGCGGGCTGGCACGTCCCCAGCGGTGCCACCCGTCTCGTGGAGATTCGCCGGTGGCTAATACAGCGGAAGCACGCCTCCCCATTTTTTCAGTGGGCGCCCAGTGGGAGCCAGCCAGTCGGCTAAAAATTACTAGGGATGGGCAGACAGATGGATGTGGACAGACACACGCCCGGAGACAGTGATGACACTGCTCCCAAATGATCGACTCCCAGGTGATGCTGCTCCTCCTTGGGGCAACAAGGAAGCCTCGGAGGGAGCTGGGAGCCCTGAGAGGGCTGCCCCGGGCTGGTGGCGGTCAGGATGCGGCCCTAAAACACAGCCGGGGCCTCTCCCGGCTGCTTCTGCGGGTAGTCACTGCCGGGACAAGGTGACCTGGGTGCTGCCACCGCCTCCCGCCCGGCCCTGCGGGACGCGGCGAACCACATCGAGCCGCGCGAGCATCTCGTTCCCCACCAGAAGCCAGCCCCGGGTCCCCCCTGGTCCACACAACCTCGGCAGGGCCCCGGCCCTGAACCCGCTCCCCACCCCTCCGTCGGGCCAGTTTAGCCCACTCACCCCGCAGATGTCCCCCCTCCTCCTGACCGCGGCCACTTTCAGGGTGGTTTAGCACGGCGAGTTGGGGGCAGAGGGGTCCCCCACGCCATCAGGGGCAACGAGGGGTTCCGAGAGAAAAATTTGCAAGAATTGATGAAAAGGGAAATGAAATCCCCCCCTTGCTTCGCATGGGCTGCGGGTGCCGAGCATCACCCGGGCCCCGGCCCTGAGCCCCTGCGGAGCCGCAGCTCTGGCAGAAACACACGTAGCCTCTGCTAAATCCCAAATTAATTCTAATTTCCATTGTGTTATGAAACATATTATCTGTTGAAACTAAGTCAACAGTTGTTTGCATTTACGTGTAAACACAGCGAATATTAGGAACGGGGCCAGCATTGTATTTGCATACGAAATGCAGCCTGCACTGCCCTCTCTCCCTGGCTTTTTTCCATCTCTGCAGTTAAAGATATGAGGACGCACGGAGATCGTGAAACCTAAGACCAGAGCAGAACAAGCAGCACAAACTGCTTTTCCCTTCCTATTTTTATTTTTGTGCAGCAGGAGGAAAACATCCCTTTAAAACTACATAAGGCACCGACAGGCACACCCCTTAATTTTGTACCCAAAACTAAACCGCTTCAAATTCTCACTGATATGCATATCTTCTCGAGCCTGCTTTGCATACCATATAAATATTTATTTGCTTTTAATCCTGCAAAAAGCAAACCTGCCTTGTGGTACATCTCCCTTCCAAGCAGCGCTGCGATGGTTTTAATCGGGTTTCCAGCACCCGGAGAAGTGCAAACCAAAGCAGCGTCTCCAACTCGGAGCCTCCTGTAGGCGTGGGGAGGATAAGGAAACGGTGCCGAGCGGCTCGGTTACCCAAATTCAGGACAGCGCCAAGCACGAACCCTCACCCCAAGCCCCTGGTACCCACACACCACAGAATTTGTAGAAAATGATAAAAAATAAGAATATTTTCCCCATCCCCAGCGTCCCTCTCTGCAAGCAGAGCTCTGGGCTCACCTGCACTGACAGAGAGTATCTCTGGACTATTTTGGGGGGAAATCCAGAGCAAAAGGGACAACCTACAGATAAACACGCCCGACTGCATCTGCATAAACCCGCGCCGGAGCCGTGATCGCCCAAATGCCAGCCGTACCTTAATTACCTCTCGCCGCAGATGGATGGCGAGCAGCGCCTTCACCCGCATCCGTCCCTGCTCCGCGGCGATCAAAGCATTCAAATCGGGCTCTGCGCCGCCTAAGATTGTGAATTAATTTCTTAATCGGTTCCCCTTAAATGGGCGGCAAGCAATTAGGTAATCGGAGCAGCCGCCTCCGGAGCAGGACGCTGGAGAGCCCTCGACCCGCCGCGCGCAGCGGGGAAGTGCGGAGCTGCTTTGTAATGGGAAGGCAAATATTTAAAGAGGCGCTTTAGTGGGGCTGCTCGCTGCCATGCCTCCTCCTCCGCAACGTCTCCGTCGCCTCCCCTCTGCCCCGCGCCCAGCCCGAGCCAGGAGGAGCCCCAAAAGCTCATTAGAAGCTTTATTTGCTTATGAGAAGCAAAACACCGGTTTGTCATCCTCACGCCGGCATATTAAGGTCTTCTGGGGGCTGGTGACCTGGGAGCTGGGCTCTCCATCGAAACCAACCGCACAAGGAGGAAGCTGGCAATGGAGCTGGTCCAAAACTAAAGCACGCGAATGCATACGAGCCGGCCGCCCTGAGAAAGGCTTTCCCTGGAAACCGGGCTGCCGAGCGGTACCTGCAGCTCTCGGCCACCTCCCGGCTTCCTCAGGAGAGGCAGCTTTCTGGGTCCGCAGCCCCGCGGCGCGCCCCGAACCGAGGGGCATGAAGCCCACCCCGACCTCCCGGACTCGCTGCTCTTACGAAAGGCAGCTCGGCTTCCCCTTCTCCCCTCCGCCGCGGGGCTGACAGGATGCCCGTGCATTTTGCAAGCCCCAACGTCCAAAGAGCACCCAACAGCAGCGCGGAGCTGCTCCCCCCACCCACGAGCTGCCAGCGGGGTGACCTCAGGCAGGGAGACGGCAGCCAAAACACGGAGGAGCATCCTTTCAATCCAAAACAGAAGAAAAAAAAAGGCTCCTAGCTTATACAGAAGCTGAGCTCCAATTTAAGACCCCGAAGGAGCTGCGGGATTTGCTGGGATGCTCACCCAGCTGAGACAGCTCCTCCGACAACCAGCCGGAGCGGCAGCCGGTGCTACCTGGTCCCAAAGCACCCGCTGCTTCACGGAGCCCTCCGCGCATCTCGGAGACCCCTCCGCGCATCCCAGCGAACAAAAGGAACAAAGGGAGAGGTGTCCCCAGGTCGTGCCCCAGCCCTCGCCCTGCCGCCTGCCCGCCCCGCAGCGGGGAGCGGAGGCGTTTGGGAGCAGCCGTCCCCGCGGCTTTCTCCCCCCAGTGCCCCCGTCTGACGCCCCGCTGCCAATAAGACAAAACTCTCCAAAGAGACAGCTCAGCCCTCCCCGTTCTCCTTCCAGCTCCTCGAAATACCAAGGGCAATAAAGAGAGATTTAAGCAGAAAGCAAAATCAATACCAAGAAGGAACGTTCTGGGCTCCAATGCCTTGTAGCATCGCTGGCTAAAAGCGGGTTAGCGCAGGGAGAAAAAGCAAGCAAGAAAAACACTTCGCGAGCCACAGCAGGTCAGTTTAAGAGGAGTTGCACCTTTGCACAGGTATTGCTAGGAGCTCCTAGGCGGGGAGCGTGCGGAGGGCTTGGCACCCCCTGATCCACAGCCAAATAGGTGTGGGGAGGAAGAGGAGGAGGAAGAGGAGGGAGCTGCTGGCACCCGCGTCCCCGCTCCCAGCTGTGCGATGCCACCGCGCGCCCGACCGCGGCCGTTCCCCTTTGGGGACGCGCAGCAAGGAGGCCGGCACGGGGGCACGTGGGGACAGACGGCCGGCAGCAGGGACAGCATCCAGCCATCCAGCCACCGCTCTCCACGCCCGCGGCCGGATCCCCGTCAGCAGCGATTTCCCTTCCTGCTCGTCTGGTCCTGCGCCTCCCACGCCTCCGAAGGGCTCGCTCCGGCTGCCGGCGGACGTCTGCCCCGGCAACCCGGAGCATCCTCGGCAGCGCCTATCCGCAGCAGAGGCAGCTCGTGCGTTAACTTTAATTATTGGGTTTAAAAATGAGAAAGGATGCCTACGTGCTCCCGTGCAGCAGCAGCAACGCGGTAAAATCCCAGCTGTGTTAAAAATAGTCCTTTGCTGGCAGCCGCCCACAGGAGCCCCTTCGCATTCGCGGCTCCATCCGACGGCTCCGTCGCACCGGGAGGTCATCGAGCGTGAAAACACTCATTTCGCCCCCAAACAGATCAACCAGGAACCAAAAACATGTACATATTCACCAGCAGAAGCAATACCCATGACGGTAGGGGAGAAAGAAATCAGGAATAAGAAAACGTAAGGGCGACGCGCCCGTGAAACAAGCAGCTTGCTTTCAAAGAGCATCTGAGGACCGGGAAATCTCCGGATTGTGCGGAGCAGAGGAAAGCTGCAGCTAAAGTGGGGGAAACTTTTGTACCGCTGCCGTGGCGCAGGAGTCGGCTTTTATCATGGAGCGCCTGGCGCGCGCAGCCATTGACGGGGCTGTATTTATGCAGGTGTAATTCCCACGGAGATAAAGACCTTGTTTTTCAACAAGCAGCAGCATCATACATAAATTACAATAGCAAACATCGGAAAACAAAGACGTTTTCAAGAGAGCGCATAATCCTCGGAGCAGCAGCTTGGGAAAACCCGACAGAGAGATGCAGGGAGCTCGCCCACAGCCCAGGATAATCCTCCGCTCTCCCGTCCCATCGTAAGGGAGATACCTTTGGGCAGGTGGGAAAAAATTAGCTAACGCTGCCCTTTGCTCTTTTCCTCCACCCCTGGCTCCAGCAAAGCGATGCCGGGTGCCGGATCCATCCCAGAGCCACGGGATGCACTGCGCCGGTGCGGCCGTCTCACGGGGCTGCGGCTCAGGCTCACCTCTCCCGCGCTTCGTTTTTTGCAAAATAAAATAAAATATAAATAAATACAACCTGACACTAATCCTAATGGTTTTAATAAATGTTTAACGCCTTGCTAAAGGTCACCCGCCTCCTGCTCTCGCTGCGCAGTTGTATTAATAGCACACGGGCCGCTTGGTTTTAACCGTGTTGTTTCGTCAGGATTTCGGGCTGGGCACGCTGCCGTGCCACGCTGGGCTGCGGGAAGAGGCACGCGCCGCGCTGCATCCCCGGCCGGCGGGGCCAACACGGCCGCCAGCACCCGGCAAAACCTCCCCAAAACCCCCGGGGCGAACCCGAACTAACCCCCTGCTCCAGTTCGTGCAGGGTTCTCAGCGCAAGCCACACTTGGCTCCTCCTGCCGAGCTTCATTTGGGGGTACGGGGGGTGCCCGCATCTTTTTGGTGAGATGGGGGCAAGAAGAGCCCGCTATAAATCAGGGCGAAATGCCCCCTACGCGGGCTGCGTGGCTGTAATTTCATCTGGGGGCTTTCTAGGCATTTGTCCCCAGAAAGGCGAGATGAAATTACAGCACGGCGATGCCCTGAAAGGGTGCGGAGCGATTTATTCTCGGTGATCCTCCTCTAATGACGCTAATTTATAACCTTGTCAGGAGCCGCAAGCAGGCTCCGGGCACCCGTACAGCTCCCTGCCCCCCTGGCCCACCCCGGGCTGAGCATCCCCAACCCCAACCCTAACCAGGATGTTTATTTAAGGCCCAAAACCCCAAAGGCTCTCGAAACGAGCAGAGTTCCTAACATACTTTGCCGACCGGGAGCACTCCTTGCCTTCGGAGGTTGCGGGAGGGCTTCCAGCGCCTGCATGGGCATCCCCCCAACGCCAGGAGCTGCTCCCAGCCCCACGTGGATGAGATTCTGCCACCCAGCTGGGCTGAACGTCCCTGTGCGGGAGGAAGGACGACGCCGGGGGAAGAGCAGAGCTCTGTGTCCACAGCCCGGAGCTCCCCATGGGGTCCCGCGGACGTGGTGGCATCTCAGGGGCATCCCCGCAGACCACGTTGTGACCACCTCTGCCGGAGCCCCGGCTCCTCCAGAGGTCTCCTGGTGCACGAGCACGTCTCCTTACGGCAAAACTGCAGCCTCTGACTCGGGAAGGTGCCACTCGCACGCAGGTTGACCTGCTTTCTGGGGGACCATGCCCCTCATGGAAGTCTCACCCAACGACCCCACCGCGCTCCTACGGCAGTCAGTCGTCACAGACCAATTTAACCGTCCCCAGGCTGGTGAAAAGGAAGGAAGCCAAAAGGAAAAGCCCTTTCTCCAGCAACTCTCATTTCTGCCAGGAGGTGCAAGATCCCAAGCGGACAACGTCTCTCCAGCCCCACCAGCAAAAGCTCGCCGAGGAGCTGCGGCCGCTCCGCAAGCGGTGACGCCGCACGCAGCAGTGCTTCAGCAGACGGTGGCTTGTAGCATCGTTATATTTACCTAACGAGATTGTTTTATCGTGTTCCTCGAACAATAAAGAGCGAGACAGAAGCCAACTCCCAGGCTTCAGCAAGCCACTTGCCAAACAGAAACAGGCAGTCAGAGGAGGGCCTCCAGGAACAAAACCTTCGTTTCAGAGGTCACGTTAACACGCCGATCTATTTCCTGGGAAGAGGCGGGTGACTTGTGGCCCTGACGAGACGTAGTTCTTTAACCGCGAGGCTCCACGACGCTGAGGAGCAGAGCTGCGGCAGCAATTCGGAGCGCGGTCAGACCCGAATCCGCCGGGCTCAGGACGCGGTGGGTCCGAAGACGGCGTTCCTCCAGGCGAGGACCACCTCCCGCTGCTTGCGCAGCGCTGGGCACAGCGAGGTCCTAGCCCACCCTTCGGCCAACTACCCACCAACGCAGTACACGCAACACAGATAATTCCCACGTACTTAATCACTACCAGAGCTCTGCCAGAGCTCGGTAGAAATGATAATCAGGGCCCTGCTAATTAGATAGAGAGATACAACCCTGCCTTTCCTACAGCCTTTGCCATCCCTGCCTCCTACCCTACAATAAAACAAGCACAGGACCGGCCCGATGGCGAGGAGGAGCGGGAGGGAGCTCGGAAGAGCTCCTGCAGCCCGCGTGCGGTGGGCACAGCCCGCGGCGCCCGGCCGGGGAGCCCGGTCCCACCAGCGTGGTGCGGCCATGCCCCAACGCCCACCCCTGCGGGCTCAGCGCCTGCGGTTAGAGACGTGCCTGCAGACGAGGAACCCCGCGGCACGGCGGCACTAAGGAGCGGGTGGCGTCCCCGGGCAGCAGACGCGGACAAGCGAAGGCAGCCGGAGGTAAGTAGGAGAAGCCAGTGGTGCCAAAACGCGCCGCGGAGCTGCATCTACCCCCACTCCTTCCTGCAGCGATGGGCAACACATCTTCTCCCACCACAACCCGGACAAACCCCAGAAAGGTTTCTTCATCCATCGCAATGCTTTCATCTCTCTATCACCTTGCTCCACCGGGCTCCCTCTTCACCCACCATGAATTTTTCTGAAGCCGAAACGACCACCTCTAAATTCTTCTGGCCATCAGTCAATAGAGGGAAAGCTTTGAGGTTTTTCTGGGTTTTTTTTTTTTAGTGAGGGAAGGAGGAAGCCAAGGGCTCCTCAGTCACTTATTTTTCAACTGACACAACCCACGGCTGCCATCCCACCCGCGCATCCCCTGCCTCAGCCAGGGCAGGGGCCCAGCTCCAACCTGACCACACCACCCCTCGTCTCATTTAAAGGGATTTCTCCCCAGCCCCTTCAAATTACACCACGAAGCTCCTGGTTACTAGGGCCCAGACACCGTCTTTCTCTTAGAAGTGTGCAAACCCTTCACACACACCACCGGGCCAGGTTTGTTCTCCAGGAACATCAGTGCCCCCCCTGCCAGCTATGCAGGACACACAACACCTGGCAGCAACCAGACCACCAGAAAGTCCAAGAAACACTCAAAAAAAAAGTTACGAAGTTTCCAGCCCACAAGATTTTCACCTCTGTCACCTCCAGAGTGATTTATGCTCCGCAGCACCTTCCAAACCCCTTGGAGCTGCTCCGCTCCCCGTGCTCCAGGAGCAGATCTCAACAGGGCTGCGGTGTCCACCACGAGCCTCCTGCACCCACCCGCTCACCTGGCTGCTGGAAGGGCTCAGGTGAGCACCGAACCCTTGCAGACCCCATACAGGACATCACCCCCAGGCAAGGGACATTCATTCGTGTCCCTTTCAAGCTTCTGGAGCAAACAGTGGAGGAGCTCCCGAGAGGCTCTGAGCCTCCACGTGGGTACCATCTCCCTTTGACGTTGCAGATTTAGAGAAGACGAAGATGGAGGCACCTCATAATTCAAGTGAAAGGTGGAGATTAGCTTAGAGGAAGAAAGTCCTGGTAAAGGATGATTAGATTGCTGTGAATTTGCAAAGGCAGAGCAACAGTCTTTGCTGGTCTCCTATTCATCTATCTGAAGTTAATTCTCTTCTGAAAACAGCCACAATAGCACTGAGCGGAGACAAAGCCACGGAAGCCAGAAAATTCAAGCAGAAGCTGTTTGTATACACGACTGTAAATCCCACCAAGGCGCAGTCTGCTTTGAAGAAGGTGAGTCTTGCGCTGAGTGCTTTTCCTAACAACGTTTCACCGATGGGGAAAGCCTTCCCGACGCTGTAGGTAAGCCCCTCGGAAATCACCACCGAAGCGTTTGAAAAGGGGTGACCGGCAGCACATCTCGAGCCAAGAGTGCTCTGGAAACACAAAACCGTAGGTCTTCCCACCCGCGCCGCACAGGGGTCTAACGCAAAGCCTCCCCGGCCGACAAGGCTCCTCCGGGGGATTTTCTCAGGCAACAGCCCAGCGTCCCGCGCGCCAAGTCCCGCGCTCGCACGCCGCCGCCCCCCGCACTGTGCGGGCGGACGCCCCAGCACCTGGACCGACGAGGACCCAGCCTGGGCTCGCGGTTCTCGGCCAGACCCGGCGGGCAGGTGGTGGGACCTCAAGCGCCTCAACCTCAGCGAGGCAGGGCTCTCGCCTCCTCCAAGCGCAAGCACTGGGCATTTTTCTCTTGGGCTAGAAGCAGATTCGATCGATGGGGCTGCGTTAAGTAACGCAGAAGAAAGCATTAAACCTGCAGCCTCGCCCAAAACAAGCAAAAAACCGCAAACCCACAATCTATAAAGTCCACTTGAATCACGGCCACTGCGCAGCCTGGAGTCTCCCACAGCTTCTGACCAGACCAAGGGCTCCTAAACCCTTTTTAAAGATGATGTTTCAAGAGACTTAAATAAAACACCCGCTGGAAAGTGAAAGGCTACGTCTGGGCAGAGCAAGGTCTCTGGGAAACCTCGCCCTGGTCTGCAACAATCCACCGCCTCCCGAAAAACGGTCCTGCTTTCTGCTTCAGGCCCCGCTGCTCTGATGCACATCCAGGTGGGCACCGAGGACACCAGGAGTCCCTTCCCTACAGCCTTCAGCTGGGACCTTCCCAATAAAGAAACTTAAAAAAACCAACACCACCACATTTGTATCTCCTGGATGGATGCCTCCATCCTGGGAAGGGCCTTCCAGTAGGTCCTCTCCTCCCTGTCCTCAAGGGAAAGGCTTCTGGTGGTGCCGAACGGCCCCCCCGCATTCACACCTCACTTTCCGTGATGACCACCACCACGTCCACCCACCACCAGCACCTACAACGGGGACGCCAGCAGCAAGAGGAACAACGCATCCTCCAGCCGGGGCTCTGCTGCCTGGCGCAGGGACCGCTGGCACCAAGACCCGTGCCAACGCCGCGGGCAGCAGGGGACGAGCCCGGGCCCCGGCCACCATCCCTCCACATTCCTCCACCGAGCCTGACCGCCTGGGTGCAGCCGACGAAATTCCCAGAGGAAGTACAGGGCATTGATAATTGCCTAAAAAAATCCCAGCTATTTCCTGTGGGAACAGCAGATGGGAATCCCCCATTAGCTCCAGCAGCAGGAGATCACTCCAGCCACTGCTACCGTCTGGGTTTTTGGGGTTTGGGTTTGTTTCTTCATTTCAGCAGAGTGCTGATCAGTTAAGACGCGATGCCGTCCATGCAGGTGCGGGCACAGGACGGCCGGGCCTGTCCTTCTGGTGCCGGGAGACGGAAACAGCCTAAAAATCGACCCTTCCTGCACCACGCGAGGTCCTGCAGGCTGCCTCCCCGCGCAGGCTGCCAGGACGGCGAGCAAGGGCAAGGCGTCCCTCGCACCGGGCTTGTAGGGCAAGTTGCTAAATACGTCCCCGAGCAGGTTCCTTCCCTCCTCTCCAGGTTCTCATTAGCAAACCTAAACGAGCCGGGGACGTTCGCGCCTCTCCTCTCCTCCCCGGCACGAGTGGCTGCAGCAGCGCGGGAGTGGCGCGAGCGTGGGATTGCTTTTGGGAACAAACCCGAGAGCAGCACCAGGCTCGGCACGAAGCGGTGACGCAAGGGCAGGGATGCGCGGTGGTACCCAGACCCGGCCGGAACAGCCCCGTCCCCTTACCGGGGGGGTTCTCCCCCACCCAAGCGACAGGCTGGGGGGTGGGAAGGTGCCCCAGCGCTGCCGCTGTCCCCCCTTTCCCGCGGTGGTTCCCGAAGGCCAGCACAAGCACAGGAAGCGCGCCAGCCCCGCGGCAGCGCCAGCACCTCCACGGGCACACGAAAACCCCTCCAGGAGGGCCAGCCCAGGAGGGCAGCGCGTCCCCAGGGGCGTGCGTCCCCTTCGTCACCCTCCTGGGTGTCCCCTCAGGGCCACAGCACCCACTGGGACCCGGGCAGCCACCGAGGCAGCGCCTGCAGGGGAGAAGGGAGAGGAGCGGGGAGGCCACGATGCGCTGCGCCAGCTCAGGGGCGCGGGGCGACGCTGGCACGGGAGCAGGCGCGTTATTTCGGTGGCACGTGCCGCCATGCCAGGGCTCGGTGCTCCGATGCAGGACTCGGGAGAAACACCGAGCTGCTTCAACACCCGCGGCACCCAGAGAGCTCCGGCTGGACACCGGCAGCCCGTGCATCGCTTCCTAATTTTGGGATTGAGCGCTGCGGCGATTTTCACAGAAGTAGGAAATTGTGCCGGCTCGGATGGGCGACAGGTCTGGCCGTGCCGGTGAGGATCTAAGGGCCCGGGATCCTGCAAAACCGACGGCGCTCACATTGCAGGATCATGCTCCAGCTGCAGCCCCTCCGGCAGAAATGCAGGGAGCAGCCGCCCCGGAGCTGGGGCTCCCAGCACGAGAGGCTCCGCACCCACATCCCCATCCGTCCGGAGCTCGCAAAGGATGCGACCGACCCCGAAACACCCACGGCCCCGCAGCTTCATGGGGCAACCCCCGGCCGCGAACACCCGGGATTACCTGCAACGCACCACCAGGTCCGGGGCTCACTCCAGTGCAACGCAGCAATGGGATCGCTCCGATCCGCGGCTTATCCCGGATAAGCCCACCGCCGCCAGCCCCGCGCGCTGGAAGGACAAGGGCACCGGCTCCCTGGGGAGGAACTTTCTCCCCATGGTGCTGGCAGCCATCCCCACACATGGCAAGAGCCCGGCTTGCCCCAGGGACCCGCAGAAGAGGTTTGGTCCCTGGGTCTGGTCCCTAGGTTCGGTCCCCAGGTTTGTCCTTAGGTTTGTCCCTAGGTTCGGTCCCCAGATTCGTCCCCACGTCCAGTCCCCTGGTCCGGTGCCCACGTCTGGTCCCCAGGTTGGTTCCCAGGTCCGGTCCCCAGGTCGGTCCCCAGGTCTGGTCCCCAGGTTTGTCCCCGGGTCCGGTCCCCGGGTCCGGCCCCCGGGTCCGGCCCCAGGTGCCGAGGCCGGCTCTCCAGCCCGGCGCAGCGCTGCCCGCCCACCCCCGGCTCTGCCGCCGCCTTTCCCCGCACCGCCGGGGCCGCGG
>VXAL01014242.1:366646-430935 GCA_013399475.1 Chauna torquata | reverse complement strand
TCTATATCTCGCATATTCTATATACATGATTTTGCAGAAGCCTAAGTTGTTGGTCTCTGAGGAATACTATATTCTCAATGTACTCAAGTATTTCAATCAATTGCTTTGTCTTTAAAACTCAGTTTTTCTCCTAATACAAGAAAGTGAATCCTTTTATACTGTCATGAAAATACTGAAATAAGAGTATAACACCATATGATTTGAGGGAATACAGAATTCCAAAATACGTGAGCAGAACACTCATCTTTTAGGATAAAGATGACAAAAGTTTCACATCAGCACTGGATGGACATTTGTAATTCAGCTCTGAAAAAAAAAATCAACCTACAATTTACAGAACACTATTGCTTTGCAGAGAAATCACTAGGAAATTCAAGTACTTGAAATGCATAACAAGGAGTGTCATGCCCAAGATCTCATGGGACTGTTAAAACTGGAGCAAGAAGCCAACCTTCAGAGAAAAAACTAATAACAAAAAAAAAAAAAGAAAAAATAGTAACAGAAATAGGAACACAACTGGTCATTGCTTTAGCGGATGAGGAATACAGAGTAAAAAAAAGCTCAAACGAAACTAAGAATAAAGCCCTTTGCAAAGAAGCCACACAAATTGCTACGTCTGTACCTGCTGACAGCTTTTAATACTACATTCAGGTTTTAGAGGAAGGAAAGGCAATGATGCCTATTATTTACAGGTTTGAAGAGTTGTGGGTAAAAGAGTTATGCAAGAACGTGCAGCTCTCAATGAAAACAAATGCTATCATTAAATATTGGTCATGCTTTATAACACATATTTAAGTGAAATAAATTTCAAACCAGGAATTACTCTGCATTTCGATTTTTAAACTGTCTTCCTTTCAGGTGAACAAAACATTCCTATTTGTATCAATGACTGATTTTTAAACAGAAACACAGGCTAGAAATATTCAACAATTTCTCCCTGTTTTACTGCATTTTCATAAATGCTTACAACTGCTCTTGGCCTGCGATAAAACTTATGCAAGTCAGCAGGAGAGCTATCACAACCTATAAGAAATAACAAATTACATTCTCTCAAGTTATATTCTGCTCTCAAAGCTGACAGTAAAACTATCAGATTGTAATTATAAG
This sequence comes from Chauna torquata, assembly GCA_013399475.1. Taxonomy (NCBI): domain Eukaryota; kingdom Metazoa; phylum Chordata; class Aves; order Anseriformes; family Anhimidae; genus Chauna; species Chauna torquata. The sequence goes on along the minus strand of VXAL01014242.1, from coordinate 429,828 downwards.
TCAGTAACTAGGCTTTCCTTGTCAGTGTCCCATCAAGCCATCAGTGGGTTTCTACCTCAAATTCTTCAAAATAAAATAGGCAGTCTGTACTTTTAACATTTCAAATAGCTCCAAAATGCTTTGTCTGATGCATGCAAACATTAATCTTGCAATTACAGTGGAAAAATAGAATAAATAATGTTTTGATTACCATGTTCTCGTACCTTATGAACTAGCACAGATTGGTTAACTCTTACCTTTTATAACTTTACTAATACTTACTGATAAAAATCTGCCTCTTTTGCTGCTTCTTCACACCTTTTTAGTGTCTTGGTATGTTGATTCTGCAGAGACTGTAGGTCTGACATGGCCTTCATGCACTGAATCTTCAGTCTTTCATAGTCATGATTAGGTTTTGGACTAGGCCTAGCAGGGAAAAAGAATATCAAGTGAAATATCAGCTATCCAATAATTAAGTACTATCACACAGCTTAGGCTATATATAGGCTATACTTAAGCTATATCATGCTTTAAATTAAAGTGAGCACTTCACATTAAGATGCAACCACAAAGATTAACCTGCATCAGTTTTGTACTGAGACATAACATCTAATGAGATAATTGTCCAACCCTAAACCAAATGAAAAGAGTACTGTGAGTCCACATACATCTCTTCTGAGCAGCAGTATTATCATAAACCAGAACCGTCACTTGACAAGTCGATCACAGTACGCTCTGCTTCCCTGCATTAGCACGTCCAAGCTTTCAAAGAAAAAGCACAGAGCTGCAGTGTGAAAAAGGTTAAAAGGAGGCTCTAAAAGCGAATTGGGGGCTGCATGGAGTCCTGGGTTAGGGAAAATTTTTCATCTAGGCAGCAGCTGGAGGACCTTATCTACACTCTCTAGGAAAATCATGGCTAGGGTTAGAGTTGAGAGAAAGAATTTCAATAGGACACCAAATGCTTGCACCTGTGCCAGCAAAAATTGATTAATTAGACTAGTTTGACAATTTTCAGTAAGTTGAACAAAGTGAAAGCCAAAGTCAGTCAAAAGAAAATTTTGATTGGATTTTTTTTTTTTTTTTCAAGTATATCAGGGTGATTGAGAAAGGAGAAATTTTCGAAAAGAATCTATTTTGTCTGGCAATTGACCAACAGAGATTATGTCTAGAATGCATATCCATGGTATACGATACCGTTATTTATATTAGAAAATCATAAATCCTTTTAAAAACTAGATTATCAGGATTATGCTGCCTTCTTTTGGAAGCACTAAACTTGTAAAGACACTAAGTCAAACTCTGTTCTTCCTCTACAGTCAAAGTATTTTCACCACTGAATTCTCTATTTTCAAAATGAAGCTTCTGATAGCTGTCTATACGTCATCTCCTGGGTCTCATACCTCTAACAAGCAATAAAGAAAAGNAGCAGAAATTTATTGATGTCTAATTTGACTGTTTATTCTCATACCACAGTTGCCCCACTGCTGCACAGATCACCCTTTCTCCCTTTCCTTGCCAACATACTCTCTCCCAAAAGGCTTCACTGTAAGCTCTGCCTGAGAAGTAATCAGAATTCTCTTTGCTTCATATAAGAACAACACCATGGATTCTGGAACTGAAATCCAGCTGGCAACTGAATTGAAATAAAAATGGTTTTGCATGGCTGCAGTGCTGATAGTCATAAAAAAAATAGCAGTCACATCTGATTCACAGATGCTTAGGGAATGTGTGCGAGATGTGAAGGTGTTTTTTAGCAACCCCTTTGTATTTGGGTTGCTGAATAGTAAGGTCTTCAATTTTAATCCCTCTTTTTCTCCTTCCCCCACGAAGAAGTGCTCTTGGGGAAAACAAAATCAAAAAAATCCCTTCCTCAACTGACGGTCCGTAGCAACAATTAAAAGCCAAATTCGTATCAAGTAACCGAATATTCAAGTCAGATCTTTAGGGATGTCTTTTTGCCTTTTTTTTTTTTTAATTCACTGTTTATGGGTGTAAAAAGAAATACTTCATTCATACAGTGCTACAGACATTACCATAACTACTGCAGTGTTAATCTCTCTTTTAAAACATAACTCCAGTCAGCGTAAGTAAAACTCTGAGATATTCACACCCTTGACAGAATCACTAAAAACCCAAGTACTGATTTAAAGTAGACTTTAGGGTGAAATCATTGAAAGTAGACACCATCTGTCCACCAGTCACTAAAATGAGAACATTAATTGAAGCAGTTTAACTCTCAGTTGAAGTTTTAAGCTTACTGAGTCTCATTAACACATGCTCATATTAAGCTTGTAATCATAAATTCACATCCTTGCAAAATATTTCAGTGTATGAACTTTTTCTACATAATAACTGTTAAGTCAGCCTGAAAGCTATGATGAGAACTTTTTTTGACATCTCTAACATCAATCACATGTATATTTCATATATTGCTGAAGCATAATTGTAAAAAAAATCCTGTACACAAAGATACCATGCAAGGAAATATAAAAGTTAGCCTACCTATACAATGAGAAACAAATGACAATTCTACCAGTAACTTCCTGCACTCTAGCTTGTCTACATGAAGTAAAAAACCTGTTCTGCACTGCTGTTTCAAGGGCTGACATCTCAGCAAGAAAAACAGGGATACGCACTAAAACAAATATATCATCAGAAGTCAAAAACCAAATTTAAAACAAAGTAGTCCATTCAAAACTAGTCGTTGACTCTTGTTTAAATAAGACCACCACAGTATAATGCTAAAATGCATGACAACATACAGAAAACTATGACTTCGATAAAGGAGAAGTGTCAGCTTTGAAAGCATTGGTTCAAACAATATACACATTTTAAAACGCTAGTGTCAAAGGTCCAACTATTGTTCAGATATTCACGTAACAGCTCTAAAAAATCCTCTGCATCCCAGGGGAACTGACCTGAGCATAAATCAGGGCCACACTAAGACTGATCTTTAGATGTATTTGATTAGGATGTAAAAGCTAATGCCAACAGCAGATTCAACTTTCCTGGGGGTAATGCTTGACCAACAACCAAAATATGCTAATTTACAATCTCAGGTCCATGAACAGCAACAGTTACAGACTGCACATAAAACAGTCCGTTCTCAAAAGCAGTTTTTAGGAGTTTTCTTTGTATTGCAGTTCTCTAAGGGAAATACAATAAGTAGTAACGGCAAATTTAAGTATATAAAGCTCACCTTGATCACATGAAATAATTTAGTCAAATCTTTACTTAATCACCACAACACATGCATGCACACAGTCACTGTCAAGTGATTCAAGCACTGCATGAGCAATCCTACTCCTGTCCAGCAGAATGACATGTGCTAATCTGATTCAGCTCATCACAATCCACTTCTGCGACTCTTCTTCCATTGCTCTAGATTTAGTCAACTCTAGCTTTGGAAAACAGCTCTCAATTTTGCAACTGCCAGCCCTCACAGCCAGAGCAGCCCAGCCTATGAACATGTTGCGAGCTGCAACTGTTTCTAAGCATGCCACCAGGACATGTCAAGATTTGTCTCTACATCATCTGTGCTTGGTACAGCCATTGTTAAAACAGCACATGCAGACGGGAAAGCCAAAGCCCTTTCAGTGATGTAAGAGACACCACCTAAATAGCAGTCTTTCAGACTTCACAATTCATAGTGGCAGTTTGTAATGTCTGCGCTTTGACGACTCCTGGAAGGTTGAGGATTTGTTTTATATGAGGAAAAACTGCAGAATAAAGTGAAAAATACCAGCAAGTTTTCACAAACCATAGATGTATATTTAGACAAGAATAGTAATTTCCTATTTTACTGAAGGAAAAAAAAAGTCAGCTAATAATCTTCATTCATTTCCCACTCATCAAATACTTAATTTTTTGAAAGGTGGCATCCTCCATTTAACATAAACTGTCCAAGCACTGCCCAAACATGATTTTTATTTCAATGAGTTTTTTTTAAGCTGTAAACATTTATATTTCCACAACATACAAATACTACATTGGCAGAACATTGATTTCACAATTAAAGAGAAAACCGGGGCAGTCTAAAGGACACCTCATCAGACCTTTATTAATAGTACCTGGGATTACAGAGAATATTGTAAGCTGTAAAATCCTCAGTGCTTAAGCTCTAGTGACTTCAAACAAGAAGTTCCTTGGTGTGAGCAAGCAGCAACCCAAAGCTCTGTGAAAAATATTGATATTTGACAACCTTTTCCTCTCCCATCCCTGCAACACCTGGAGACCTTCAGACAGAACACAAAGCACTCCAAGCCCTAAAGCAGCCCTTGCAACAACCCCAGGGATGGTTAGCTAAGGAGTGAATAATAAAGCATTCTCTCAACTTCAGTTCACTGGTTCAAATATTGAGACCCTACCTCCTACGGACAAAATGTTCAATTAACCACCACTTCAAAATAGCAAATACTTCAGCTACTATCTTCCAACTCTTCCCATAATATAACCTAGGAAGCATCAGCAAGTTGCTCGCTTGCTTTCTTCTCTCAAGAGAGAGTTGGGCCCTATTCCCCTCAATCCCACAATGAAATTGCTGTAAAAAGTGGGAATGGGCTTTCAACATGCAGCTCTGAAACCTGGATATGGTTACCTACATATACATCACCACGATGCTGGTACCTTACAAGCAACATAAATATACTGCAATATTCTTGCTGCTTTACACGCAAGCAGGAGACAAGACACTTGAAAACACTACTGAAGACTGAATTCAAATGTACATTTCTTTTATTTATTTATTTACCTGCAATCATCAAAAGTTGATCCAGGAGATGAAAGTGCAAGTCGCTTGCGCAGCTCATCCCTCTCTCGAGTTACCTGACGGAGCTGAAATAATATTGTCTCCAGCTTCTCACTCATCTGTCTTGTGTCTGCTACAGGTGGTGGAGATGAGGCTTTACCAGTTGTACCTGACCAAGAGACAAATAACTGACAGTCAGAAAACTCCCCAAAATAACAATACAACTTCACGGAAGAAGTCAATACTGATACTAATAAAAAGAATCCAATAATTTCAGTTGCAGAATCCTGTTAAAAAAACAAAAGTCATGTAAGTTTTCACCAGTGAGTTGACAAAAGAACAACTCAATTCATTCAGACTCCATGGTAGTGTAAAAGCTCTATCTGCATTGCAAGATAATTTTGCATGAGTAGGCCCCTTGCTTCCTCATGTACTTACAAGTTACCGAAGAGGTGACAAATGATGCAAAGCAAGAGGAACTAGCCATATGCCTTGCCTAAAAGGCAACACACATTTGCAGTCCCTGCTGCAAAGACCTCACACTACAACAGGGACAAGGAAGTCATAGATACAAGGTTACTTCCAATGAAGAACCATATTCCATGCTTAAAAAAAAATCAGGTAGAAAAAAATATACTTACACCAACTTAGCCCAGTGACACCAGAGAAACTGCTACAGCAGAGGCTCTTTTCCTGTTCCTTTAACCTCACAGACATACTATTCTGCGCACTACTGCTGGCTTTTTTTTTTTTTTAAAGACATTTCTATGTTTTCACACATTACAACTTATCAGTCCAGTATGTGAAGTTAAACATTTGACTTGCCAGCAGATCGTGAGAGATAGGCTTCATTTTTTAACAACACTGGTTAAACTGAGCACATTGCAATCACTGTAACTGGATAGCACATGAAACTTCCTCTAAGGGGCAGTCATACATTAAAGAGTTTTATAGGATCTTATTCTCAGTTTTTTTTAATATCAGAGATGAACGATGATGCCTACTGTCTTCTCAGGTACCCATACAAAGAGGTCTTCCAGCTAAGAGATGATAGTCTGGTATATTATGTTTCACAACATGCTGACAATTCAACTCTAATTTTACTTCTGCCCATTTTAATCACACATGATTAAAAGAGACATGAGAGTAAAGATATAGGTCACAGATGTGAAAGTTAAAGGCCTGATGTATACATGAGTTTACTGTTTTCTACACAAAAGAAATTCTAGAAATAGTTTGCATAATTATAATCTTAAACCAAATTGCTGACACATCAACTTTCTAACATGTGCCCTGATTGTTTGTTTGCTTTAAATGAAGGAACAAATGATCCATTAGTAAAATAATGATCTCTGATCACTGTCTTTTCAAAGATAAAGAATTTCAAAGTTATTTAATCCAATCAAGTGCTAATGAGTTGCAAGGATTGACTTTTTCTCTCTGAACCCAGTTCAAGAATGTATTACAGAATGCAAAAACTCCCTCCAACTTTTAAGTAGAACTACCTGTGCTTAAGTTTCCACACCAAAATAACTTCAGGGTTAGGGCTAACATACATACAGCATCTAGTATAATAGGATCCCTGTTCTTACTCCCTTCAGCTGTAATTGTAATTCTGTAATGATAGTTTCTGAGCACAGACTACTCCTTTATTTTAACTACTGCAAAATAATGCATGCAAAGGCTTTAACAGCAAACGAAGAAATTAAGAACTGCAGGAACATCCTGCATTCTGTAGAAAGACACAGACTCGCATTGCTCTAAAGAATTCTCAGCGGAGGCTGCATTTGGCTTTTTCTCCTACTACTCTGGCCCCTTCCTCCATCCAGAAGGAGCCCCCTCTTTCATGAGGGCTAAGAATCTCACACTATTAAAACACAGTTATCTTTTCTTTTTACTATTTTTATTTTCTGAAATAAGAATTGTTCTACATAACTTTTAAAGAAAGATTATACAGACACCAGCAATAATACCTATGCACTATTCTAGGCTCATGATGTAAGGAATAAAGAGGAAAAAAAAAAACAGAAAGTCTGAATGTATATTTAATTTGGAACAGTTTGGAAAGGAGCAGGGTCATTTCATAAACAAGTGAAACGGTAGACAAACATATTCTCTAATTCAGGTATTGACAGGCTGCACGGTCTTGGGTAAACTCAGTCCCAAAACTATGCCAACCAAGGCAAGGCTGCTTTATACAAAAGACAAGTTAGCTAGCCTTAGGAAAGAAGCTTTCTTGACTAATGTGAAACCACTGATCTTAATGAAAAATAACCATTTCTGGTACTAACTTGTCACTTTTTGCACATACATCAACAAATATTTTCATGTCAAATGCAATGATGACATTGTCAATGTATAATACCAGCCAAGATTTAAGTGCTATAAAAACTCAAATAAAAGCAATTCAGATATTCCTTAGCCTTAAAAGACACCCAAAAAGTGTATCTTTGCTCCATTTAATAACAACTTTACATTTTCAGTAATTGTACAAAAGGTCTAAAAATGTTAAATCAAATTTGTGGACACCCCAAAAAGCTTCAGTAAACTTCTCTTTCGTCAGAAAAATTCAATACTCTTCATTTCATTTAAAGCGGCTTTTATAGCTGAACGCTAAAAGCCTTTTATTGCATCCGACATTCTGATGCAGTACAAGGAAAGTGACCAGTGCTTCCAGCTTTGTATTCTTTTTCCATCTGACTGCGTATTTTACACAACAGTACTTCCTTTCTGCACTTTAACCAGTCAAACTAGTCTTAAAATGTACAAGCCTAAAGGCTAAATTTCCATTATTCAAATGATGCTACTTTACAGTAAACTTACCTGCTTTCTCAGATAACCTGGATTTGTTAAAATGGATTTACTGCATGTCTTGCCAAGGGCAACTCATTCACCTGCTTAGGTAAGCCTCAAAACTCATTTTTCATGTTAGGTCCACTTTGACACTGAGAATCCAACAGTATGCAAGCCACCTAGCTGGCCAGCCTCCACGTAAGCAGCGTGCCTCTGAAACAGCCCCACACTGGGGTGTGTTATGGGCAAAATCAGTTTTGCCCATAACGCAGTATATGCATTACATCCTGAGTACATGCTAACTTAATCTAAAGCAAGATTTTGCAGGATTCCCAACATACATTCTATAAAACAAACAAACAAAACACATTAAGAACAGAAGCTGAAGCAATCACATCTTCCGTAACTGTGGTTCAAACACTTCACTTGATGGAAATGACAAAGATCCATTGACGTAGTACGTACCAAATACAAGTTCTGATGATTTCTCTAACCATTAATGATTCAAGAGATAATACTGCCACACAAACTACTGTACAGTTACCTTCATTTGCATGTCACTCCCATCATTTGTGGGTGGGGTAGCACACTTTTGGAAGGAAAAAACATTTTTAAGAGAAATAGGGCTGGGAAATTTGTTAAACTGGTCAAGATATACCATAACACTGAATCAACACAATGACAAGGTGGGAAAATGAGTACCGATGCATCAACAACTGTTTAAGATATACCATTAACATATTTTAAGTTATAATAAACTCATTACTATCTAAGAAATACACTTATATGAGTGTTAACCAGTTCAAAAGGCGGTCTAACAAGCTAAGAGAATGCCTGAAGTTTTCTTTTGATTTTTTCAAGTCATCTTTTAAATTTGTGCCCATCTTGCATCCAAACCATCAGACTAGTCATTGTACAGTTGAGCCTTTCTCACTGCTTTCATTCAAAACAAATCAACAGGGAGGTTCAGAACATCATTTCTTTATGGCCTTGTAAGTCATGAGAGAACATGTTAAAAAAAAAAAAAAAAGACTTGCAAAACAAGACAAAAGATGTGTTACAAAGTATGACCAATAGGGTTTCTCCCCAAGCTCAGGAAGACTTATGCCAGTTGAATGAAAACGTGTGCTAAAATATTTACTTTCTGCCAATAATTTATGAGGACTAGAATGGGATTACATAACAGAAGCTATCATTTTGATGCGTTTCTTAAGATGTATCTTTTGAAGTGGTCTTGAAATAAAAAAGATCGCAGAACAGAATACCTTGTAGGTGAAATAAAACATTAGTAAAAACAAGCACCGGTACACGGAGAAAGGGAAACTGAAAAGTACAATACTGAACAGTGGAAAGAGCTTCACAAGACAGAAAACTTAATAGGTTATGAAAGCAGCAAGGATCACGTAACATGCAAGAAAAAGAATATGCAAGACCTCAGTATTTGTTTTAACATAGAATATAACAAGCTAAACAAACCCACCAGCACGTAAAACTAACTTTCAACTAAAATAAACATCAGACTTTAGAAAGAATTGAGTAACAGCTCTGGAAAGATCAACATGAATGAAAATCTACAACCTAATACTCAAAAATTGCAAGAAAGGGGAAAAAAGTACCAGATATGTCAGTTCAAAAAGTCCCTGCAGAACTTTTCTTAGCTAAAATACAACAGAGAATAAAATCTGTACCATGACCAAGTAAAATACAGCTAAAGCTTCTGCATTTGAGTAGCTGGGAGCTCCCTGGTGGGAAAGATTAAATCCTACTTTTGTCAGGCTTACAACCGCACAGCAAAAGCACAACTGGGGCTCAAGTAACCCATCTGCACATCGACCAAGGGGCTGAGACTCCACCAACACTTGCTCTTTCACAGTTTCTCCTGCAGGGAGTTCTGAGCATCGTTTCACCATACCGCATTATAGTCGTAAAAGAAAACTGCTGACACCAAAAGGATTTCCTGAATGCACAGACTGATAAAAGGCCTCAGGGAGCAGTGAAAGACACCATGTTTCAGACGCGTTGTCTGGAGTGTAGGAGAGATGGATATTCACACATGCTGTATTCCCATTCAAATCATTATAGACTGAATCTTCAGGAATTCCAGCTGCCAAACGTTAAGAAGATACTGTAGCACATGAAATGTCATAAAGTGGTCAGACACTCATTATTGGTTTTCAAACCCAATTTATGTAGAACCCTTAAGAGACCAAGAAATAATTCAAACACTTATTATAGGCAAACTGATTTATTACAGGCAATGTTAAAAAAAAGAAAAAAAGAGTCCAGACAAAAACACTCTCCCCCCTCCCCCAGGACTACACATCAGCAAAGTTAACTTCTTTTGTTGTTACTAGTTTTTAAAACAGGGCATCACATCCACTGAATAATCCTTGGGTACCTCTGAAGTGACAAAAGTTTAAAAAACACTGCATGACTACATTTAAACACCATAGCTGCAAGGAAATGGACGCCATAAAAATCACTGAGAATAGAATAAAGCTATTCAAAGTGCTTATTACTTAAGAGAAGGTGGTTATTAACAAAGACACTGAAAATCAGGCAAAGATATAAAGGATAACCTATATGATTCATGAACCAAACAGAGTGAAATAGAAGGAGAATGAAGTTACTCTAAGCTTGTGGAAGAGGGTGGTTATTTCATAAGTCTTGTTTCCAGTAAACTAAACATGTACTACTCAGATCAAAGGACAAGAAAATTACATAGGATTAAAATCCATAAAAAGAGGTTTAACTCAACTGTTGAGGCCAAATGTTACAGGAAAATGACTTCTGCATGGAGATATTGACTGGGGTGGAGTTGGAGCATCAAAGGCAATTACTGGGATACACAAAAGGATCCTGATGTGGTGTACTGGCAGCATTCCTAGTAAGTTGTCTCCTTCACTTGTGGCACTTCAGCAGGTATAATACTAGCACATGCTGACAAAGGAGCAAGTGATAACTGTCAAGGTATCTTTATCAAATGTAAACTTTGTGTTTGCACTAGCAAAAAAAAAAACCCACCAAAAAAAACAAAACAAGAGTTTCCTATAGGCTGACAGGCGAGGAAGGGGAGGTAGGGGAAATCACTTTTTCCAACAATGAAGGAGTGTTTATCTTTACAAAAAATCATAAACCACACCTGCAATTGAACGCTTCCTATGAATAGTGAAAACTATTACTTTGTTATGCACAGCTATATAAAGTGTGAAGCAATAAACAGAAATCACAGCAATACAAAAGGACAGTTGTCACAATAACCAACATGAACTTGGAAGCACTGAAAGACTATACATTGTTGGGAAGGAATTAGTATCAGATGGGAGGGGCATAATGTTTGCCTTCAAGTAAGAATTAAAGGGCTTCAGATTAAGTACTTGAATTGCAATTAGTGAAAAGCTACCTGCAAATAGCCTGTCAGGCTGATAAGCTAACAAAGCGTTAAGCAAGGAACACTGTTGGATAAAGCCAAAGTTGGAATAGATCAGTGGGGACAGACATATGACACCTGATGGCTACACAAAAAAAGTCAAAAAAAAATAGTGCCAATGATGTCGTCTGTTGTAGACTGGAATGGAAATTCCCCTAGGAAAAGGCAGCACAGTGATGCAAACAGTGAAGAGCAAGAAAAAACGTATGACTAAAAGAATGATACCGTTTACAAAGAACTGAACAGCTGGAATAACAGTGTGGTTTAAGTTGCAAGATAGAGGCTAGAATATGTGATGAGGAGTGAGGGAGATACAAGACTGACAGCTGTAATCACAACAACTCAGAGATCTAACTATAAAAAAAGGAAATAGAAATTATAGAAATTAAGATAGAGAGTCTACTCTGTTCTGAAAACCCTCTCATTAGTATCCTGGTACAGTTTTGAAGAACGGAAAAGTATGCAATGCCATTCTGTTAAAAATACATCATAAAAAGGCATAATGCAGATTATCCTCAGAGCTACTGCCTGACCCCTGAGTATAACTGCTGGTTTCTTTCCAACATTTCTTAAAAAATGAAGATTACAAAAAAAAAAAAAAAAAAAAACCTGTGCTGCAAGGAGGGGAAGAATCATTTTTTTTAAGCACTATAAGAAAACTTTGAAGTTTTATTACGGTACTAAGGTAGGTACAAAATAGCTAGATTCCAAAAACTGTAATTCTGTCATGGCATCATATTGCTTAGGTCAACAGCAAATTACTGGAGGCTGTAAAAGTACTGGATATCAGCAGCCTTGAAACATACCCTTTAAGCCAATTCAAACAGACTTTTTCAAAGAACATGGACCAGTGCAATAATTTGCTTGCCTACTGTAAAAAGGGACAAAGGAGCCTGATTTTGGAAGAAAAGTGCAAGGAAAATAAAAAATAAAAAATAAAAATGGGAAGTGAAGTAGATAATCCAGATAGGCACAGAAACTAGTAAGGACACTGTGTTACTACTTCCTATAGCAAACCAATGACTATTTCATGCTGAAGTATAAGTAGGTTGGTATTCGGCCGATGTTACATCATCTACAGACCATGTGTCAGAACACAAGTTTTCCATCTTTTCTCACAGGTCCAAAAAATTCTCTGCTGGGATACAGAAAGAGCAAAAATACTTAACATATTTTAAGAGTATATTTCAAAAATAAAACAATTTTAGTCTTGGCTCTTTAATCGGTTTGGTATGATGTGTCACGGCAGGGGAAAGAACTCAAGATACATCGTACATACAGTATTCGTATTAATTCCCAGCAACTTGGTATTCATAGGGAGTATCACACAACTCCTCCTGAAGTAGCTGGAAGTAAATGATTCAGTGATTAGTACCTCTTTCTCTGTAATGTTCTATTTATGGAGGTTTCAGACAATGCTACACAGCCTGGCAGCTGATACTGTATAGAATACACACCTTACAGCAAGATGTACACAGAGACTGATATTAAATTGACCTTGGAAACTTAAAGCTATACTACAAAGGAAAAAGACACACATCATCTTAATACTTCCACTATTTTGCCTGTCTTTTCTAAGTTATCTGCTCCTGGACATCAACAGGAACAGATAATTTCTTCAATTGTGCCAATTTGGCATGTTGACACTGGAGCTGACTTCAGCATACCCTATGCTGACAAGTAGCCTCTGACCCATGAACTTGGAGAAATAATAGGTCACAGAATCACAGAACAGCTGAGGCTGGAAGCACCGCTGGAGGACATCTGGTCCAACCTCCCTGCTCAAGCAGGGCCACCTGGCACCAGTTGTCCACGACTATGTCATACAACTTCAGTTCAGTGCTTGCTGAACGTTTACCTTCAAAATCATAAATGTCAAATGACTGAGTGCACTATACGAACTGGCACATTATAAACCAAAAACCAAACAAAAAAAGGTTTCTTTATTCTGTTGTCTTTTCCCCTCCTTTACCATTACTGGTAAAGCGGGAGAACAGCCAGTGACTGTCACATACAGCTCTGTTACTGATCTCTATCCAATTCTTAAAGTGACACTGTTGTTCCGTGCTTGGCACGCCAGGCACTCCATCTCCATAAATAATTATTCTGATGTCAGAGACACAGGATCGTAGCCCCATTCAGAGGGTCTGTTGGGTACGCGGAGTGGGCAGATGAAGGATGCTTCTATTTACACACAAAAATCTTTGTGACTAACAGAGCAAAGAGAAAGGAAATACAAAGAGAGCATGACAATTTAATGAGGATTTGTTCTGTTCGGGGGAAGAAGGTGGGGCTAAAGCACAATGGTGGGATGCAGGGATTACAGCAGCTTATATCGTATCTCTTTTGGGAATTAACAGTGATTTTTTTTCTGTCCTCAGTACTACCAAAACTGTTTCACATGCACAGCATGATCTTTATTAATACAGGGAAAAGAAAAGGAAGGAAATAAGGGAACAAAGAAAATACTGTCATCTAAACAAATTTTGAATGGTAAGGAAGATACACAGGAAAAACTTGTAAAGCACGGTGACCTGTCACTCTGTACTTTTATTTACATACAGACAAAAGACAAAAAGGCAGATACATCTATGAAGAGCCAGCTCCTTCTCCAGGTTTGCTACCCTGGCTTCTACTCAACTGCTTCTTCTACCACTTGCACGTGGTAGATCCACATGTGGCTGCAAGTTCATTCTTGCTGCATCCCTCATACCCTACAAGCCCATCTAAGCAAGGAAACTGGAAAAAGCTGGGATGACACTACAGTACTTGGTACAGAGTGGCCCTAAACTCTTCTGTGAGTCACTTCAGTAACATTTCACATGTTACATCACTTCTTGCTCTCTTCTCATATCAGGACTATGACAACTACTGAAGGCTTAAAGGAAAAAATTCACTGTGAATATACAGCAGCAACAAGACAGGGAGAGGAATTTCACAAGCTGGCTCCAAATCCCATCTATTTCTGTGCTTTCCTGTTTCTGGACAGTGAAAAGGGCATGAAATGTTGAAACTATTACTGTGGTCAGTGAAAGAAAACCTTGCTGTTTCAAGAATCCTACCTAATACCTAATCATATATATACTATGTTATACTTTATGGTATAATTGTCAAGAAAATCCTATTTCCCCCCAGCCCAAACAAAAACCCCAGCAACAGCAGTGTTATACAGGTCACACTATGCCTTAGTTTACTGTAGGGAAATGAGAGTATAAAGGGACTATTTATTGCCATCTGGATGATCATAGAAAGAAAGGAAGAAAAAGCAGGTTAAAAATCTACAAAGTTAGTGGGGATCCTATGTTTAGAAGTCAAAGCCCTTTTGATAAGATTTCTTTCTTAAGTGGCAAAATTCCCCCACCCTCCAATTGGACAGACATATGTTTCTTGTTTACAACAATAATTAAGGCCACTATGGTAATAGAAAAGCTCATTGATTAACACAATGATTTTGTAAAATCAAAAAAAAAAAAAATCCTATCTGCCTCCAAACTAGAAAAACACATAGTGAAGATGCAGGGACTTTCTACATACGTCGGAGAGTCACCCTCTATTTACAGCCATATCTTACAATTCATCTCTCTCTTTCTCTGTTCTTCTCACCTTGGAGCTAATTGTCAGAATGCTTAATTTTCCTTCCCAAAAAAAAAGGCCTTTGCCCCTCAAGAAGACATTTTTCCTCTTTCACAAGTAGTTCCGCATTTGGATATGGGCAGATAGACAAGGTCATTTTCTTGTCTTCCTGTGGGAACTGCTGCTTCTCTGACGAACGTCACCACAAGCTTGTCCTACCCTTAAGGGTCCAAGTGCCTGTCTGGCTGCTGAGAGCCTGCAGACACAGACACAGAGCACGCAGCAGAACAAACAGAAAGAGTTCAAGGCACAGGTCAGAGCAAGAGAAAACAACTGTGAGGGACCTGCAGTGCTGCATTACACCACACGCTGAATGCCTTCCCCGTATTAATCTGTTCCCTGCATTACCAAAACTCCTGAGATGTAACTAGCCTTTTTTCTGACTAAATGAAACAAATACACATCAGCTAAATAGCTAAAAGCAGAATTAAAAAAGATTAACACTATTACGCAAGAAAAAAAAAAAACAAAAACTTTCCGTGATGGAACATCTGACATGGACAGAATTAAGCCACCATGAAGCAACTGCGAGTAAAAAAAAATGTGTTTACCCATTTATAACATTCTATCAAGTACTATTAAAAAAAATTAGTTAGCAAGGATTTACTCCTGCATTCATGAAACACGAGAAAGCTTTGTGGTCTGTTGTGGTGCCAAAGACCTAACAGACTGATGTACAAAAAGTAATTTTGCTTCTCCCTTTCACTACCATCAGGCTTGCCTATCCAACAAAAAATACAATCTGTTGACCAATTCTGTTCATGCACGAACATATCAAAATTAACGATCATTAGCATCAGTTCATTTACGTCACATTATTATAATTTAGAACCACTATTTATACTTTCTGGGGATCAGGATTCCAAGCTATTCACTCCATAAAATACGGACAAAGAAGGCAGAATCTTGTCACAGACAGTATGTGGAGGCCATTTATATCACTTCCAACACTGACGTCGATGAGACAATAGATACAACAATTTTACAGAGCAAACTTTCCTACCAGCATCCTACCCATCTCTAAGAAGGAATTTTAAAACACAAAACAAAAAAAGTTGCCCAGAATTCCCTTATGCTTCTTAGCAATTGTCAGCTCAGGGAATCACCTGAGCCAGAGGTTTTTACTTCCATGAACTTGTGTAGTTGTTTGTCTAGCCCACATAAAATTTGAACACTTGGAGCATCCTCTAGCATGAAGCTCCACGATCCAAATACACGTTATATGAAAACATTTGTCACACAGTAGTTGAATTTGACGCCCATCCATTTTTGTGTTCTCCGCTCACCTTCCCGAAGCCATTCATGACTTAACAAGCATCTAACATTTTTTACAACTGTCCCTTACAGGCCAAAGAAACCCAGTGTATCCAGTTGCTCCACATACTGGAGCTGCTCCACAACCGTGCATCTGTATTGCTGCTCTGTGCTTGCTGCCCTGTTCTCCTAGAATGGGAGATTCAGAACTGCAAACAACACTGAGACTCAGGCATACCACAGGTTTATACAGTGATAAAATGATGTTCTCTCCTTCCCCTCTTCCTTTCCAAACCCTAACACCATGTTTGCTTTATTTGACTGAGGTTGAGCCCACACCTTCTTCAAACGGTCTTTTAAGAACTGCCTTAGAACTATTTTAGTTCTTAGATCAAGATTGAGATCTTTTTTTTTTCCTGAAGTAATGAGATTATATACATCAGCTCCACAAATTAAATCAAACCCAGCATACTGTAAAACAGATAGAATCATCTAAATTTCACAACATCCTGGCTTACTTGGACCTATTTCAGAAAAAAGATCACTTAATTAAGAATGCTGGCAGCAGAAACCGCCTCCAACAATAGCTAGGATGATTAAGGTTGGAAAGAAAAGATGAAACACAGGGACATACTCTTCTCTAGTTACTTATATGAACTGTGGAGTCCAAAGACTACAAATGAAAGTTTGTATTCTCTCTCCTAGTTAGAAGATGCTAAGATTCACTCTCTGCTTGTTTAGTTGGTCTTAATCAGCATCACTAATATCTAATACCATTCTCATTTTCTCTGAAAGGTCAAATGTATTTCCAAGCCACTCGATAAACAGAAGCAAGGCACACCAGAAACAAAAATTTGTTCAAGATTAATGGTAAGTGTTTTGAACTCAGGAAGAATAAAATAGAGCACTTCTCTGTCCCATGACGAAGGTACATGTAAGTGGAGAATTTAAAATATTTGTTTATATGCATGTGTGCGTACATAACTACCCATATCAAACAATATATTTCAAAGCTTACATTGTCTCCAAATTACAAGCTATTTACCTTTTTCTACTGATACATTGATTTCACAGGCAAAAACCTACTTCCACTGCCCAAGGTGGTGGAGAGCAGTGGCGGAAGAAAAAGGCATGTAACATTCCTGAAACACTAAAGCAACTTAGTATCTGTTGGGATTCTATCCAAAGAAGTCATAAGAAGCCTTCAGGGAGATGGCACACAATCATTTTCAGTTATGATGGCTTGTTACTCAATGAATCAGTCAGTATTAACATAACCTGACCGCAGCTTTGAAGTGACTTGCAAACATCTATTAGGACATGTTGGTTATTAAGCAGAGAAAAACTGCTATTGATATTAGATCCCATTAAAAATTTCTCTCTTGTAGAACAAGATGTGAGGGAGAGAAAATGATTGGGAAAGAAAAATTGTATTCACGAATAACAAGTCTATAACCAGACAATAAAACAAACATGCCAGCTTCAAACAAGGAACTCCCCTGGCTGTTAATGTATTAAATATTAAACACCCAGTTCACTTTAATCATTTGATAAAAACAAAGCTATGGAGCATACTAGATCACAAATTTTGTCTAATAACGGCCACTTTTTTTTTTTTAAGATTATAAATAACTTCGATCACTGCACACACCAAAGGCATAGAACACTTCCAAGGATAGCTCTTAAGGTAAAACACACAGGCCAGTATTTAGAACGCACTTTAATGTCTTAAAACATGAAATGAACAAAACAGTTTGAAAAGAATTCAGTTCTAACTCATATATGGGAATAAAGGATGCTTCAGAAGTAAAACGCCAAATTCTAAATAAATTTTCAGAAACAGGAGTCTCACACTTGCATAAGGTATAGAAAATTAACAAAATAGAAAATAGAGGCCATATACGTGTAACATGCAAGTGGTAACTGTTAAAGCAAAAGTTCACTCCACAATGGCAAACAGTAGCTGTTAATCTACCTGCCCTTACTTCCAAAATAATAAAATATCAAAGAATCAAGTATGTGCATTCACAAAGTTATAAAATTTGCAAAAACAAGCTTAATTTTATCCTTTCTTTCTTAAAATTTGAAACATGGAACTAGAAAACACCACCTGCAACCTCGCACATGTCAAGCATCATTTCATCTAATTATTCTACGAACTTACTGTATCTCACCTTAGAAGAACTTCTTTTGGAAGGTTCCTGCTGCAAGTCTGCCTATCCTAAAATTTAGGAATTTCCTTCTTGCTATTTCCAGTCCCCATTTTTCATAACAAATCAAATCATACCCTTCATTCAGGTAACAACATACAAGTGTGATCTTGATAAAAATCAGACTAACATGTCACAGCTTCCCATATGCTCAGCAAATAGTTCAATCAATCTAAAATCTTGTTGCTGCACGTTGAAGTTAAAAGTTCATCTCAATGACTGCAACACATCCTTAAACAGACAACTGACTTGCCTGGTGCTGTCATGGAACTCTACAGATGCCTGACACCACATTGGAACTTTAAATATGCAAAAGCCTACATTCCCTATCCAAAGCAAATGACTTTTACATTGATTTCACGATAAAAGTATTTATATAAGTAAAGAATAGAAAGACTGACAGCCAACATGGCTATTCTGAGATCATCTTGTTGTCAGAGAGCTTTTGTCCACATTCTTTTTTTCCTCCAAGAAAAGACTTGGAGAGACAAGACACAAGACTTGTAGAGGCCTAACATAGCCATTTTTACATCATTTTGCTCAGTAACTTGCAGCGTAGTTATGTCATTTGATGTATCGAAATGCAACAGATTTTATTGGCAACAACTGCATACAGCTATGAAAACGCTTAACTTGGCGCTACACAAAACGGGTATATTTTACCCTCGTGAAGATGTATGGCTTTATCGTACAGTTCAACTTCTTCAATGTTACAACTTGAATCCGTCTACCCTTCTTGAAGACAACTTTAAAACCGTATTATCCCAGCTCCCAGAAGATTCACACACCAAGTACTTAAATTAATCCTTTACTCACCAATGCTACTCAGAGAACTGCTGCTTTCGGAATCAGAAGGCATTATGGACAGCACACTGTAAGTAGACCCTAAAATTAGAAAAAGACCGTCAGTATTACTTTTTTTTTCTTTTCTTCTCTCCAGATCAAGCTAACCGTTTGTTTTCTCGACACTGTAGAAGCCAAACACGCTAAATTAGACAGCACAAATAATACTAATGCATTAATAGGAAACGGACGATTTGTAAATGAATGTAACACTATGCACCAAGTTGGAAATTCTTCCAGATGAAATGGTAAAAATGAATTCAGCAAAAATACTGAACTAATACAATGGTTATTTCTGATACACTGAAAATACAAAGTTTCTTCTCTCGAGTATGAAGAATGAGTGATGTCTGCGGCGATCATCAGAATGTACTTTGGTTTCCCATCTTTTTAAATAGATCAGCTCCAACTTCATTGTCTTACTGATTTGCATTCCTTTCCTCAAACTTATTTCAGACTTTGAAATGTAATTTCATTGGTAAATAAATTTTGCTTACATCCACTTGCAACTTTCAGTATCTGACCTCAAAAGTGAGGAGCTCCAGAGCTATCTGCTGTCACTGATGGTATTGACAGAAGATTTTGTCACATCTAAATAGATGAATAGACAGAGGCACATTTTATTTTAGTTGATTTAGAAGTATGCTAGATTTTACTTGCCAGAAGAACTAGGAAAACAGGCCCTAGTCCAAAACCTTATGAACTAAATAACTCAACCATCCCTCACAAACAAGACGAGCATCCCACAGTAAAAGAGAGGGAGTGATTACACGGCAAAGTGATTTGAAATCTGGTCCTCTTTCAACAACAACCAGCATATGAGCTCAAAGACAAATTCAATATTTTCAGGAGCTGTCTTTCCTATAATCCTCCTTTCTATGTTTCACTATTTGTTTCTTCTAATTTCTTTGAAATTAAGAAATGAAAGGAGAGAAGTATGAGATTAAACACATGGATCTACCTTTCAAATGGATAAAAAAAAAAGAAGCACTAGCTTTAGCTCATCTCCTGTGCTTCTTCAGGAAAAGATATAACACCTGTCACCATGGTGTCAGAAGAAGGAAAAACAAGATGTGATGAAGTAAGAGAAGTTGATTGACACACAAGCAATAACAACAAAGTGAACTGAAAAAAACAAACACACTTAGGGCCGGATCCCGAGCCAGTGAACTGGGATAGACCCCCTACCTGAATGGGGAGTGCTTGTTACCTCAACAAAGTATAATGCTCCGAGATTTGATAAAACCAGTGATGGCTAGGCAAAAGCTAAGTTAAACACCTAAGGGAAAACTCCTTCCAAGCAAATCCCTTGGTTCTGCTGGTAGACGTTGCTGAAACTAAGTACAAAAAGGGAACTGGATCATGAAGTAGACTGTTTCACCTGACAAACCCCTGTAAAAACGAATTCAAAATACATTGGTCACAAATAATTCTGGTTGATTGTACAGGACATAAGGGTTTATTTTTATTTTGCTTTGCTCTGATTTTTAAATAAAACCTGACAAGCACATCACTGACACAACAGCTTCAGGAAAAAGTCTACTATGTATACTTGCTTCTATTTGTAACATTTTCAGATAACAATTCAAGCTGTGTTCCTATTTCGTTAGTGCTTATTAAAAGCAAGATAATGTCTGTATTAACGAAAATCAACCTTTGCCTATTCAAAACTCATGACTTGCAGTATTTCTTGTAGTTTCAACTGGAAGGATCAGAAACAAAGAGGAAGCTGAAAAAAGCATATCAATGTATTAAACAAAGGAGGACATCTTTATGACAGACAACATATATCAAGATCATATCAAACCTGCATGGGACTCAAGCACAATGAATCTCGTGCCAAGAAGTGAGACTTCATTACACTTGGAAACTTAAAGTCACCCACTTCCTCTAAAAGCTTACATAGGAGTCCCATACAGAAACAAAATTCAAATGATTGTTAGCTGCTGCTGCTTCTTTTTAAGAGTAGAGAAAGAAAAGATTTTCATCACAGATACACTGAGTTTTCTCTCCTTCTTCAGAATCTTTGAAAAAAGACCAAATGCCACAACCATAATGAAAATAATGGAAAACACTGAAGTTTGGTAAATCCAAATTTACAAGTAATTTGTTTACTATTTTGTGAACAGATAGGATAGCTCTAGGTACCCATATAAATACCTACGATATTCTTTTAATTAGGGTAAATCAAAAGTGTATGATCTGGATTTTGCTTCTAGCTCTTTCACAGTCTTTCTGTGCAATCTCTACTAAATCATGTATTTGCTACTTCTCAGTTTCCCATCTGTATTTTATTTGGTGATAAACTGATCAAGTTGGAAAGCTCTAAAGATTGCCTGCTACACATGCTGTATGAAAGTCCAAAGCAAAATAAAAGTATGCACAGGCTTTTTTCTACATGACACCTCAGTCTCATCTTCTCAATTGTCAGATTTAAGAATCAACATGAAAATTTTAACAGATGCTTAAGATATATTCTAGTGCTCAACATCCATCATCTCCAGTTTTAAAAATGGATAACATTAGATCTAAACTTCGATTCATAACACTACTTTAAAGTAATTACTACTATAAATCTGCATATAATGATTAGCTGCAGAGTAGGTCTTCAAGTAATACAGTAGCTCTTGTGAAAGCAGTTGATATTAGAAGACAACTATAGCATCTACATAGCTCCCCAAAAGTGAAGACAAACATACAAAAATATGCACAGAGGCTGAAAGAAAAAAAAATCGGCACAGCAACATTCTGCAGCTGTCTTATTGACTATGCTTTATTACTAAAACCAAGAAGTACATTTCCACACTACTTGACTTGACAGCAATTTTTCCAGAATATTTTCTCCTTAGTTATATAATCTATGTTAACATTCTTTTTCACAGGCATACTTTCAAACGATGCTTAACTGATTTCCAGTGTTCAACAGATATGCCATATAAGTTACACTTGATTAGATTGATTTTAATTCACACATTGATGAAAAAGGAGGAAGGGAAATCCACATAAATAGTGAGGGAAAGAAAGGGAAATACACTCTTACAGTAATGAGTTATTTTTTTGTTTGTTTCTTTAAAAGGTGTCCTATCCAGTATTTTGATGTTCTTAATATGTAATAAAGGAAGAAATAGATTACTTTTCATATGTTAATACTAATGTAAACAATATAAAAACATGGATCCATTGTTCCCAATGTAAAATGCTTAAAATATAACTCAATGACTGGGCAAGCTGATCTGCAACAGATACTTCAACAACAAGATCAGCTCAGATGATGACATTTTGAGTTTTTATATATCTTCAAGAGCACTAATCCTTTTTGTCTTCATTCCCTGCATTAAAAGCCAGAGCCACAACTTATAAGGAATCAAATTCTGCCCTCTGGAATAGACAGAAAAGTTCTGTGAAGCTGACTTCATCAAATCAAGACATATGATTCTTTCCAGCAATGTTCTAAAACATTGGTTCAGATTTCTAAGTGCAAGATCCGGTATGCACGGCATGTTATCACAAGTAAACTTAGAATTGCGAAGAGGGGAGGAATCATCTGACCTATTCATAATTCCTCAATTCTAACACCCTCCCCTACCCCCAACCCCCCAAAAAAAATCTAGTAGCACCTTTCAAAGTTGTACGTGGGGATGTTTGGTTTTTCAAACTACACAGGATATGAGTCCGTTATCTGTAACATATGCTACCTTTGTCATCAGTAGCAATATTAAGTGTCAGAAACAATTACCAGAGGACTCTGTATAGCTTTCATAATATTAAAATCCATCTATAGCTACTGAACTGAAACATATCCATGTATTCTATTCTGGCTAAAGTAGCATCACGCTTGACATATTCTGCTTGATCAAAATCGCAGTACCTGAAAATGCTCCAAAAGAGCATTTCCCCACTCTGTAGGTTGCCTCCTCACATCACACATGAAAATGCTCAAAGTCACCCCAATAGAAATTTAGATACAGAGAAAAAGGCAAGGAAAAAGGCACAAGCGAGTTTTTATAACCACAGGCACTAAATCACCCTATTTATTCATGAGCCCTCCTTGCTGAACAAACTATTTTCCACTTTATTTGAAATTCTTAAACTTTTTGGCTGTTCATCTTGTCAGACAGCACAAAAAGTAAGATCAGAACACAAAACCCATCAAGCAGCAGTGAGTGCTTTTTCAAGTTAATGTTGAAAATGCTTCACATCTGAGAGTTTGCCTGCCTTTCATGTGTTCCCCTAGTATTCACCTCACATACCACAGTCCCCCAGTACAAAAATCAGTTACATCAGATGTCTATTCACTGACTCAGGTTCAAAATTACAGCTTGAAATAAGAAGACACTGGATAAACACAGAAGATTTTACTCATACTTTATTAAAAAAAGTGTGCGGACATTTAGATACACATTTGTATAAGCATCCTCTCCTTTGCATGGCAGACTCACTTTTGGGGTGTTTCTTTTTTGCTCATCCAGAGCTGAACCTCAGATCAGTTCCTGGCTATATTAAACAGCTGTGGCAGAACAGAGGAATTTATAAACTGCTACAGTATATACTTGAGAATTTAAAGAATCCTATTTCCTTCTATTTTAAACAATTAAAGCAAGTCAGATTTCCTCAAGTTAATACTGTCCTTATTAGTCTGATGGCAGGAAGGCCACTTTAAAACTGTCAAATAGAGGAACAGAACTATGAACTACTTGCTTAGCTGTGGAAGTCATCTCTGAGGACAGAAGAACGGGATTCTGGTTTTTCATCATCTTTCACACACTGTCTACATACAGCGATACATATTTTCCTTGTTAAGAATGATAATGATGTGCAAGAAAAAAGTTACATGTCCTAGGAAGGCATCAACTGTCTAATCATTGTAGTTCCTCATCAGCAATACCAAGTCTAGACTGATCGGATTAAATTACAAACTCAAAATTAAAATGCAACCTTTCTGTTTCCTGCCTTTCTAATTTCTGAATTTGAAATGCCACATAACACTGGGCATCGTCTATACTTCAGAGACAGACTAAAAAAAGACAAGCCAGCTAATCTCAAAGTAAAGCCTCAGAAATGGAACTGCACTTTTGCTTTCTGTAAGGAAGCAGCACAAAGGATCAAGTAAAATTTCTCTGACTAAATGCTAAATTATTGCATGGCTTCTAAGAAAAAAAAACGCTGTCTTCAGATTTCATTGTATGACATAAGCTGAACAACAGGATTGCTAAAGCTGTGTAGAACCTTCCCCTCTTCCTCCAGAGGGGTACACAGACTGGCTCTGGCTTATGGCCCTAAAGAATACTGTACTGAAGGGGACTGTAGCAGCGAAATAAGATACAGGGGATTCAGTTTTCCAAAATTCATCACGTATGTCTTCAATATCCACCACCACCCCCCCCAAATGTGTATTTTAATCTCAAATACTTACAAAGTTAAAAATATAATTCAACTCAAAGAGAGTTCTTGGCAAGTCTAAAGGCTATTTTACTTTCTGAAATTTGCTACACTAACTGAATGATTGTGTAGTAACAGTTACTCACTCAGATACACACCTTAAGCACAGGGCCAAAGAGGCAGGACTACTGAACCAGTCTCAGTGTGTGAAGGGCCAGGAACTCATGAAACATTACGTGCTTCATCCCACAAGATGTGGAGTGTTCTGGTTTTAGCTGCATAGCCCCTGACACGTCACTCATATTTAAAGGATTCTATTCCAGACCTGCAGTATTGCTGACTCTAAATTGGTTACCCTTCCTAACTAGAACACTTTGCACTGCAGGACTGAGCCTAGAAAGAGTGCTTTGCCCACACAAGTTTTTTTTGCTACACCTCTGCTTTTAGGATGACATTAACTCGCCTTGCTCCTCTGCTGCAAATTTCCACTGTTAATTAAACTCTGCTTTTCCTCCCACCTCCCTTCTCGGTGCTGTGGCTGCCAGCTGATTCAGCTCTTTGTCAGCAGAGGCTTTCTCTGATGGAGGTCCAACACACCGGATGAGAGGGCAGCATGACAAACATTTGTTTATCCACATCTCGGCACACCAAACTAAACTGATTTTGGCAGGACTCCTACTTGCTGTGGGGGGAGCAAAAAAGTTTGATTAAAACTGGAAATGACCCAGATTACAGTGTTCCCACTGCCTTTCACATTATAACAAACAAAACTGCCCAAGGAGCTGAAGACCACATGGATCTGCCATGCTCCATCTCTGAGGCTATTCTTTTCTTGGAAGCCTGCACAGCCACGTTTGTCAGAAACCATAAAATGCAGTCATCTCTTGCCAGTCGGTGACATTCAGACCTTCAATCCTGACCTCACACAATACCTTCAATCGGATACTTGCTTCTGCCCATATTATCTTTATTTCTGATGCTTCATGGTCATTTACCTTTAAGGATAAGAGCAACTTCAAAAACAAAGGTACAAACTTAGTAGTAAAGGTAAAACAGTAGCAGAGCTCATATCATCAAAAGCTTGCTCTCTTCCCTGTCTGCTTTTAAACACAGTTTTATCATTTATTCACCATACCTACAGTTCCCAAATACTGTGCCTTGAAGCATAAACTGCTATTTTAGTCTAGAAGTGTGAAAACTAAGTGAACATTAAATGGCTTTTTAAAGAATCAAGCAGCTAAAAAGTTGTCATTTTGATTTCCCAAATGCCTCAGTCTATAATAATTTCATACATACAAGAGTGAAAACATTTATTTTCCTTTTACAGTGGAGAAAATATTATACAACAAAGTTACAAATATTAAGAATATGGTTTTGGAAAAGACACTTCAGAGTTTAAGCCATCTTCAATTAGAAGAGATCAAGAATAAACTCTTCTTAAGGACAGAACAGTTCACACATGTAAAAATCAGCACTGGTGACAGAAAAACTGATGAGGGTGATTCTAATGTAATATGACAATTTCTGTGCAGTTTCAGACTCAGAAAAGTTAAGTAACTTGCCTGAGGCCAGAGACGTCAGTAAAGCAGCCCTGAGTTCAGATGCTCAAGTTCCAAGCTATCAGTCATATAATTAAGTACAACATCTGATCTTCAGGTGTTAAAAACAATGCTAGACATCAATATCTGGAAAATTCCTATTTACAGAGCCACATTCTGTTCAGAACACTTCACAGTAGACTAAAGCCACGCATTTCTATTTCTAAATATGCATTCCTAAATATACCCTCTCTAGTAATGACTACACTCTGTTATAGACAATTTTTTGCTAGTCAGCAAGCAATGCAGTGAGATACTGAAAAGAATTTACAACGTATATTTAAGAAAAATGTAAGTCACTGGACAACTGTTGTGCATCTTCCTACAATCTGTATTATGAAAGGAAGCAGAAGTTGGTATTTTCAATTAAAAAAAGGAAGAATGGCAATGGGAAAGACAAGAGGAGAAGGAAAGAGACAAGAAAGAGATTATTAAACTTTTATATATTATCGTTTTATCATTACGATACACTTGCTGCTGTCCACATACTTAATTAGCATTATTTGTTCTTGTTTAGTGCATTGTGAATGTTGGGTCAAATCATCCTCTTTTCACACAAAGATGGACAGAAAAGATTAAACAGCTTCATAAATCTAAATTTTCATAGTTTGGTTCACAAAATACAGGTGATGACAGTGCTTCAGCTGACAGCACTCAAGCTATTTAGCCATAGATACAATGTTCTAATAATGCCCCATGGAGGTACAACAAAAGTGATTTTTAAGAGCCAAATTACCACAATGTTTTATTAGCAGGATGTCAGCTTACCTATATGTATTGCCAGCTGGTAACTGCAAGCAAAGAGGTACAAAAACTTATGACTGCTTTAAAAACTAACAAAAAAACACACCCAAGTATATCAGGTCAGCTAGAAATAATATGACTCTTGCTGCCTTCCACTCTTTCATTTATTTCTTCACAATCTACAAAATGACTAATTTAATTTCTTGCACTCTGTGAAACCACATCAGAAGTGATTAAACGTATGTGCTGAAGCAGTAGGACCAAAGATGCTATGATAATTACTACTGTTATTACTTATTCAAAAAGTCCTGCAGCAACACAGGTTCTGAACCAGAAACAACAGCTTTAACCTTTGTCTTTCTGCTTGTTGACTGGGATGGCTTTTAACTCTGCTCTAGTCAGTGCATTTTGTCTTGACAAGTTATTTGTCTCCAACACAGCTTCAGCTGAGAGCTTCAACAGCACACAGCCAATGACTGTGCCCCTCTCTTACATGCCCTGAATTCCCATTAGGTAGTGCACTGAGAAGGGTGATGATTTTCCAGTAGTTATTTTAAGGCTAATGGCAACATACCTAGCTACTGCGGAAATATCAGCATGCTAGCAAATATTACACTGAGATTCTGGCACAAGAACAACTTGCCGTTTGCAGAACTGCACATGCTGCCTTCATTAGTAACCTTCTTACAAGGGAAATGGTGATTTTTGTAGGGGGAGAAAAACTAGCTCCAGATTCTTTAACCTCAGAAGTTAGTATAGACAGGAAGAAAGCTGCATTTAAAGACAAGTCAGTAAAACTGCAATGAAGGCAGGTGAAACAAATTGTCACCTATTCCAGCTCAGGTGGATTATACAGTTAGCCCTTGCATTATTGCCAGAGCAGCAGTGCTGTCTTCTGTTGTAGAAGCTTCATGTGGTATTATTGAGTTATCAAACAAACAAAAAATCATTTTTATGAATCATTTTCAGTACAGCTGCTTTAACTGTGAGTTAGCTTTCCCCAGAATTGGCCATCTCCATTCTGTTGGTAAAGAGTCCAGTGTACCCATGAGTTCTTCTCTCACTTCTAGCTAACACGAACATTACATTTGTTTGATGGATTATGTATGATAAACCAGGGCGGGGGGGGACAACAACAGGAAAATCCTAACAGCATTTTACTTTAACAAGCTTCCTGCAATCTCATTTTCAAATTCTCACTGTTCTCTCAAAGTTATCTTCTTAATCTAGATTCCTTCATAAATTATATATAAGAGGATATAATTAATTTTATTAAGGTAGAGAGATGCAATTTTTCATTAAATGCCACAGATGACTAAAATCTAACAGAGGACAATCACCAACCCATTTCCATCTAGCAAAGGAAATCAGATAACCTAGAGCCTAAGTTCACTTGGCAAGCCCGTGCTCTTTTAGCACTCCATCTGCACCGTGCCCAGCTAAATGGCATTCCGCCCTTTCACTAGATATTCCAGACATTGATGAAGGACCCAAGGCTTCTTCAGCTGGGCAGCACAGTGACAGCAGTCACCGGAAAGTAGCAGGCCCTATGGACCCACATAATGTTGAGCGCACTGCTCTTGGCCCTAGAACTACTGATGAGATGCCCTCTCCAGCAGGCAGTAGCTGCAGATTGCTCTTCCTCTACACCAGCGTGAGTATTAGCATATCGCCTTTCTACCCCATCCAGGGAGCATCTGCAAACTTCACATTTATGTTTGCTGTAGCAGCGCTCAAGAAGCATCTCAGTTCTGCCTGCTCTTACACCTAGCCTGGTCCCATTTGGTCCCAAATGCCTCTTCTTCAACGTACTCCTAATAGATCATGGTACCTCAGACCCATCTATTTCTAACAAGTTTCTCATGTGCCCTGTAACTACAGTGACTGGTTTTCTTCAGTCAGACATGGAGTAGAGGTCTTTTCCAAGGCCACTACTGAGTCTTCCTGGTCCATTTTCTGAGTTTTATTGCCATGTAAGGGACAAATAAGAAGTTAAGGCATCTCAGTAAGAGAAAAGCAAGGTAAGCAATTACCCAAGCACATGGCTCTTGCTATGAATGGTCTCTAGCCACAGGAACTCACGCTTCAAACCTGCTGAACCTGAATGCAGGGTACCTGGAGAGCTGGGGAGTTCCAGACACCAACACTGAAGGGCCACAGATGCAATCTGGGCTCCTCCTAGGCCACGCCTGAAGGACGGTATTGCTCACTAGAACTGCATAAGTAAGGTGAATTTGGAAGTCAGACAAGTCATCTGGCAGGACTGATCTAGAGAGTACCTTAATGTAACATGACGCCGATCCTGGAGGCCAGGGAAGTTTCCTTATCTTTATCCTCAACAAAAGAGTCCAAATGATCCCTTGCATTCTGCTGGTAAGCAAACACATTTTCTGAAGAAAGGTTTCACTGGCTTTTTATGGTCAGAGGACTTACCATGCTGTAAACACAGCATTGCCAATAAATCTGCAAGCGATACCACTTCTAAAAAAGTTTTAACAAAACTACAGTCAATATAATTTCTTTAAACAAAAACAAACAAATGAAAAACACACCTGTGCACACAAGCAGCAGCAAGTCTCCATACCGCTGCAACTAGAATCTGAAGTTTGACACAAATGAAATAAAAATCAACTTTTCGGCTATCACAGTCAGAGCACACTTCCCACATGCGAAGTGCTGAAAGGTTTCTTTCATCATATCTGTACTCAATAGCTTTGGAAAGTAAATATTTTGGCTCATCCATCTCATTCAAGGTTAACTTTAAAGCTGAATAGCAACAGTCAACTGATTGTTATAAATATCCAATCTCAGCAGTACCTGTGGACCGACCTAGCGTGGTATTCTGCTGTCCTAGGAACAAACCCAGTTTAAGGAAGTCAGTTCTAAGGAGTCCTTACTCTCTGGAAGAACAGGAACTATTTTATACCTGGTGTATCAACAAGTGAGTTGAGAAAACAGGCAGAGTAAGCTGGATAAGGAAATTAGAGCTGCTGCAAAGAAAAACTCAGAGAAAGCGAAACTGGGAAAGGTGATATGGAAAGGTAATAAATCAAAAATAGGAAACGACTGTAGCAGCAGTGGTGAGCACAATTTGTCCTACTGTGCAGTGCCATGAAGTATTTTTAAATGTGCACAGCAGTTGAAGCTCTGGAAAACAAATGCATAACAGTTTATATATATACACACTTAAACTTCACTTGGCAAACAGAAAAGCTGGACATGGAGAAAACACCTGGTCACTGTTCCTCAGCACCCTCCAACCAGCATTGCAGAGAAGTCCTTCCCAACCCCTCTAATGCTGGGGTACAGGGTTTTTTTTGTTTTGTTTTTTTAAGAACATCACTGAGTAGAGACCCTAGCAACAGTTCTTAAAAATTAGATAATTAGATTATACATCCATTTTTGTTCTGCAGGAAAACAAGGACAGACGGATGATGCACCAAACTACATAACACGTCACTATTTGGGATGGGAACAGACACCTCTTAGAATATCCCTTCCTGTCATTAAGCTTTGGCAGAAATAGTATTTCTGAGTACCTCCAAATCTCCTTGCTAGCTTCTTTTAACCCCAGACAGTAATATATTCACACTTTTTTTTCCTAGCGTGTTAACCAATTCTTGAGGTTTGAAGAAAGTCTTGTTGGCTGTCCATTTTATTATGCAGCAGTCCTTTCAGGGAAAGCTCACTTTGCAAAGTTATTTCCATCTCTGGAGATGATTTTATTTTATTTTAACATCAAGCTATATTCCAGAAGCTTTGCAAGTAACGTGGCTGATATTTCTCAAGGATGATGCAGTCTGCCCTTTGCAACTGACTAAAAGATTTAAATGAAAGGAAACTATGTTCAAAATATACCCACATGCTTACACAGTCAGAAAGAAGAAACTGGTGTGGGATGAAGGTGGTAAATACCAGATACCTCCAAATACATCCTGTATTTGTAACTGCAGGCCTGCAAGATTTGCAATGGTGAAAAGAAATTCAAACTTCATTTAGTTTGCATAGATATACACATAGCTTTGCAGTATATTATTTTATCAAGTAAATGTACAGTCCCGTAATACAAATGGCAAAATAAAATTAAACGCTACAACTAAGTGCTATATTTAAAATTTAATTTAAATTTTGGAATTAAATCAAAGTAACCACTTAATTATGTTTGTAGAGAGACCATGCCATAACCAAACCTACATGGAAGAAGAAAGAAAAAAAGGAACTACAGGTATTTAAAACTGCAGACACTGATATTCAGAAGGCCAGAAACCTACTAGGTAACAAGGAAAGCAAGCTCCAATTCCACGAGAATAGCCTCTTACTGCATTCAGTACTTCCAGGAGCTCACTGTCTTGTAACTGGGTATTTCCACATCAGAATGTACTGGGTGCACGCCCGGTACTGTAGGCAACAACAGCACCTACCAAGTGCTCAACTTGAGCTTTTTTCTAGCAATGCAGACTTCTCACACAACAAACAAGAGTCACAGTTGAAACTTTTTTTTGTAGACAAGTCATCAAGAACACATCAAACAAGCACGTCTCTACACCCATTCATAAACGCAGTGTAAATACAAGAATCGACCTGCTTTAATGATAATGGTACAGTTAAAACAGTACAGGAAGAGAGTTAGGCACAAAAAAAAGAAAGCACTTTAACCACAACCATGCCAAAGGATGACGGTGTTTCAAACTCGTGGCGGGGTGGAAACAGCTGCATTTAGGACAATCCTTTGTGATTCTAAGAGAAGATATCAAAGTCCAAAGACTTCCCCCCCCAATACCATTAACCTTATCTAAACGTGCCCATGCACAGTTTCATCCCATAAAGCCATCTTCTCTAAATATCCTTTTGATTTCTACAATTCTAGAACACTGACAAAAAACATATTTCTCACAAGAAATAAAACAAAATAGTTGGAGAGCACTTCTTAAACAGCAGCCTTTGTTATTATTCAAGAAGTAAAACAGCAACTGATCAAAGAAGTTACACAGTATCTCCTCATATGCTGTTCTTCATACTAAATGTCATAAATTATAACTAGTTAGGAAAACTGAAGAGCCTGTTTTTCTAGCCAGAATTCCTCTTTTTCCTACAACTTACAAAATAGCTCACTTCTACTGCTCTTAAGAATTTCAAGAGACATATCAATACCATCATCCAAACGCTGACCATGTAGGAGTCAATGTTCAACTCACCTCTTCTGAAATTCAAGTAGCATTATGAGATTTGACTCTAACAAAAAAAAATTAAAATAAAAAAATTCCCCATACTCTTTCAAAGCATGTACCTCTAGAAGAAGGTGATTCACATTACTTGCCATGTAACCTGGCATATAACTTCCTTCTGAACTTGAAAGGAGATGCATACTCCTTTGCTAAGCCCTACAAGATGAATTTTCCCTACATTTCTGTTCATAGCATGCTTCAACAGCCAGTGTGTCAGTATCCCCCTCTTCAGGGAAAACAACAGGAAAACAAAAATGCCCTGAGATGAATGGTTTCATTCAGGTATGTCAGAGCAAGGCTTTAAATTCAACTGCATTGTGTTCTTACAATGCAAAAAGCTACATATATTCCCATACAGAAGGCAGCTTGCATCCAGGCTTCTTCCATCTTTCATTTTACACTGATTGTTACTTGAAATGGTAATAGAAGAGAAATACCTAAGCTAAATCATTTAGCCTAAGATTTCCCATTCCCTTGGCAAGCTTTTTCAAAACTCTACCTGGTTCCTTGCATTTAAAAAAGGAAAAATAATGAATAAAACATACAGCTTTTTACCCACTTAATGCTGTGGAGAGCCAGAAATCCTGCTGGCAGCAGTAATTCCATATTAAACGTATACATTAAATATACATTTATTTTGTACAAATCTATATATGTATTAAATACATAAATTCTGTAGGCACGGAGTCCAAGGCTCTGCTCAACAAGAAGGGTACAAGTCCCTGTTACCTACAGACTGCAGGCCAAAGCCCTCTTGAGGACAGGTCCAATTACAAGAAGCTCATCAGAACTGCATAGATACCACTAGAACACAGCAAGTGCTATGAAGAACTGAAAAGTTGGATGCATGGTGAAGTGACTGAAGTTTCTCTCTAAAATTGGTCTAATTGGAGCAAACTGTGTGTGTGTGCATCTGTACAGGACCTTTCCAGACACATAAGTTTTCACAAAGGTAATAGCTTACCCAAACAAGTTTCCAGAAATGAATATGCCAAGTACTGATACGAATGACCTAAGAAGAAGGGGTGGAGAAGGTAATGATATCAATTAAGAATCTATTTGAAGCACGGACTATACTTTTTCAGAAG
This sequence comes from Chauna torquata, assembly GCA_013399475.1. Taxonomy (NCBI): domain Eukaryota; kingdom Metazoa; phylum Chordata; class Aves; order Anseriformes; family Anhimidae; genus Chauna; species Chauna torquata. The sequence goes on along the minus strand of VXAL01014242.1, from coordinate 396,905 downwards.
ACAAACACAGGTACAAAAAAGAAACCGCACCTACGCTCTCATTTAAACAATGCAATTAGGCATGTCCTTAAGTGCTCTGCTGTACTGGGTGATTACTACAGAAGCCTATTACTTATGAACTACTTACAGAAATAATTTGTTGCAGAAATCCCCAGGGTTAGCTTCATGCCTCTGCTGGTTGCAGCTGCACCACCCACCGGCACATCTCCTCCCACAGCAGAGGTAACCTCTGGCCGTGAGGACGGCAGCAGCAGGCGGGTGCCTCCTCTGCTGGCACGGGCATCGCCAGAGCGCGGCTGCAAGCACACCGCTCCCCAGCGTGCAAAGAGCCGTTGCATGGAAGTGAGCAACACAAGGCACCATTGCTTACGTTCCCTAATGGAAAAGTAATGCGTGTAACTAAACATGACAAAAAGCCTTCTTTCCCCAAGTACAGCAATGCTCACTCTCCTACCTGGGCTAGGAGCAGGGAATGCTGGAAACAAGAAACTCTTCTGGAAGCAACTACAGCACGCATTTCTGCCCCCCTTTTTGCCTCTTCTCTGCAGGACACCTGTGCTGCTATTTATCCTTCTTTCACGGTCGTGGCAGGGAGAAGAAGAGACACAGTGTTGAGACTCCCTTCTCTTCAGCCACTGCTGGTGCTGGACCCAGCTGGGAGGCAGCACTGCCTGTCCAGGGGGTTCTTGGCAGGACTGGTGGAGTTCGCTTGCTCAGATGTGTTACCAGAGGCTCCCTCTTCCAGCTTCATCTTTTATGTCACTCCTTGTTGACAGACCCTCTTTGAAGATTAAATCAGTTTTAGAGTCTAGAAAGCGTTTTTCATACACAAAATCAAAATGCTAGGTGGGTCCTTTAGCCTTGTTGAGATTTTTTGGGGGGAAGAAGGTGACTACAGCTGCCACAACTCTAGCAAGTCACAGAGTAACTAATGACTTGAAAACTACGACCTTTTAAGCCAATAGCTCTGGGTAAGGAAGCAACTGCAGTGAACATAGAAAGAATAACTGAGAACTTGAGGTATCAGTGACAGCCAGGCAGATCTTGGTAATGCGAGTATTTTTGAGCCAAATACTCACCATTAGGTTAATTATAAGGAGAAAAAAAAATGCCTGCAATACTGGCAGTCAAGTGCTACCCACTTCATCAATTCTGGAAAAAGTTGTAAAGCTTACTGCACAGAGAGTGCATCTACAGAAGGCTGAAATTACACTCCTAGCAGGAAGTGGTATCACCATCATCATTACATGACAGTGCACGCTGAGATTAATGGAGTGCAACAGGCCTCTCTGGAAAAGTTGCAGGCTAAAAAACAGCACTTGCTGAATGCACTCCATGTTCAAAATGCTATTCCAAAGGCAAATGCAATGCCTGAATCCAGCGTTCACACAGCAACACATGAGAAGACAAAAGAAAACAAGACTCCAATGCTGGAGAAGTGGAACGTGGCATGCTGACAGCACAAGTCAGAGCTGTTGAAGACAGACAAGTGGCCTCCCACCTGAGAGAGGGATAACTGAGCCAGTAAATGAGCCAGGAGCCATACTGCTTGGAAAGTCAGCTGCCTCTGCCACAAAGCTGTGGTTCCCTCAGCCTCCTCTCACCTGCATCTCCCAGGATCAAGGAGCAGAGGAGGATGCAGCACCACTTTTCAGGCATGAAAGTTGACTGAGTACAGCTTTAACAGTCAGGTTCAGGTTTACAGTCGGACTACTAGTGCCAGTACAGGTAAGTCTTACACAAGCATGCCAGGAAGTCTGGAGTAGCAAACAGAGTACATAACATTTTGCAACCTCTTAATTTAACCACAAACATGCACACATTTTTACAGTTCATGTGTCAAGAGCCGAAGAGGCAGAAAAAAAGTGCCTCCATAGGCAGACTTGAAATTGGCTGTGACATTTCTGCTCCACTTTAAACCCCCTGATGAGCCGGCTTTCTTTACATCTCCCTCCTTGAACAGACTCTGAAGATACTGGGGATGTTTGTATTGGATATGGTGTCACAGAGCAGCTGCCAGAAGGCTCAGTTGCTTCATTTTGTTTTCCATTTCCCTGTAGCAGTGAGAGTGGCAGTGAGGCAGGGTGTGCAGAAGAACAGGAACAGCATGAGCACAAAGCCAGTGGGTTTAAAAAAAAAAAAGAAATCCATTACATACACTGCTTTCCTCACATACAAAGTGCTTGCAGTATGAAACACTAACATACAGTTGAGCACTGATTAAATTATAACCAAAACTATGCATCTTCCTATGCAGTGAAAAAAGGGTCTCCCCACACCCCACCCAAAGAAAATAAAGTTGTCTTAGCATGCTACTATGCCCATAATCATCAAGCTGTTTGAAACAGGTTACAATCAAGATCAAATTCAGTTAGCCTGTAATAATAAAAAGCTGCTTAGGAAATGACTATATAAACACTGGTTGAGAAGGATCACTATTTGGAAGTGCAGGATTAAAATCTACCCTGTCACGATTTACTGCTATCTTTGATATGGCAGCTCATTTCTGCAAGATATTTTCACCATTTTTTTTTTTACAATTCTTCATTTATTTTTAACTTATTCTTGCATATTATGACATCATTTCCTGTTGTTACAAAAAGTATTATTCTGTATTTCCATTACAAAAATAAAGAATATTCAAGATGTTTACATTACAAACAACTAGGTTACATTCATTTACAGTTTTTCCACATCCAAATCTTTTTATGTTGCTCAGAGGTTTTTAGCATTAAGAGTAGATAGCTGAAAAAAAAAAAAAGATGTTTAATTGTATAAAGTGAAGTATGTAAAAAGAAAGACGATCTAAGCTCAGGTCAACAGCCTGACTTTCCTAAGTACTGTAAACCACAAGTTCCTCAAGAGAAACGCTCTATCTTCTCTCTCCATGGATAATGCCTTCTAAAAATTGACATTTCGAGTCCATCAGATTTGTCAGAAACAAATGTGAATATTAGTTTCAATCCATTAAAAAGTGGTTCACTTTTCAAAATACATAATGCAACAAATTCCAAAGTCTTTTAGTATGCGTGAAAGCATATAACTAGTTCTTTTTTTGCTCTCCAAAAATAACACTGGTGGAAAATCAGAGAAAGTTTTGCAACTTAAATTCCTCCACTGAAAAGAAGGTTGATAGTATGTAGGTTTTTAAAATCATGGCTTTCTCTTCCCGTGCTATACCTTATCCTGCCAAGAAAACAGATATTGCAACTTTTCATTTGAAAGGCCTAATCTGATGTGTAATTACCAATGCTTATGCCAATTCTGTTTTACTTGAATTGAAATGCAGAGAACCATCCAGAAACATGTTACAAATCAGTGCTTTTAAAAAAAAAAAAAAACAGAAAGAAGATTAAATGCACAAAATAGAAATAAACAGGAAAAAAAAGAGGGAAAAGAAATGCAAGCTACGGGAGATATCCTTGAAGGTAAAAATCAAAAAAACAACAAAACAAAAACCAAAACAAAACAAACAAAAAAAACTTGTTTACAACCAGAAGAAATTTTAAATCTTCACAGACTTTCAGACAGGTCTAGACTTTTTTCTGATCAAGGGCAAAGTCAGATAACCTACATGCTACTATCTTCAGTATGAGGATAATGTGATTAAGCAGTAGACAATCTGGAGAGCACTCCTGTTTTTTAGACCATTTTCTACATGTATTCGGTAATGTGCTCTGACAGATATGAGCTTGGAGGCTGGTCATACTTATTTTTCAGTTTCATAAAGTATGTTTTCCTCCATTCCCTAGGCAAATTATCAGTACAAAGGGACTCAACACACAAATGTAATTCAAATAAGTAGAAGGTGAAAGAAGTGCGTAAACTGGGAGAGAGTTGCTGAAGTCCTTGTCCTGCCTATGCAAACTCCATGTTACCCAACCACTTGACAAGAAAGCTAAGCTGGTGACTTGCCCCCAGCTCCACATGTATGGCACACAGGAGCTGACTGTTCAGTCTCTGCAACTACCTAAGATAAACTGAGCAGAAGCATCCTCCAAGGCATGCAGGAGAAGCTTTAAAATTCAACAGCAAGCTCAAGTTGCATCCAAGCAGATTTGTTTCATTTTAAAAACATCAGAAGTTTCTCCACCAAAAAGCACAGCCTCGAGTGCTTTTTGGTGATGCTATCCAGAACCAATTATAACATGGAAAGGGGAGCCAGTAGTAAAGCTTTGAAAAACAAATCTCGGAGTATTTGAGCTACTGTGGCCCCTTGGATAGGCAAGCAACATCCCTATCTTGGAAATCTGTACTAGGCAAATGTGTTTTATTGAGTAAGTCAAAGGAAGCATCTTCCCTGGTCACAGCATTTACCTCCCCCTGCTATGTCTAGGCTGAGCCTCTGTGAGCACTCTGGGAAGAACAAATACCAGCCTCTACTATTAATCACTTCATGTTTGGACACAGTAGATAAACGTCATTTTACTAAGTTCTGGTGAGACAATTATACAGCATGGATGACCTGGTTCTCAAGACGACATGCTTCTAGTCACGACTTATGTGCTTTCAAAAAGTTAACTCCTCAGCTCACTGTAAGCAAGGAGAATATTTGCACAAGTTAGTCCACCAGCCAGATTCTTGTCTGCATGGCAAGTATGCTCCCTCTGGCCAGAGAGGTCCAGAATCCACCAGAAACAACATACTGGCAGACAGGAACCTCTTCCCCCCATGCACATTTATCACCTACATAGAATTAGCAGTAGATAAAAATAAAAGCAACATCCAGCAAAAAAAGTATCAGCAATAATATCAGTTGAAGAGGACAGAAGATGCAGTATTTCAAAGAGATACTGCAGATTAACATTCAAACAGAAAGACTCCAAATCAGAAAACCAGGCCACCATGTTTTACTGGAACACATAGAGAGGCATTAGAATTTGCTTTGTATTTTCAGAAGCACAGTAGATCTTAATAACCATTGCCTTCCCACCAGACAGAGAAGAAAACCAACTAGTAGAACTAGTAGAAACAGGATAAGGAAATCCACACTGACAATTGCACTCCTTCGTTTTCCTCACCAGTAGAAACCTGACAGCCCTACATTACTACAGCACTAAGTCTCATCCCTCGTAAGTGGATGTGGCTCTTATCTCCTGCTTATACCTCACTGTAGAAAGAGACCTAGTCCTAGCTCTTTATGATAATCTTTTATCTGCTTTGAGGCATTGCTTATCTTCTTACTGAAGGCAACCTCTTTTCTTTCTTTTTAATTTTGTCTGTCTTAGCAAGAAAAAGATACTGGTTTTACCACTCAGGGGAAGGGGCGCTCCTATGACTAGTATTTTTGGAGAAGAGAAAGAAAAACTGTTGTCTGAAAGCAAACAGCCCAATTTTTACAGGACTAAGAAGTCCTTGCCATAACCCTTGACTCCAAGCAAACACAAGACAATCTCTCAAAACCTGCATCATCTCATTAATTGTCTCCTACTCAGAAAACTAATACTCTGTTTGCAAAACTACAGACCATGCCTATACATCTTCTACTTGCCAAGAAACAAGGAGTTGGGGTGAAACAGGGAAAAGATGATTACGTCATGGATTAACTAGGTTACGAACATTTTAAAATAAAGTAAGACAAAAGCTGTTTCGCTCAACAACGACAAGAAGTCCTTGCTAACTACTTCAAAACACTTTACCTGCTATAAAATATTTATTAAACCAACAGTGGTTTCCCACTTAAGTAAATTTTCTGGGAAAGCACACCTTGTGGGCTTTTTTTTTTTAAATATAATACTATATCTGGAGAATGTGTGTTCACAAAGTGGAAAAACTGAAGTCTTAAATGATAATATCAAATGACAACACTATTAGGAGACAGGTGGATTGCTTATTTGATTCCATTTATCCAGGTGAATTTTGTGTTATGAATTAAATCAACAGATGTCACTTGTTCCAAATGACATCGTTTTTCTGTTGCAAGTCTTAGTATGAGACAGTAACAATGGCTGGATTAACCTCTTCAAAAGGAAAAAAAAAAATCAAGCATCACTGCTGACATAAAGAAGCAAGATCATGTTTGGACTTATCTTCCCAAAACTGTAAACTAACAGAAGACTTATTTCCCTTTTCTCAATGTCTATGGTTACAAGACTGACAATATTTTAGGCCAAATGCAGTAGCCTACATTTACAAGAGGAACGTGAATGTGTCTAGCAATGACTGAAAGCATTGTTACTATTTTCAAAACTTCAGATGAAAATTTCTTTTAGAACACAGTAAGTCCATTCATTGCACACTATACATCTACTGTTCTTTCCGCAAACAACAAAAATAAAGAATAAAGATAACTCATGTTTTTAGACAGCCAGAAGTATTCAGCATGAAAAAATACAAATCAACCTTCAGAATTATTAAGTTACCGGGCATTTTCCCTAAAGTTTATGGGAAGCAGAAGGCTTTCTGGGAAGCTACCAGCATACTAATATCACTCACAGCAATTAGGAGTCTGATCTCCAATGGTAAAGCTTTGAAAGACTAGAAATACCCATAAAACATTGCCTCATTGTGAGCGATGTTGGCATGGAAGAAGCAGATAAAGAATGGGGAACAGACTATTTGCAACACAGTACGCTAACTAACAACAGGAACAGGACAAGAGAAAACCCTGTCGCACATTACGCAATGTGCACCTATCAAGCAGCTATGTCAAGGGGAACACTCTCTTTAGTGTCCTGCTCCCTATGCCAAAACTCCTAAAAAAAAAAAAAAAAAACTTTCACAGCACTTGAAGATGCCTTTTGGGTCCCTGTGACTAGAAGGTATAAGCAGATAGCTTTAAGCATCACGGAACTAATGCAAAGATTTAGGGTATCAGGGATAAACAGGCATTCACCTTGACCATGCACTCTGAATGGTGTTAGCACAAGAGCTCTCCTGCCACTGTGACCACTGATCTCATCGTGACAACTCAATCTGCAACACTGATCTCTAACTTCATATATCCACAAGAAGCATGTCCACTACAAAAAAAAATATCCAGCAACTAAATCACAGCCATGTAAGGCATGACAAATCTCTAAATGGGTGTGTTCTTCTCCATGCATTTTGGTATTAAACAAACACATACTAAATTAACACCTAGACCAATATTCATTTGAAAACCAAGAATTACTGTTATCACATGGGCTTTTTTCCCCCCCAGAAAACTTTCAGCAACCTCAAAGCAAAGAAATCCTACATAATACAGACTACAATTGCAATTTAGCATGCACGTGCTTTTCACAGTTGTAGTCAAACAGCATTAAAGCTCTAACCGCATGTTTTAAGAGAAAGAAGATGCATGAACCAGAAAGTCCTAAAGAATAAACGATAACTTGGTTTTAAAAATATTGTCTTGCCTCTGTGCTTAGCTGTGAATGGCAGGAAAGATGTTGGCATGACTTGTATACACACATTGAGAAGAAAATTGGAATGATAAAACCCACACTTCTATCAAGACAAACCTCAATACGGCACTACTTTGTTAAGAAGGCACGGCTAAAAGATTGTGCATATTTGTCTGAATGAAAATACTATAGAAAAATGGATGGAGCAAAAATTTTAAAAGAAAGTAAAGAGCTTTGAGAGTGCTTTTAGACTGCTGGAGAAAGATTAAATTGAGAACCTGAAGAAACCAGACCTACAGCTGGAGCTAACGTCATTTAGCCTTAATGTTCCTACGGCTGCTCAGACAGCAACAGCGACACTGGATGGGGTGGCAATTGCAATTTACTAGACTAAAAGATGAATGGATAGTCTAACATTTCATCTTTTACCAAATCCCCGCATATGGTAATATGAAACAAAGCAAAAGCAAAGTCTACATCCCCCATGAGATGCCTATCCCATGCAACTGAGTGCCACGTCAGCAAAGCAGATAGTAAAGCCAAATGTTCTTCACACTGTCCCAAGAGTCTGTCCCTGCATCTGCCTGTGGACTGAAAAAGCTACTGACTGTTCAAACCAGTCTTCACAAAAAGATGATCACGGTTCCCATTCTGCTTATTTTTCCCCAAAGGAGGCAGTAGATCTCTTCATAACCTGCAGGTACACCACCATCTCAGCACAACCCCCACAAAATACAGCTGTTGCACATTCCCTAACTCTTATTTTCACCCTTAGTGATTTTTTTTTTTTCCTGTGGAGTGAGATGACAGGTAGGATGAAATGCTATTTGTCTTTTCAAAACTTAGAACAAAGTTCACTTATTGCAGTTTGTTCCTTCTGAAACCTGTTCTCACTACTGCAATATTACACTAACTATTGCACAAGGAAAAGGATTGAGAATAGGTATTATTTTTCATACCTTCAGTACACAATGCTTAAAAGTCATCTTTGCCTGAATGCCTTGTAGTGGTATACATTAGCGATGTGCCGAGTGATCTGTGTGTGTGTGCGTGTGTACAAAAACGCTGTTTCAACATCAACTGTTGAAATATCAAGACAAATTCTGTTCAGTAAGACCTTAAAAACAAAAACATTTGGGAGGGGGGTGGGTACAGAAATGAAAACACCATATGTCTGAGGACTGTGACTAGCAAGGACTCCATTTACAAAGAAGTCACTGGTAGAAAGTCCTAGCCGTCAAAATCCAGGTTTGTAATGCCTTGGTTTCACACTCTCAGCTGCTAGTGAGACTACTTCCTCTCTACATGGTTAGAAATGGAGGAAGGTTAGTTGTGGGATGTAAACTGAGACATCGCACCCACACGTTCAGAACTTCAACATCATACTTAGAAGGACCTTTCCTTTCTATTATACTATGTTTTCAGTATGAGACACAAGCAGATCAGTGAGAGGTGGTCCAACTTTTTTGAAAATGTTTCAGTAAGCCATTTTACCTATTGCCAATCTATTATCCGAAATGATTTAACAGTTCATCTATAGAAAAGCTGACAATGTAGGAACCAAGATAATGAAAAGATATATAGTGCAAGACTGCCTGCTACAGGTTCCCTACAAAGCTAAAAAGGCAATATGGCTCAGGAAGAAATTAATCCATGGCACATGTATGGCTATATCATATAATATCCTATGTGGGGGGAAAAAATATTTAAAAGAAAAAAAAAAATTATCTTCCCCCATGTGTGGTTTTTAATCAGTCTCAAGGCAACCACAGGAAGCCAGGGTGGTTGGGACTTCAGCTGAAGAACTTCATATGCTATTGAGCACTGTAAAAGGGAAGTGGGCTATGACACCATCATAACCAAACCACAAAAAAAGCCTGATTTTAGTCTCAGAATGCTTCGGCAAAAAACACTGCAGATTTCTTACCAGGAATCATATAAAATAATGCCTGCATTGGACATCAGACTACTTGATTTGCCAGTAAAAATGTTTTTCCTTCTGTAAAGCCATTTTGGCAATTGGTTTCCCTTCGTTTTTGCTTGTAAACAGCAACTTTCTGTACTACTGCAAAGAATGGCCAAAACACATGAATACCCCGTTCAAGATGCAGATCAATGCCATAAACAAATCCCTCAAAAAGAAACAGGAGTAGCATAAAGGAAGCATAAGAGTGAAAAAAGGAACATTAACTCAAAATTTTTCATGTCCTTTTTCCATTCCCTTCCCAAAACCAAGCAGAAAGGCAGAAGAATAGCCAGCAAGGAGCCCACACAGCTACTCTACGCAGAAGCAGTCACTCAACTTTCCAATACCTTTCAGTGCAGCTTTACAGTAACGCATTTCAGCTTCTGCTCTCTTCCAACTCATCTTCCACCTCAACTGCAAAGACTACATGTTTATTGTAGAGATGGTATAGCATATATGCTGCTCCCCAAGTCCTCCCAACCCAGCAAAGCTTTGTTATTATCACTTTGCTACTGTCTTTCTCATCAAGCCCGTGTTCTACAAACAGGTCTCTGATTAAAGCCAGACAAGCTGCTTAATGACCACTGCAATTATCATCTGGTTTCATGTGCTTTCTGTGTAACATTTGATGTTCATTATTTTTACTACGTCATAGCAATAATATGTTTGCTGCTATCTTCAGCACTGCTTTTGGGATGAGTTAGATCAGCAAGCAAGTGCTCATAAAATCAAATAAACCTTAAGCCTGAGTTAACACAAGCTTAAAAAGAGCTCAGGATAAACTATGGAAAAAAAGCATAAGGGAAGCATTACTAAAAGCAGCCATACTACCTTCCCAAGCACTATACATGGAGCAACATATATTCTATGCATATGTATCAAAAAAAAAAAAAACCCTCACACCACTATTCAGCTTAGTCCCTGTGATTTAAAAATATAAGTTAACACTGGGGGGGAAAAACAGCTGAAGAAATTATAGTTATGTACACTGAACAACCAAGTATTACAGGTACTCCATTAGTCAAGCTACACAATGCATTTGTATTAAAATGGCAAGAAGATATAAAATCAGAACTAACAATCCTAGGAGCAATGCCTGAATAAAGTGTGACAAATTCATAAGACCTCCACGGAAATCAGTTCAGATACAGTTTCAAAAATACTTCACATGCTTCCTGGCATGGCAGTATTCTTACAAAGCAAGATCTCTGAAACAACCCAGATTATTGGGTTTCCAAATCCTTAGAAATGTAAGATAGTTGGCTTGTATCAACAGTTTTACTTTTTAAATTTTTATTCTCAATATCAGGACATTTATGCACCCAGGTCTGGAGAAGGAAACCTAAAATAAGTTTTAACAATAAATGAGTACAAGCCTTTGTCCCACAGTTGCTAAAGAAAAGCAGTTAAAAGACAAAACCAAAACCTCCTAGTAAGCTTTAACACGCAACTTCACTGGTATAAGCTAAAACATAAGTAGAATACTTGTGAGAACGTGGACGGAAAACTCCAAGTCGCCATTGTCTGCTAACCCACCCAGGAAACCTCATCACACTTAGGGCACTACAAGCTGTGCTATAGTGCAGACAAGAAACACGAAACGAGGCAAAACAGTTCTTTACAGCCAGAACCCAGAGACACACACTGCTGATATCCTCTGGACTTTGTGCTACTACTGGAGACGGCATGATTTAGTAGCACGCAAGCTGCCAGGGCACTGGCTGACAGGTTCTGCGGCCCTCAGGCCGAGCAACCTGCCCAAGGCCTGGGGCGCCGGACACCTGACAAAGGCCTCTTGTTCTCAGCCAGCGCTGGGGCAGCAGCTCAACCAGTCGGCCCAGTACCGCACTGGTCTGTACTGCAGACTTGCTGCGACCTCAGCAGACAATTAGTATGTGCTGGTGTAGAGTTACAGGAGGTCATTCACGGATGGATTTTAGTACTGCGGTACAACCCCTTTCAAATGGAAAACTGGTTCATTTGTGTGCTTTTAAAAACTAGCTTTCAGATTTCCCCTGAATCTAGGAAACTGACTACAACACCTTTTTCTGTATAAAGCTACAATATTAAAGTGCAATTCCACAGATGAGCTAAGTAGCTTTAACACACACACACACACACACACACACACAAAATGATTTTAGTTTGTAAAGGACAGATATCATGGTCCTTCCTCTTAAAGATCCCAATATCCACATTCACTGAGAAGCTGATGAGGAAGGGGGTGAAAAGCTGTGGAGAAATTAGCAAAGACAAAAAAGCACCCTATTGCCAAAGACACTACAAATGCAACATTAAAGTACAATACTCCCTTCGGAAACTTAAATCCGCACAATATTCTCCACAGAGGGGGAAAAAAAGCAATGTCAAGTTAAGCAAAGCTTTTCAGTTTTGTACATACACTATAAAAAACAATTCAAGACATACCTCCTTCTAACGAATGCCAGCTGAGCTTTCTTCTCCATCCAAGACACTGCCAGTGTCAGCACCATCTATCCCACCACACAGCACAGAACCTTCTCATCAACTAAAATCCCCATGGTGCTGTCCTAGGACAGCATCGTTTCCTCTCAATATTAATGCTCCAAGAGACAAAATTTCCCCTTTTAACCACCTATGCCTAAGGTGGCATCCAAAACCGTATAAAAGACGGACACAACGGAAACAAAAAGAGGGCCAAAATGTCAAGACACCCCAACACCATACCAGTTTTTTAATCAAATACAGAGGAAAAAAACAAGTTTTAGTTCTTTGATGATCCTGTAGTAAAACTGATCAGATTTCTTCATTAACTCTTAGTATGACTCCAGTAAAGCTGAAGATCGCTCATTAATCAGAGATCAGCTCAAGTCAGCTACTCTGAACAGTCATGTAATCAAGACAATTTTATGGTAGGCCTTCCTGTACTAAAGAGTTCACAGAGACTAATTCTAGCCAGCTGTAAAACACCATGAACACTGGAATTACTTGGCTTTATTTTCCTCCTGTGGAAGGCAACAGACCTTACGTAGATTACCATCAAGTGAGAAAATGCATGAGAACTTGGTGGTTTGAATGGCATAAAAACAAACAGATAGGAAAACAAAGTTGTTAATATTTACAAGCAGTACACAAAGTTGCATATTTTCAAAATCTACATTATGGCATGGATAAAAAGCAACTTCATTTTCCTAACTTTTAAGGGTACTTAAAGTGTATTAGCCCATGATGCAGTTAACTAATAGAAAGTTTTAAACACACAGAAACCCTGAAGTTTGAGAAATATTTTTGGTGCTTTTCCTTCAGTTCAGCATTTGCTTCGAAATTAAGAGCATTCTCCTGTAGGGTCTTCAACAGAAGCAAGAAAGGACCAAGCTAGGGCATTTAAGTTCCAAAAGCTGCCAGAAACACCAGAATGCAATTGACACTACAAAAAAGCAAATTTTATTTGCAAATTATCATATCAGTAACCCAGGCCCTGGTTTGACAAGGTGATTAATTATGACCCTAATGTTAACTCAAGCAAGCAGCAATATCATTAAAAAACCCAAGAGAGGAAGTGATCTCTTGCTTAAGAGCAGTGTATGTTTACGTACTTTGTAACACCAAATTGAACCTTTAACATGTTGCTGTTTAAGGAAGGATTTTAGGACTTATTCCTGGCCTACAACTTTTTTTTTTTTTTTTTTTTTTTGGAGACATAACAGGTTATTTTATCGAAACTCACTTCATTTGAGGAAAACCTCTTGGGCCCAAACCACTTGTTTCAGAGTTAAAAACAAAACAGTTCTGAAGTTACATTGTAACACTTGAGATTAAAAGATAAGTATTTTCCTTCTTGTTTTCCTCTTACCCAAATCATTAGAACAGATAGAATTTCTCTACCATTCTTCATAAGACTGTACCCTGAGAGTTCTCAGAATGCAGTAAATGTTAATTCCTGCACATTTAGTTAAATACTTCCAAATCATAGCTTTTAGAAACAAACTAATTTCAGCCAGGACACCACCAGAACTTAAGACTTAAAGAACATTCTTACCATCATAGTTAAGCCTCTGTATTGTAGGTCAAGAACTGAACTAATTATTTCTGAAAAATGGGATACTTTCCAGAAAAGTGTTGATTACTAATAGTAAAATATTATGCACTCAATTCTAAGGGATTTAGTATATCCGCATCAATAGTGGAGCTATGTTCAACAGCAGTAAATTTCAAAACCAAGAAAAGCACTATTTTACATAGCATTCAATCTTATAAATGTTACTGTGAACACAGAAAAGTCACTTCTACTTGCTTTTTTTCCTACTAATTATAAAGGCAAAGAGGAATAAGCAAGATGACAGAAGCCAAGAGCAAGATGAAAAGAGAAATAAACCAGATGGCATGGGAATATATTTATATATACTTTATCTACTCCCAAATTATGAGAAGAGAAAGATCAAAATGTTAGTATTTGCCCTATAATCAGTGTTCCTTCAGAAAAGAGTTTTCAGATACTTTTATGTAAAGTGGATTCTGAATTCTAATTAAGATATAGCTGTAAACCAGGATCCTCCGTCATACAATTAATCTTAAATCCAACATCTAGCAGAGCAGGCTATAGCTGGAGTTAGACTGATGTAATTACAAAGTCCATCAGCAGTAAACCACTGGGAGAGGCTGCAGTATTTCCTGTATTTCTTCTTTGTACTGGGGAATAGGCTATTTCTGTGGAAATGTATCAAGAAGATTCAGCTACTGTGATAGTCACAGCACTTAAATATTAGCTTTCATTTACAACACACATCTTAAGAAACCAATTTTAAAAATAATGGTAGTTGCATTAATACTTCTGTGGGCTGCACTGCTGAATAGAGCACTGGAGCAGGTCATCTCCTTCTCCCTTTGCTGCCTCCCCAACTGTAAAACCACATTTTACTAAAATTCTGAAACTGTAAATTGAGATTAACTGTTGAAAAACATAATTTGGAACATAAATTCTAAGAGAAAATACAATGCAACTTGGCAAGTCATTTACGTCTTCTTAAGGCATGATTCTGCTCTGCCACTGAGCTTCATATTCACATATTAGTTTCCTCTGAAGGACAGAAACCCTCTCCACAAGTCTTCAATTTCGTACTGGTTTATAGTGCATGCATTTGTAAAAAATTGGCATTTTTTGCCAATTTTAGGACACAAACACCATGTTCGACCTTCGAATAAACTTCTCACATGAAAGTGAACTGACATCTTTACACTCAGTCTCAGAGAACTTTCTAATCTCATGTCTAAACACAATATAGCCATTTTAACTATGGCTTAACTATATTTCTATAATTTCTTACTTCTTACAGCATTAGCAGTGAGCAGGAGTATCTAATAGCAAGGGACATGACATCTAGTTTGACATTTTCCACTAAAAGCAACACCATGAACACTGTGCTTAGTGTTTGAAAGCAGTATTAGACTGCATATTTAAGATTTTAAGATGTTGCTATTTCATTTGCAAGGAGCATTTGAACACAGCAAAAGATATTGTCTTTGCACACACAGGCAATTCACATTCCTTCATCTTACATGAACCATTTCTACGTATGAAAGTAGCAACAAAGATTAACAGTAAATTTACAACAACAATTTTGCTGCTATCATACCTCAGCTGTGGAAATCAACTAGATGTCCCATGTACTATAAAGGTTTCTATAAAGGTTTCGTTGTTGTTTTTGGTTTTCTGGGGTTTTTTTTGTTTTTTTTTTTTTTTAATTAAGAGCTTTACACAGACATTTAAAATTAAACACAAAATCATATAAGTCAAATCTGGTCAACTGTTCAGAGTTAAATTCTTAACTTCTGGGTCATGTACTAACAACTTTAAGAACACAAAGTGGAGTTAAGGGTAGTCATATATGTATCTGAATATCGATCACTGTGTATCTGGCCACGCTCAAGCCCTGAACCTTGCCTCAACAAGCATCCTGACCTTTACTTTTGTGTCCAAACTAATATGCCAAGAACTGAGGTTTTCTACTAGAGAGGCAACAACTACTCCAACAGTGCTGGTAAGAAATGCTTTTTTAAACATTTCTCATACATGACAAGGAATTCTTCCTGCAAACTTTAACTACTAATGAGGATAATCTAAGCCAATTTAACTGACTTTCTATCAAAGCAAACAGGGAACACTTGCAATCGCCATTGCAGAGGCAGTTCAGGAGGTTTGCTCTTGCTTCTCTCAGGCACACCTTCCACCTCTCGTCCCTACACCTCTGCAAAGCTCAGCATCACTCTGCCCACGCTACAAAGCGGAGATCCCAAGCCCGCGCTGGCTGCTCTCCTCTGACCCAGAGCTCCTGGAACGCTTTGAGTTGTGAAGCAGTCTGAAACCAGTGTTGAACCCTACCCCAAACCCTGAGCCCATGGAAGGAGCTCTGCTAACAACCTGGGGCTTGAGCAAGCTGATATAATTGCCTACGATCTATTTCTTCCCCTTACAAAACTCTGCCTGTTTTTCCTCACAGTCCTCACTCCTTACGATGAGTTGCCTCATATTTCACCACCATCATTCCCACCCTGCTCCGAATACACTGCGTTTTCCCTCAACTTCCCTCTTCCTGACTTTAGAAGTAGCAAACCGAGGCAGAGAAACTAGCATCGGTAACGTTGGATGTTTAGTTTAGACACACCACAGGGTGGAAGGGGGAAAACAGTCTGTATGAAGGAGCGTAATCAGACACCTTGTGCCAAAAGCTCAATTTAGCAGAGTTGCCTGGTGCTACACGTGGCTGAGGAAAAGACTGAGCACAGCCCTTCCAAAGGCACCAGTTAGCTTTGTCTGCTACGAGATTACTCTTCTTCTTCCTGCCATTCACAAAAGAGCTGAAATGAAATTATAAAGAAGGCAGCTGCCGAAGCTGAAATTATTTTTTGTACTACCACGAAATGAGCATTCTTAGCCTAAACACTATCAGGTTCATCTTTAACGATGCTCTTAATGAACACAGATCTGTCTAGAATAAGACGCAGACTAACAGCTTTTTTCCCTGTGATGCTATTTCCAGCCGAAAATGCAGATACGCACTATATCTGATGGAAACAGAATGAAACATTCAAGGACTCAAAGTTAATTTATTTAAACCCCATTCTTGGTCTGAGAAAAGCTATAGGGAAAACGATATATTTCATTACTTTCATCATGCTAAATAATCCATGCTTAATGAAAACTAGTCTTGGGTAATTCTGTTTTAAAAAGAACTGTGGAAATTTCTCCAGGCTGATATAAAGATTTGGAAAAAAAAAAAAAAAAAAACACACACAACACTTTCTTTGAAGTGAGTTTAAAAAAAAAAAGGAAAAAGATCCTAAGTTCAGTAAGACCTGTAATACTAATAAGTGTTTTGACAAGCCCAAATTTTACATTCAGAAGGCTGCAGATATTCACTTATTTAACAAAAAAGAAAGTGTTGGAGAAAGACTAACTTCCCTAAATCACTTCTGTCCCACATAACAGAATAAGTCAGAGAACAAGTTTATTTCTTCAAGAACTTCCAAAAATCCTTCCCAGAAAAGCCTAGCCACCGGTATATCTTGCAATCCAACAGCCAAAGACACAGAGGCTTTCTTACAACTTCCCAGTGTTGCATATATTAACTCTACAAATGCTCAGAACAACTTTGTTGTCCAGAATAACTTCAGAACACTGGACATTCGCATTTCATGTAATTTCTTCAAATCGGAATTTATGTAAATTTGAAAAAATTGTAACTGATTTTTGAATCTCACTGAACAAACAGCAAACAGTTGTTATTAACGTAAGGACATATTTTAAGGGAATACATAGTTATTTGTCCTATTTATAGATGCTTATTGTCCGTAAAGCACAAGCAGGGAATCAAGAAAGTGGCTCCTGGATTCTTTAACTTAGAGTGCCATGCTGTATCTTACCAAAATCATAAGCAGCACTTAATATCATGCCGTCAGGGAGAGGGTGTGGAGAACAACTCAAAAAGTACATTTATATTAAAATTCAGTAATATTTAAAAAATAAAGAAATTAATATACTCTATTTCATCTCCTTTTAAGATGCTCACATTTTTGTGCATGCAGTAGTGGAGGTCTCCTAACACCACTGCCATGAAAGGATGCCAAGTAATAGATCAGGAAAGCTGTGAATAAGTTTTTTAGCACAAAGAATTCTACGTTAAATGCAAATACTATCCAACATCTGATATTAGTTGGAATTAAATCAAAGGACATGGTCTCACGATCTCATCTACAGGGTCAGAAATCCTAAAGCGCCTATGATCCAAAGTCACCTTCTCTCACTAACATAAAGACCAGGGAATTACTTCAAAAAATTGTAAAGCTCTAACCATGGCAAATTTACTCTCTCACAAACTGTAATTTCACCACAATGTGGAATACATATTTCATCCAATCTCTGTTTCCAGCTTTCTTTTGTTCACTAGCCATCTACAATCAAAATAAAACAGTTGAGCATTACACAATTTTACCAGATGCACAACTGAAAAGAATGCAAACATTTATGAAATAAATCATCGTAAGCTGGGATATTGATGCCATCATCTCTGGTTCTGAACAAAGAAGCCAGCAAAAGAAAAAATGGAAACAAAAACGTGTATGTTATTGCATAAGTAAACACAGACAGGATACATAATGAAATCATTCTGTCTCCCCTATATTTGGCCAATACAAAATGTCACCACTTTTTCAATTCCTTTTTGAGGTCCTGCCCTATAATGCATTGATGTCTAAGAGGTGTCTGGTCTTGAATTCATTCCCATTTGCCTTTGCTTATATACTTGCCTGCTCCAGATAAGGTATGAGTAATCCTAAAATGAATAACATAAGGTTCAACAGCCTATTGCAGTGATTTTTTTTTTTTAAATTGCCCATTAAATAATAATGTAAACATTTTCAAGGTACTGTGAGGTATTTTTGCATTTTTGTTTGTTTTGTTTTCTGAAAGCACTCAGAACAAAAGCAATACCAGCTGCCTATTACCGCAGTCTTAGTAGTCTACTAACTACACAAAGTAGAAAAAAAAATTTCCAGAAAAATGTTCATGTACTTTCGATAGATACCTCATAAATGACCTTTCAGCTACAGTTAGAAACCTGTCCAAAGAGCTCATTTGCTATATCCTCAATAAATCTTAAATCTTACGGTTTTACCCGACTTTACCTAGGTCTGACTGCACAAAAAGCATTTTTACCTGCGCTACACGGAAATGCTACCAATAATAAAGAGATTGTGTTGTACGTAGGTACAGCAACCACATCATAACATAATGTTACTAATATTAGAAATTCTTTTCTGAACAGATTGTAGGTGTGAGAAAGTGTTACAAGTAATTCACCTGAAAGTCCTTTTATTTTTAAGAACAGTCTGCAAGTATCAACAGCTGACAATAAAACACAAGTCTAACAATAAAAGGATGCAAAAAACAGTACAAGAATTGGTATACAACATCGTAACATGCTCTGATGAAAGCACATTATATAACTTCATTAAATGTAAATTGTTGCTTTTCATTCACCTCACTCATTTTAATTTACAGCATTGCTCAACATCAGAATTACTAGTCTTACTGCTCACATGCTATAGGTAAGTTTCCAAAAGTACAAATATCCCAACTGGAACAAGCAGAATGTATTAAAAATGTCCACGCATAAGCATACACATATAAATGCATTTGATGAGATGAATTCGCAGAACATTTTATATGGATTCCCTACATCAGGGACTACAACCCTCACTTGTGGCCCTGAGAAAGCTAAACAGATTCTGAGCAAAAACAATAAACTCAACGCTGTATTATTGTGATCCAGATTGCAGAATAAGAAAAAAAAAGAACCTAACTTTCCAGAAATGCTGAGCAACACACAGTAGTATCCTGAAATTCCTTACAATGATGCACACTGCATAGCACAGTACATGCAGAAAACTGCTCATCACTGTAACCAGGTAATACTCACACTGCAATCCTTACAGTTTCACCAGTCAGCCTTTACATTCTGGTATCACTGGAAAGGAGGAAATCAGGAGCCTAAGAAGAGTAAAAGTTCTGTACCAACACCATACCAGCAACCTGCCTTTTGACACCACTTCAAGAATTTGCTGTAGCTGGACCTAAATTTAAATTGATATCTGACATTCTAGACAATATAACTGGACACTCCCTGAGAAATGAAGTTTTACGCATATGTGACACACACAGCACATCACTAAAGATCAACTCAGCCAGAGAGAAAAATGGCTTCATATTTACACATTGTGTTTTCTCCCAGTGCGACACACATTGCACACAGGTTTCAGCCTAACAACGTTGTGCAGAATAGGCCACCAGAGTTGCCAGATGAACCGATTTTCATATTAACACCAATACTCTTGATATCCTACCAAGTTCTAAAAACGTGAAGCAGAAAGTTTCTCTGAACTTAGTGCCTGAAACTGCTTCACAGCATTATCAAGGAGCATTCTCCTGCTCAGTCAAAACACTGCTCTGCCACCCACTACATATTCCAGGCTACGGTAAAAACGCCAGAAAAAACAGTAAGGTTCATGATCCAGGGTAACAACAGATGAACATATTTGAATCATGTGCTCATGTACTGTATCTTAAAATGCTGGCCTACACATTTTCAAGGCCACTGTTTTAGAAAAATAACTCACTAAATATCTCAAAGTTCATGTCTGCAATCTATACCTAAGCCAGCCTCATGTTATTCAGCAGGTGGTTCCCACCCCCCCCATTAAGCCAGACTAATCAAACCCTTAACCTAAAGAAGTAGTCTACACACCTTAGAGAAAGTATCCTTTCCCAACATGCCCTAATGGCAACCAGAAGAGGTACAAACATTTCTACAGAAAAAAAAAAAAGAGCGAAGGCTGCCTGTGCACAGATGGAGCAGCAAAGGAAAGCTGCTGCAGCATATCTAAATCAACAAGAAACAAAACATTTGGTCTGAGCATCCCAAGGACCACTGCCACAGAAAATGCAAGAGGTGCTAAACAAGAAATTTGTATTTTTTTTTTTTTAATACTCCTTTCTCTTGAAAGGAAAAAAAACTACATCATTTTCACACTATTTAATTCAAAGTGAATTCCCCCTTAACAATAAATCTTTTGTAATTTTGAGGGGGTTGAGTTGTGTTTATTTTTTTTCTCCTTTATTTCTAAAGTTCAGGTTGTACCTACATAGCTCATTCACAGCCTAGCACAACTGAATAACTATATGATGGAGCAGCTATGACAAAAGCAAATCAGTTGATCAATTACAAGTGAAAGCCTACTGTTAAGACTTGTTTGGCTTTTTCTGTTGTTTTTGCTGAAGACTTAAGCATTTTATTTTTTAACCACACCTATATAAGGCAAATGGCCTTTAAGAAACTGAAAGAGCAAACCTGTTAAAAATAAATCACTCCCCATCTTCAATTAGAGGTTGAGCAAGCTCTCAAACAACATCAGTCTTTCTCATGGAAGTATTCAGAAGGGAAAAACCAGCCTGGACACTCATGATGATTTTAAAGATTAAGAAGTGAAGTTTATACCCAAATGTTTTCATTGTGGTGATGCATACAGCCTCAAAGAAAGCCTTTTGATAATCTGATTTCACCACGCTCACTTGCACACCATTTGAAAGCCAGATCACCATGATCTAAATGCAAAGTAGACTTTCCTAAAAATCACTGCAAGCGTTCACAAGACCAGGTATGAAGCATTAAAGAGAACATAACCAGAAGCTTTACTAAAAGAAAGAAGTCACTAAAACCACATCTATCTCCTATTGACTTCTGGTTTAAGAGCTATTGACAACTCAATCAACCGTGCTATCTGCAAGAGGATCCTGAGGAAGCAGACCTAAAATTATGTTAAGTGCTTGAAAAGAGGAAGACCATGTGGTTCAACCAAGAGCCTCAAATCTCTCTCTATATCCTAAACTTATTTTTCCATCAAAGCACACAACAGGAGAAAGCTACCCACAAAAACACAAAAGGAGATAAATACAATTTTATGCTTATTAAAATAACACGTGAACATCTATGTAGCAACTTTGCAGCTATATTTAGTAATCTGCATCAGCTTCATTTCCCCCAATCCAAAAGTTCTTATGCTTTTAAAGAAAACCATACATATACATACCTGCTGGCCTGCCTGTCTCAGAAAGAAAGAATACACTTGAAAGGCAAGAATTCTGGTGCGCTTGCATCAACAGGATGTAGATCACCTGCACAGGGTGAGTCCACAATTTCAACTAAATTTTACATCAATCCTCACAAAAAGTTTTCCTACACAAACTCCATTTTGAGTACTACTGGGAAAAAAAAAAAGTTATCAGCCATATTTACTGAGGCCCAGCTGTACAAATGGTAGTTTACTGAAGACATTATCAAACCCACATAGCTTCATATAGAAGGCCTAGGTCCTGCCAACACATGCATATGTCCAACTTAATGTATATAAACTGGGATTACTTACATTCTAGAAGGCCAGTACATGAACAATAAGCATGTTCATCAATCAGCAGTTATGCTCAGGCACAATAAAAAGCTATGGTGAAAGGAGAGGGGACACAAGGCATGAAAGTTATTATGGTGCATGTAAGTAGTCATGAGAAGACTTTCTTGATTTATCACTGAAATTTTTCCTGTACATTTCTGAATACACAATAAATTGTCATTTACATTAAAAGTTTGCCAAAAAACAACCCTTAGTCTGTCAATTTTTCCTCAACCCCACCAACTCCCCAGCTGAAATATTTACTGGTTTTACATTCCCTCTTGCCTTGTTTCTCTAGCTACAGGCCCAGCTGTATGCCTGAAAAGGTTCTGAACCAGGTCATAAAGTCCCACTTAAAATTCAACTCCTTTATCAGCCAACAACTCAAAAAAAAAAAAAAAAAGGATTTTTCTAAAACACAAACAGCAGCAATCCAAAGCAAGCTAATTAATGCTGTGAACAAGCAAACTGCTGAGCAACTCAGCCCAGGAATTGTGAAATCAGAGATTTCAAAAATTGAGGGAGAAGGCAGTAGCCTGCTCTTAACTTCCTCTGACATCAATTCGGGTAAGAAGGGCCTGCCAGTTGTATTAAGTTATTCCCTACGGCCCAACAACCATGCATTGTCCAGAACAATATTCTTAAGTGTTCAGCCCAAGTGGCCAAAAGCTTCTGTCAGCTTCTTCAAAATCCAGTGATCCTAGGCATCCAGTCTACTATCACCAGTTTCTCAAGCCTGCAAAGGGTGTCCTGTAGACTTCGGATCCCACTTGCACAACAGCTCACAAAAGGAGTTCCCAAACTTTATCTTGTTACTTCCAACAACAGATGCTGGTATAACACCTGTCACCACCAAAACAACCGTTGATGCAACACAACCTATGGTAAGTACGCAAACACATCAATGACACAGCAAATGCTGTACCCTGGGCATTCTGAACTGGTTTCTGAGCTATAATGCTGTGGGCCACCTTCAATGTTTTACTAACCCTGCCCTGCATCAACATGAACTAATATGCCAGAGTAATACCGAGAACCCCCACATACAGGCCTTTTGGAAGAGTAGGGCTCAAACATTCAACACGCAGTTACAGCACTAATTTCTTCAGGAGACAGCATCATTCTTCTGTGCTTTCATTAGAAAAACATTGGTTAGCCTCAAGTCAAAGTTCAGTCAGTGCAACATTTCCAGCTCCTACATCAGAATGATTCAGTTCTAAATCAAAACTGTTTACTAAAAAACAGTTAATGACTTGCATCTTGACGGCCACAAATAATGTTTCAGCAGCAACTACACAATATAATTTAGAAAGTCACAGAAGACTAGATGCATTAATAAAGCCTCAACTTAATTATTATAGCTCTTCATACAAAGTTATATGCATCAATATGTTTTGCTATCTAGATCAATTTTAGTTTTATTACATGCACAGCATTTCAAGACTGTTTGTATATAAAAAAACAGGAACAATTTGCCTCACACCGAAACATATAAAACATACTGAGCACTGAACAGCTCTGAAAGATAAAGTTTCTGTCCTGAGATCTTACAGTATATATACTCTCTCTATATATATCTTACAGTATAGATCATATATATACAGTGTAAGAGGTGTTAAGAAAAAAAGTGTAAAATAGAAGGAAGGAATTTACCAAGACTTACTGGCATCTTTTTAATGTCACGGCTTTTGATTAAGGAATTGTTGTGCTATAAAATAATAATGGAAATATCAAGTAGGACTGAAGTGAAGAAAAATAAAAAGTTCACAGGAGCAAGGAAAGCTAAGAAGCAAACTGAAGGTAACAAAGGTGGAGGGGGGGGGAACAGAAGAAGTAAGAAATCAGTGGTAAAAGCACACAACAAAGGTGGGAGGGGGAGGAGGAATACTTAACTCAAATTGCAGGCTGCTAACTGAACTGGAAAGCCCAAAGTCACTATCCATGTGGTGGTTGCGGTCTTCACTATCTAGACCAGAGGTCTAAAAAAACTCACAACTCTGTTACAGCTACAAGAAAACAATGAGACTAAAGACAGTGGTTAAGACAGTCTGAAGATCTGAAACGAACTTTTTAGATAGGCAATTTCTAACTTTAACAATTAAGTTGCCAGTTACAGAAAGTTTTTGGCTTTTCTTATTGACCATGTCTGAAAGTGAACTGCTTCTATTTCAGGACACTCATATAAGTAACAAGCTAAAGGAATCCTTCAAAAATGTACCACGCTCTGCTCTTTTTTGTAATTTTTTAAGACAGCAAGTCTTGCACATCTTCAAAGCGGCTCAGTAGCTGTATGCACTGATACCACAGACATTATTATTCATTTTATAATGCCAAAAATGGTGGCCCCCTGAGTTTACTGTGGCTAGCTTTCTTCCCCCCCACACCCCACTCCCCCCAAGCACAGCAAAAATGTAATTGAGAATCACCACCCTTTGGGATTTTTTAACTACTAAAACACACGTTTCCTTCTTTGGGATGGAGAGACCACTTCTATTCACTTACTATTACATATTTCGTTGAGAATAACCCTCTAAATGCTTGCTAGAAGCTTCCTGCATTTTTTTGCCTGACACTTCCAAGAGAGACTGTGTACTTGAGGTCATCAGAAGACATGGGTACAACGAAACTAGCACCGGGTATTTTTGCAAGTTTAATTACTCCTCATCACTGCCAGAGACCTCTATTTCTCCTAATGTGACTTCTGAATGCTGCCTGCTTTTTGATCTGAACAATTTTTAAAAAGTCCTGTAACAACGCTTGAGAGGCTACCCTGAGAACTAATAACAGGTCTGAAATAACCCAGACATACTGCTCTACTTCTCCCACTCGTCAATTTTCAGAAATGGAAGAGAGCATAAATTGAACGTAATTGCAAAATTGCCAGTTCAGTCCTCGAATTAGTAAATTATGATTTTACAACTTCACTTCATTCTCATCTCCTTCCTTCCCTAGGAAATGTACACTTTCAGCACTATTTCTCATCTTCTCCAAGCATTTCTGCTATCTTCTTCCTCTACCCCATCCTCTATCCTTCCAAGCTTCCTTGTCTTCCCACTTACTCCTACAGGACATCACAGCCTGCCTCTGTATTTCACAGCCTACCTCCACACAGTCTCCTGGCTACTCGTTCCAGCTCACTCTCCCATCACGGGGAAACATTTTGGGGGGCGGGGGGGGGGGTCAGGGAAGGGAGCACAGCGCAGAGACCCCTGAACCAGCCATGAGCTGTTCCGCTCCCACCTGCATGGGGACAGCCCTGAACTCTGGCATTTCTTGAGCATTTCTTGTCCCTGTGCTGCCAGCAAGAGAAGTGGGTCCCAGTTTTCCGTCTGCTAACTTCATACATACAGAGAGGCAGCTTGTCCTTTTCTTTTTAAATACACTAAAAGACTACTGCAATATTTACAAGTCAGCTCTGACAAAGTCAATTCTGTCCGAAACAACTTCTTTTTTTGTATAAAGCTGAGGGAGGAAGTTAATATAATTCCTCTAAAAAGCTATAAAAGTTTGAATTTTAACTTTTTCCTACTCCTACAAATGCCCACATTTACTTTCTGGACTGGAAATTAACACTTGATACCTGACCAGAGTTAGAAAAAATAAGCCTCGTAAGATAATAGAAGGAAACTATTCAAAGTCAATTTTCAACCATCTTCCTTCTTTCCTTCATGTCCCTTTCAAGACCTTTTTTTAAATATGCAATCAATTTGGAATTTTAAATTTCAAAATTTTAAAACAAATTCTAATCTTGAAACAGACAAATAGAACAACTCTAAAGACTAACGTGTTCTGCTTTTAAAATCCAAAATGGTGCTGAATGCTTACAGTAAAAAGAAAACAGTCATTATGTTCTTATTACAGATATATACACACACACTTACTGCAGCTGCATGGTTACAGAAATGTAGGAGATCAACTGCTAATATAACAGGTGATTGTCAACCTACAAGTTTCATAGTTTTGAAACAAGCAGCAAAGCTTTTTGAGTCAAACAGTCTACTCAGCTTCAGGATACGGAGCTGGGAGCACCTTTGCAGCCACTCCACAAGTTCATCTGTAGAACAAATTTCAAGCTCGGTAACCAAAACAGCCTCTTTTTTTTTTTAAATCACTAAAAATCTAAGTACAAAGCCCTGACATGATTTTAAGCAGTCTAAAGCCTATGTAGTCTAAAGGGCCAAAACAATTTTATTTAATTACATTTTAAAATATACATCTTCAATAGTACTCATCACAAAGAAGTATCTTCCATTGTATTCTTGGACATCTTATATGCTAGAAGACGTTTAGTAAGATATCTAGAAGTCATTTCTTGTAAGAAGTTGCTTGTAAGTCCACCCTAGAAAGGATATATTCGACTATCACAATACAGGATCTCTCACATGCATGACAGAGGTAATTTGCCCAATCAAGTATTTAATAATAATCCAATGGTTCACCAAAATAAATAAATAAAAGCAACTGGCACACTACTTAAAAGAAAGAATAAGTCCCTGTGCAAAGTACTAGGAGACTCTAAATCAGCAAAACATTCACTTTCAAATGGACAGAGCCAATTTCTCACAAAAACGTTTACACAGAAGTATAATGCAATAACCAAAGGTATTATTCAAGGAAGAACTGAATGCCACCTCTAAACATGACTAAGGAAAAGAGCAAATAGTACTTTAATTTTTGCTTTGACAAAAGGTAGTTTCCTATTCAATTTTGCACGCTGTTTGCTAACCCTGTTAAGCATGGTATTCTCAAATTAGAAACAAAAGCTTAAAAACAGACGTTTCACTGTAAAAACTGTCATCCACAAACCACTACAAAGTTCTATGTTTAACACGAGCAAGTAGAAACTACTCTAAAGGACAAACATAGTTGAATGGGGATTGAACTGGGGAAAATTCTACAAAGAGAAGAAAGCTCCTTGTAATGTAACCACAGTTATCCATGCCTCAAGTCTTTCAGCAGTTACTAGGACTGCAACTCTTTCCCTTTAGCAATCAGAGCAGCTGTTGACTTCCTTTCGTGTTGTGTACATAAATACTTATAAAAGTGTCAGCTATACATTGTCCAGACAGCCACAAGAACTGTTGATACAAAAAACAGCCTACATTTCCAACACAGTTTACATATTACCTTTAAAATCCAAACAAGGTTACATTTAAAATGAGACGGAAGAAAATGCAAAGTTACTTTGCAACTGAAAAATGCAGGGAAAATGCAAATGTAACGACACATCACATATACTGAAATGGAAGGAGAATTGCTCTTTCACTAGTGTTGTGAGCAGATTATATGTGAATTCTAAAACCTGAAAAAATTACATTGCTGACTACCTTCCCATTTCCCTCACAGCAACATCAGATTGGAAAAAAGAAATTAGCAAGTACTGCTACAAGAAGTTATTGGTTATACATCATTTTCACCTACAACAAGCGTGCGGGAGACGTCCTTTATACAAGCCTGCCTCAGTGTGCCACTGCAAACTGTCATTTTTCATATACTAATGATAATTCTAAAACTTAATTCAGCTGGACAGGTTAAATTAAAGGGGTATTTAAGATAGAGGGGTTTTTTTTGCGTTATGCAATACGCGCTGAAGAATGTTTTTCTCATGTATTTTAAAAACAGAATCCAACAGTATTCCTTGCTACCACCTTTACAGTTTGCTACTACACCCAAAGAACAAAAAGCAACTTGACTCATCCGCCTTCAGCACCCACAGTGAATAGAAGCAAAAACCCTAAGTGGCAAGAAAAGAGTGGAAGGGTGGTCAGACTTCCTACAGGGAGACATTAGAATAAAACCCGGTTACATCTGAATACAGGTTCAATCAAGAACCTTTCTACCGCACTTACCCTCAAACGTTAACCCTTTGCGTAACATATTCAGGACGAACTTGCGTATAGGCTGGGATTTTTCAGAGGTGTTCAGTATGCACACCGGCAGTCTCATGACCGGTTACCATGAGACCTGCTTAGAGGAGTACATCTGGAATACACGGAACAGTCTCTGAAGGCTCAGGTCCCCTACCTTGATACGTGCATGATGGCTTATCCTTAACCTCACTCACTGTTAGCATCTCCTACGTACTCAGGTGTAGAGATGTTTAATGCAAGGCAAACAAAAACATAACCCTCAAAGTTAGCTCTTTTCTTTGCTTTAATTTATCAGTAGTAATGAAAACCACAATATCAGGAGAATATCCCTCCCCACACAGATGTTAATTGAACTCAGATGAGCCTTAGGATCACATTCAGTCAAGGCGGACAGAGTTTGTTTTGCCAATTAAACTACATCTCCCTTGTAAGCTCAGTGTTGTGGCACTCTGTAATTCTTTAATTTTAAAACTAAGTATTACTACATACAACATCTACTGCATTTTTTCCTGATGATCATGTTTTACACTTTTGTTTTGGAATGTTGGTAGCCCAGTACCATTAATACATGTTCTCAACAAGACAAGACTGAGCATTAATCTAATCATACAGAAACATCATGGGTCCCATTTCTGAAAGGCAGCAGTGCCCTCATCGCCCATTGATGTCAGACCACATAATGTTTGAAGTGTTGAAGGCTATTGTTCAGTCGATTTTTCCCTGTACTGCGAGGTCCCGCCATATATTCATTAGAAAAGGCCATACACTATAACACACGGATATAAAACAAAACGTAAGTCCCTCACACATTTTGTATTTAGCAAACTATTAGCATCAACAGCATAACTCTAACAAGGGCAGAGCACACAGTGCAAACGCATGTAGAAGCACCGTTTTCCAGACAGAAACAGGTCTTAAGAGTTTTATTTTCTTGAAGTGGTTTAGCCTGTAAGAGTCAGGAAGGTCTCTCAGTGTAGTGCCTTACATAAACAGGTAGTCATCCTGCAATTCCCAAGTCTGGTTAACAACAACAAATAAAACAATCAGTCAACTTGGACGTACACTGCAAGAGAATTCCTACACATCACTTGGACAACTGCATATTCTTTACCTACAATCCAGAATTATCAGTTACTTCAATAGAAGTATATCTCATCTAGAATCACAGCTGCACTTGCGATGCCTTGAGGATTGCCATCAATTTTTTTTTATTTTTTTTTTTTAAGCCTGATATCATCCAAATAAAAGTAGATTGTGGCTTGGAGAGGGGAGAAAAGGGGAACACCTTTGGGTCAAAGCCTAACTGCTGAAGGAGATTTACACTGAAATTGTTCTCATCTGGATTTGCAGTTACATCGATTCCTTTTCTGTTCTAACCAAAACCAAGAGCTACAACAACACAGCCTGAAACAAACGCACATCCATCTGAAGAAAAGCGGTTAAAGTATTCATTCAAGCGCTAAGCACACATCTCTCCAAGCTCTCCTGCGGGAGAGCGGCTCGGGCAAGTTTCCTCGCTGCGCCGGGTCAAGGAGCAGCTGCTGAGCAGCACCGGCGGCTCGGGGGGTGCCGGCGGCGGACAGGGCCTGCGCTCGGCTCCGCCGACAGCGGCTCTCAGAGTCCCAGCGCTGGGCGGCTTCTCGGGAAGGGGCGCTCCAAGCACGGCCTCCGCGGCGCTTTGGGGAACAAGTAGCGGTGCGCTTCCCAGAAGAGAAGGGAAGAAGGTCGGGAGCAGAAAACAAGCACCGAGAGCCCAAATGCGAACACCGGAGACGACTGCTCCCCCAGAAAAGCCAGTGGGCTGTGGCGGAGCCGGGACCCCCAGGCTCGTCCCGCCTCAGCCGCTCCTTCCCACCTCCGGGGCAGGGAGCCCCGAGGGGGCCCGCTCTGCCCGGCCGCTCCCCTGCCCCAGCGGGGCTGGGCGGGGGCAGCCGCTCGCCCTCCTTCCTCCTCCTCCTCCTTCCCCCGCACGCCCGGCGCCTTCCCCGCGCCCCCGCCCCGCTCACCGCCGGTCTCCGCCGCCGCCGGCGCCCCCGCCACGCCGTTCAGGTAGAGGATGGAGAGCAGGTGGGGCTGCGTTTTCTCCAGGGCCACCCGCAGGTCCTGGAAGTGGTCCCGCTCCTTGGCCAGCAGCAGGGCGATGAGCAGCTCGGCCTTGCCGCCGCCCGCCGCCTCCAGGTCGCGCAGGTCGCGGGGACCGAGGGCGCCGGCGGCCTCCAGCAGCTCCACCACCTTGTCCACCTCGGTCATGGCCTGCGCCAGGCTCTGGCGGCACTGGGCGAGCAGCTCCTTGTGCTTCGGCTCCATGGCCGCCGACGGCCAAACTTCGCCCTCGGCCCCGCCGCTCAACCGCCGCCCCGGGGAGGCTCAGGCCGGGGGTTGGGGGTGGCGCCGCCGCCGGCCGCCCTCCTCCGGCAGCCGGCACCGCCGGGGCAGCCCGCCGCCAAACTTCGGCCCGGGGAAGCGGCGCGGAGCTGGGGCTGGGCCGAGGGCGGCTCTGCCTCCTCCTCCTCCTCCCGCGGGCCGGGAGCCGCCGCGCTGCCCCTCCGGCGCACGGGGGGCGAGCCCGCTCCGGGGCTGCCGCTCCTCGTCCTCCTCCAGCTGGCGCTGTGCTCTCC